>JARHVA010007780.1:0-497500 GCA_037957365.1 Torreya grandis
TAATGTAGTGAGTATAGATCAAGTTTGGTAGGTGGTGCCAATAGGTGAATCCAAGTCAATGGGATACATTTTTAGGTGGATAGATAGGTATTAGAGGGGGGCAAGCAATTTATTCAAGGGGATAGGCATCAAGACCTAATGGAACTCCAAGAGATAGTGGTGCCCTAGGGGCATAGCTCTAATATATTTTGGATATATTATATTATATTGTATGTCATTTTTGATTTTGGCCTATGAGAGAGAGAGAGAGAGAGAGAGAGAGAGAGAGAGAGAGAGAGAGAGAGATGAGAGAGAGATGAGAGAGAGGAGAGAGAGAGAGAGAGAGAGAGAGAGAGAGAGAGGAGAGAGAGAGAGAGAGAGAGAGAGAGAGAGATGTATATTTGTTGTATACATTATGATGTTAGACTCACAATTTATATATATGATCCTTGTTTATTGCTCATGGTATATGCTTTGCTTTGATGTTATGAGATGATGTGATGTTTATATTGATTATTATCATGTTATGGATATTGGATATTGATGTAGACTCACCTAGTTAGGCATGTGATGAGGAGTATTTTATTTTTTTCATGGTTATGATTTTTGACAATGTATGTTTATTACATGCTAAATTTTAATGAGTATATGCTTTATTATTTAGATTTAGACATGTGGTGGAAATGGTTGGTTGCTTAATTACTCATGGATGCTTGATTATAACATGATTATGGATATGCTAATGATGGTTATTTTTGCTTATGATATATTTTGATATGCTTGTAGTTAATTTGTTTAAGATAAAATTCATGAAGTAAGTTAATTAACAATACTAGATATGAGAACAAAGAATATAATCAAAAGACAAATGTCTTATTGAAAATATCAACGAGTTACAAGAGGATAAGAAGAGGGCATGATTCTTATTCTTTGGCAAGGACTAAAACAAATCTGAAGTTGGATTAGCTTAAGGAACATAAGCCCTTCTAATGCTTCACATTAGCATTCATTCGTTGGTTAAAAAGGTGTCTTGACCACATAATGTCAAGTAAGCTCAAAATCCCATGCTTATAGTGTGTAAAGGGGAGATGGATGAAAATGGAACCTTCTTGTGAGACTAACATGCCTCTTATAGAGGTTACTAAAGAGTCAATATAAACAAGTCTATGTCATAAAAATTGTAGACTAATCAATGTGAGAAGTCTAATTATGAAAGTCGATAGCAGATTTCAAAATAATTTTGTTTATGAGAGTTGATTGTGGCTTTAAAAATTACTTTGATTTTAATATTGCTTGATAATGGGTTTTTTGCTTTTGTTTGTTGTTACTTGGGGGTTGGGGAAGCTGATCAATGCAGGAATCTTCCAAGAAATTACTTATTTTGACAAATGCTTTACTCAGCCATCCTTTGAGGGAGTGGTCTATGTTTGTATGCTTTGTTCAATAATTTTGATAGTTGTCCTTCAAGTGAGTAGTCCATCTTAATTTAAGAAATTTTTAATAACTATCCTTTAAGGGAATAGTCTGTGAATGCTAGGAATGACCCATGATTGTTTTTGGTTATGACTTTGCTTTTTCTTGTTTGATTTTTTCTTGACATAGATATGCTTATATAGGCTTAAAGGTTCACCTTTATGAAGAAAAAACTAAAAATCACAATAAGGTTGAGTAGGTGTAGAGAGGTTTAGGTGAAAAAAATAAATGGTAATCCACCCTATAAAAGGTGCAAAAATTACCACGAGAATCATGCCATGGGTAGAGACATGGTACCCATTGTTCAAGATTAGGATATGATTATGATGGATAATCACATGATTCAATTTTAATTGGTTTCTGCTAAAATAGGGGAGATGAATGTGGTTTGTAAGCAAGGGATGAGCTTAAGATATACAAAAAGTAAGCTTGATCCTTCCTCAACAGAAGAAAAGATATAGATAAAAAGCATTGAGGGGTTAAGGTTTTTGGTTTCCTTCAAGGGAGGACAAGTAGTAAGTGCCTGATCTGTACTTGTGGGTTATGATATAAGGTCCAAGCCAATTGAAAGTAAACTTGCCCCGCTTGCTTTTATCCATATTGGTAACATGTTAATTTTCCTTTAAGATGAGGTCTTTAATGTTGAATTCTCACACTCTAAGGTATTTTTTTATATGCATGTTTGATGCACTCTTGATAGACATGAATATGGGTAATGATGGCTAAACAAAGCTCATCAAGTAGCTCAAGCTGGGCTAAATGGTGTTGGTGATAATCATCTTCAAAAATGAGATCTTTTAAATATATTCAAAAAGAAGGAATTTGGAATTCAAGAAGCAAGATGGCCTCCACTCAAAATATAAGAGAAAAAAGTGTATCACTTGTAGGGGTTCAAA
The DNA here is from genome assembly GCA_037957365.1 of Torreya grandis. Classification (NCBI taxonomy): domain Eukaryota; kingdom Viridiplantae; phylum Streptophyta; class Pinopsida; order Cupressales; family Taxaceae; genus Torreya; species Torreya grandis. The sequence continues at coordinate 2,349 of JARHVA010007780.1, forward strand.
TGCTAGTTTGATATGCCTATAAGGTGAAGGAGATGTGAAAATGCTAATCTTGACTAGATGCATTGACCATTTTAGTGAGCATGTTATTGAGAGTTTTATTAGAGGCCTCAGCCTATCCATTTACTTGAGGGAGATAGGGCAAGGGAAAACTTAATCTTGAATGCATCATAAAGGCCCTAGACTTGCTTGTTCTTAAAATATTTTCCATTGTTGATGATAATTTTATGAGGAACACTGAAATGGAAGATGGTATGATGGTTGATAAAGTCGATAATATTTTCCATGTTTGTTGAGATTAAAGGAATAACTTCTACCCATTTGGTGAAATATTTGGTCATAGTGATGATAGAACGGTGTCATTGTGAAGAATGGAGATTAATTTCACCAATAAGGTCTAGACCCCATTGTGAGAAGGGCTAGAAATCCATGGATACATGAATACTATGGTTAGGTATATGATGTAAATTGGCATGTTTTTGACACTTAACACATTTTTTCACAAAATCATAATAGTCTTGGTTAAGGGTAGGCCAATAATAGCCAAGGTGAAAGATGCATTTAGATACAGCAAGGCCACTAAAGTGTCCCCTTATGGATTTAGTGATAGGCACAACATTTAAGACCCATTGGGGATATCAATGGGTTGAATAAAATTGAAAGATAGGAGATGTTGAAGCTTTTTTTTATGAGAAGGGCTATGCAAGGGTACATTCATCAGATTTTTTGCTTGATGAGCTTGGCATCATGGTTGGTGACTATGTTATGGGTGGTAATAGCAGAGTTAATTCTAGGCATGTCTCTATAAGACCAAGCAAATGCTATGATATGGTCTTGGAGGAAAGAGGGGAAGTCTCAAAGTTCCTCAAAATTCAATGGTTGGGCAATTTTGATGATGTACAAGTTGTTTAGAGTGCCCAAGTTGATATCCATGGTGGATTCATTCACCATGATCTAAGTTTTAGGAGGAAGGGATTTATGGATGGAAGAATCTGGTGCACCAAAGATAGGTGAGAATAGAATCATCATCTTGGAACTAAATGGTATTAATGATAAGAGATTCATCTCCTATCATCTCATGATGGGTCAAAAGGATGGTTATGGTTGCTCCCTCCTTTTGATAACTTAGGGGTTTGAGGTTGATCATGTTGATGAAAAAAATCAGGTGGGATGATGTCATCCTCCTCACACTTAGGTGGAGAAGAGGTTGGTGAGGAAGGAATGTCTTCCTCAATATTGGTAGTGGTATGCGGTTTGGTTTTCCTCTTGTTTGGAAGAATGAAGTTGAGGCCATGGTTTTCATGAGGCTTTCTAGTTTCAATAGAAATCAACTCATGTGAACCATGCTCATATCTTCCCAATCCAAATCCTTTTGAGCACACCTATGGAGGTATGTCTTGGTAAATCTTGGTAAATCTTGGGTCATCTAAATAAGAGAAGCTAGAGGTGAATGGTTGAGGTGAAGAGGAGGTGGGAGTGTTAAGTGGTTTTTCAAGTCCCCCATAAATGAAATGGGTTTGATAGTGTGGAGGTCCAAAAGGAATAATGGATCTAATATTAGGGTCATACCTGGGTTGGTGGTCAAGTTTCCCATACTCTTGGGGAGTAGGGAAAGCATCAAGAGTGAGGAGGTAATATTCACATAGTGAAAGGAGTTAGAATGCATATTCCAAGTGATTTATGGTAGGGATTTGATTCAAAGGGATGGATGAGCTAGCATATGCCTCATCGATATAATAAGATATGAGTTTATCTTTCATGTTTTAGGGCTTATCTTTGGTTGATGAAGGTACACTAGATGGAGTTAGTAGAATGTCATTGAGTCGATAAGTCATGTTATACAATGAGAAGGGACTTGGGTCAGTTTGTATAGTGATAACTTAGCTCTCATGCTCAAATTTTATGCAACGATGAAGGGTAGAAGGTACACAACCCATGGAGCGAATCCAAGGTCTCCTAATAAGACATTAAACTGGAATTCCAATTACACTACATAGAAGAGATCTAGGAGCATGTAAGGTCCTAAATAGATATGGAATATAATAGTTCCCAAAGTAGTGGCCATGTTATCATTAAAGGATTAGAGTATAGTCAAGGTTTTGGATGTGACATTATCTAGGAGTTTGAGTTGTTCATAGGCATGGGAAGAGATGATGTTAATATTGGATCCAACATCAATCATGACCTATTTGACATGGGTTTGGTTGATATATGTAGTAATAAAGAGAAGGGGATCTAGGTCATCTAGATGGATAGAAGGTATTTTTCAATCCTTGAAGGTGACAAGGTTGGAAATTTGGAGAGCACCAATAAAGGCCGCCAAAGGTTAAGGGTCATCAAGTTGGACCTCCAATGATTGAAATGCCTCTATCATTGCTTGGTAGTGATGAAGTAAAGTAGAAATAAATTCATAAAGGCTCATCTTCATTAGGATTTGGTGAAGTTGTTTTGAGCACCAGTTTCCTAATCGATTTAGAGGGGTTGGATTGAGAGGTATCCAAAATAGATACTTTGGGTTTGGTTGAATGTGAAGGTGTTGGATTTTGACTTGGTTGGGAGGTGGAAGATGGGTATGTCCATGGGATGGACACTTTAGCCTTCCCCTTACCCTTCTATTGAGCATGTGAGCATGTGACCACATGAATAATATAGGTAGAGGGAAGAGTTGAGGTAGGAGATTGGTTTGGCTCTATGTCACTCTGAGGTGAGAGTGGTTGAATAGGTAGGCATTGGGTAGAGGGTGTTATTGGTTCGATTGGTAGTGGCCCTATGGGAGGTTCATCTATTAATAGATCATCCTCATCATAGATATAATGGATTATAGTTTGGAGAGCTTTGTAGTTCTTCATGTCATGCCCTAGTATCCTATGATAGAGCACACGTGGCAGTCATTATATCAGATGGGTTTTGGACCTAGAGGGTTAAATGGTCTAATGAGAGGTAAGGTCAAACAATAAGCTTTTAGTAACCTTTGGAAAATGGTTGAGTAAGACATAGCTAAAGGTGGAAAGGGTTTAAAGGTTTTGGTCTTGGTTGGTGAGATGGAAGTATTTTTAGAAACATGCTTGGTGGTATAGGTCTTGGGTGAGGTGGTGTTATTAGTTGATGGTTTTGGTTTTGGTAAGGTAGAGGTTGATGAGCTGGATGTAGGAGGTCTTAGGGTAGGTATCTTGGTTATTGATGGTTTGGTGAAGACAGGTGTGTCAGAAAGCAAGTGTGCTAGTGTAACCAATAATGGTGGTTGGGTTTTGGTTGAGATAGCTGGTTTCCTAATCAAATGAGAGGGATGAGGCCCCAAAATAGAGTGAAAGGTTGAAAGATGTAGAAGTTTGTCCTTCTATTCTTTTTTTAGTTTCACTTCCTTAGTTGATTTGGTTTGATGTTTGGTTGGTAGGTTTGGTGGGGTTAGCTCTAGTTTCAAGGATGGGTAATTAAGGATCTACGTAGGGAAGAAATCAAGGTTTTTGGTTGGTTTGGTTGTACAAGATGATTTGTTGGTTTGGTCTTTGGTTACTTTAGATGGTTTATAAGTCGTTGGGTTGGTAGGGGTCTTTATTGGTTTAGTTGATAAGATAGGGTTTGGATAATAGAAGTAGTGGGTTAGTCCACCAAAGGTGTGGTTGGATATTCTTGTTTGGTTATGTAAGGGAGCCCCAATTGCTCCCAAAAGGTGGCTCGATACACATTGAGTTTGGAGATAAATTCTAACCTCTGAACTAGTCTAGAGAATGGTTTATAGACCGATATAATTCTCTAAGTGGTGGACTCAAAGGATAATCCCATAGGTTGAGAAGGGGAATGGTGACCTCATCTTTTTCCTTAATCAAGGGATGCAAGGTTTGTATGGGTGACTCCTTGAAGGGATGTGCAGACATGAAGGCTTCCTCTTTGGGAATGCTCTCCAAAGGAGAAGTAAATTATTTGGTAGTTGAGGGAGAAGGTAAAGTGGTGATGGTTGCTTACCCTAGTATATTAGTTGAAGAAGGGGTTGATGGCTCCACTACTTCAAGAAGTAGAGGAGGAAAAAGGGGTGCTTCCTTATTTTGGGCCTCCAATAGAGGAGAAGGTAATTCCACTACCTTAATAAGTGGAGAGGGCAAAGAATAGGTATATTGGGTAGTGGGTTCTTCAATAATGAGTGTGTTAAGAATTATATTGATGGTGCAGGCATCATGAGAACACTAAATTATGTTTCTCTCATTTTTGGTAAGTGCATGATTGGGAAAAGGTTATCTAAAAATGTAAAGGGCCTGGTTCAAAGGTGCATTGGGGTTATCCAATATGAGCTTTCCCTTGTCAATTAGGGATTGAACAATACCCTTGAAGGTATTACACCTATTAATGTCATACCTAATTACTCAATGGAAAACACATAGGTCATTCTCATTGTACCAGCTAGGTTAGGACAAGATGAATCAAATTTTTGAAGAGGTTTGATAATAGGAAGTTCTATGATATTAAATTTTAGTAACTTCTCTAGGATTGAAGCATAACATTCCCCAAGTAGAGCAAATTACTTTTAATTTTTTTGATTTTGGTTCCTCATAATTTGTTTAGAAGAATTAGAGTTTGGTTGATTGATAGATGGTGGAGGGGTGGCTTTAAAGACAACCACATTCATAGTTCCCTTTCTCTTGGCATTGGTATTGGTTTGGCTTCTCGGGTTGGAGGAAGAGGCCTCATTGGTTTTGTAGGTAGATTTTTTTTTTCAATTTTAACTTTCCTTCATCGATGTCTCTATTTTTTAGCTTACATGCCATGGTAAAATCCTCATCAAAGGTTCTGAATTTTTGAAAATGTAACATAGAAGAGATGTTTTTGGTCCATGCCTAAGCAAAAAGTTCTATTAGTTTGGGTCAGGGTAAAGAGAAGGAAAGTTGATTGATTAGGCTTCTCCAACGGGCCACAAAATCAACAATAGATTCATCATCAAATTACTAGATAGAATAAAGGTTAGTGATGGAAAATTTCTTGGAGATGTTTATCAAAAAGTGATCCAAGAAAGTTTGGGATAATTGGGTGAAAGAGAAGAGTGTTTGATTATGGCACTATACCAATCCAATGATAGACTTGATAGGTACATGTAGAAGGTATGAATAAGGAGGGAATCATCATAGACAATTAAATAACATGCATGCCTAAATTCCCTAAGGTGTTATTGGGGGTCCTCTTTACTTTGAAACTAGGAGAACTTGGGAAGTTCTCATTGAGGAAGATATGGTCTAATAGGAACAAACGGGTGAATGGGTTCATTGTAGATCTGGTCATATGATAGGATGTTGTAAGCACCAAAGATGGATGACTCTAAGGTAGCCATTTTGTCCATGAGAATTTTCATTAGATATATTTGGGGTTGTGCACTTGAAAGGTTGTAAGGTACATACTATTGTGGTGGTTGGGTGACATATTGATAATTAGTTGGAGGTTGAGAAGCTACCACATATTGGTATGTGGACACAAGTGGTTGGGTTGAAGTTATGTAGGGATAGGTGGATGTAAGTGGTTGGGTAGTAGGTAGAGGTACATATCATTTTAGGTTAGGTATGTATCCTAGGTTTAGTGCAATGATCACCTATTGGGTAGGAGTGGTGATTAGGTTGGTGATCAAAAGAAGGGTAGTGACATTTGTGGTAATTGGTGGTAAGGTAGAAGGTATAGATATCACAATATTTTGAAGTGGGGTAGTGGTTAGTGGATTAGAGGTAGCTAAAATAAGGTTGGTAATGATAGTGGTAGGTTCTCCCATGGTGAGGGGAGTATAGGTGGCTAATGGTTGGGTTGTTCCTAGGGTAGAGGAGTTGGTGGTGGGGGTGGAAGGTACAAGGGTGTTTGTAGGTTGGGTAGGTTAGTTTTCCATAGTAGTATTAAAGGGATTATTGGTAGATGAAGAGGCTTGGGTAGTCAATGGTTGGTTGGTGACCATGGAAATAGAAGTGTTTCCCATAAGGTGGGAAGGCATGCAATAAGGTGGGTCCATAGGTGGAACCAAAGCAGGGGTGTGGTGAGGCATGGTGGTAAGATAATGTTGAAGGGCCATAGGATTTTTATCTAAGAAGGTATAAAAGTTAACATCTCCTTTGAGAACTACCCAAGGGAAAGAAGGACTTCTCGAAGGGTGAGGATTATCTTCTATTTCAGAGACATACTCCATAGATGAGGAGGTAGAAGAGGCTGATTGGTTTGGTGATGGGTTATGTTCTACTATATTTTTTCATTTATGACAAGTTAGAACCATACAAGACAAGGGTGAGAGAATAAATAGAGAGAAGACAAGAAATGAGCAAGTAAATAAAACACACACTAAAAATTATGTTAAGTCCTAAATTTATTTTTAGTCTCTCTTTTGGCTTATGCCCTAAGCTTTTAAGAAATTGCATGATTGAAATTGGCTTGTAAAGTAGGTACTAGAAAATAAGTCTATGGTTGGTTTCAATTTGTTTTTAGGATCTCAAAAGGATCTATATTGGGAATCAATACATGGCTTGGTATTGGGGCCCACCCCCTCACTTCACACACCACAATGATAAGGGTGTTGGGTGCTTAGCCAATATATACCAATTTCTAGAGTTTATACTCAATCAAAGAGCTGATTTGGTTCTCCCCTTAGTAATGACCTCCAAGTAGAATCATCAATAAAGGGTAAGGTGACCTCTAGGTGATGAAATCCTAGTCGGGCCTTATCTCAAGTTGTTTGATATTCAATTGAAGAAGGTGGTTTAGTTTAGTGTGTGATATAAGTGATGCTATGATTGAATTACTTTTCCTTTAATTTAACCAAGTGAGCTAAACTTGAAATCAACCAATGTATGTAATTAATTATAAACCCAAAAGAAACTTTTATTCTATTTATGAGCACAGAATAGGGAGAATAACATATAGATGCAAACAAAATAAACCCAAGTAGAGACTTAAGGATCCCAACGGGCATGCCAGAATGTTTAAGTAAATTTCAACTTATATTTTGAGAAAGGAAAAAGAAGAAACTAAATATGGGTATGGTTAAAAAACTTATTTGATTGTGCACGCATTAAATCAAATGATTGTAAAGAACTTCTCTTTGTCTTGGGAGGATGACCTAAATATAAGAGAATACTAAATCAAATGGTTGGTTTGATAGATAGCTCGGTAGATTTCATAGTGCTAGCTATATCCTAGAAGCAAGAGCTTCCTCAAGGGCTATCAATCCACACATTTTAAATAATTAAGTTAGAAAACAAAAGACAAAGTACTTACATCAATAATCAAAATCTATTGAAATTAAACACAAGAAATGTTTGATAAATAAATAGACTAAGATGAATAATATAGAAATAAGAAAGTCAATACTAGTGCTAAATGGGTCAAGTGTGTTTCAAAAAATTAGGTAGGGGTCTATGAGCAAGCAGGGACACAAAAAAGTAGATTTGGTTGGGGGTAAGAGCATGAAAATGACTTGATGTTTTTTTTTCAAAATGACTGTCGATGGTTGGGATGGTTGTCAATGGTTAAGGTAACCATTAGTGGTCATGGTGACCATCAATGGTTGGACAGACTGTTGGCAGTTGAAACAACCATTGATAGTTACTATGTGTAGGCTTGGGTTGATAAATAGACTAACTGATGGGATCACAAAGTTGGATTTTGAGAGATGGGTTAGTACTAGGTTAATTTTGAAATGAAAATAAAGTAAATAAATATTAGAAAACAAGTTTTTATTTTGACAGAGATTGATCTGGTGGATGGTTGAGGTGGTTGGCCTATTGGTAAAATCTAGCATAATTTTGATAGAGTAATAGTACCTGGTAATTTGGTAGAGAGGTGGTGGAAAGTTGACTATCTGATGTGATGTCTAGATCACTAGATTCCTAGATGAAGTGACCTATGAAGAAAATCTAAATGCACAAGCTATTGGAATTCCTGATGATAGTCACAGATCCTTTTCACCTCTTGCTCCTCTCTTCTTATAGGTATAGGCAAGAGGTGGAAGTGAAGGTGGGAATTAGGCTTCTAATTTTAACTCATGCATGCAATGGCTCACATGTGGATTTAGACAAGTTAATTTTAGAAATAAAGGTGTATTTTTGCATGTTATTACTTGAGAAGGTAAACCCTAACTGTCTACGGTTAAGGTGACCATTGATGGTCACCTTGACCATCAATGGTTAGGGGTCAAAGGTAGAGTTAGTAAAAAGGGGGGTGTTTAGCCAGTAGGTCAACTGACTTAGGCTATGTGGGTTAGGTTTAGTTAGGGGTCAAGAAGGTCAAGATTGGGCCTAAGGGGGTCCTAAGGTGGTCCAAGAGAATTATGACATTTGGAACTATCATGTACATATTTTTGGTATCTACAATCACATCTAGATTCAATAAATATTCTATACTAGATACTTGTATATGATCTATATAGTAGCATCAACATAACCATCCCAATTCAATTCAAATTTATATAGCTACATACGTATAATTTATAGAATCAAGTGACTATTCTAGATTCCATATACAATCCACTTTCTACCTATTCTAGATCTAGATTTGGATTAGCATCAAAACCAGTTAAGTATCTTATTTTTCATTGTTATTATAATATGTAGCATAGTTATACTTTCTATTCTTATCATCTTAGCATAATAAATTTAAGAAATGTTTATTTGAGTTTCATAAATTATTGGCCTACTATAGAGATAGTCTAACATCCTTATGCCCTAGGCTATCTCTTATCCTTTTAACCCTAGATTAACCATATCTAGGTTTTAGGGTTAAACATTTGGTGAAACCGATTTATATGAATGCAAAATTTTCTAATTCCTAGGGTTTTTAGTCAGTTAGGATTTTAAATTGTTGTACTTTTTTATTTCCTATTTATATTATTTTGTATGGAACCTAAGCATAGCCCTAGATTGGGAGGTGTGTTTATTGAACAAATTGAGTTTCCCCTCCTACCACCTAAGATGTATAAAAACACTAAAGAAACTAATCCTATAGATCATGATGATACCAATATCGATAATGAAAAACTTATTGATGAGGTAATCATAGAAGAAGATTTTGATAATGAAAACTATGAGTCTAATTAAACTGATGAACATGATCAAATAGATCATGAGAAGGTGCAAGAAATTGCATTATGTTATGAGCATATTCAAAACCCTAAATATCTTGATGAAATCCTAAGAACCATATTAGAAACTAAACAATAAAAAATCATAGATAAACAAGTAGGTTCATGTATTGATCATGTTATTCGATTATGGGTCATCCCTATATGTCAAAAATCCTCCCTTTGAGCACATTACCACTTAATATTTCTAATGGGGGTACAATATTTGTATTTAAACCTTTGTTCCTTAAAATTAAAATTGTTACATCTCAGATGGGAAACCTTATTATTTCAACCCAATTGTCAATTTCAATGCTTATATCGACCCAACCTATGGGTATGCCTATTTTGATGACTTCTTAGGTGTCCAATATAAAATACCAATAGGTGTAAGCTCTTTTCTAAAATATAAAAAAATTTCAAACTAAGGTTACAAATATTGAACAAAACTCTATGAAATCACCTTATGCTATTGATTCACAAAAGGTGTTGCATAATCATCTTACACTATAGATATCTTTTTACCCATTTCCTACTAATTTTGTTTCACCTAATTTCATATTTTATGATTGCAAGGGTGATCTTAAATAGCATATCTAATCATTTTATGCAACATGCCTTGATTATGCCTCTAATGATAAAATTTTGACCAAATTATTTCCAAGGAGCCTGAAGGACTATGCTTTAAGGTGGTTATATGATTTTACCAATTCAATCAGTAAATTCCTTCAAACCTCTTATAGATATGTTTTGGCACACTTCTCTATTAACATCTTTGAAAAGGTTTCCTATTCCCAAATTGCAAAAATTAATGAGGAACAAATGAACCTATTAATGAGTATGTCTCTAGGTACAAGATAATTTTAGCCAAAATGACCAATCCTATGGAAGATAAATAACTTGGAGATAGTTTCAAGAAATATTTTCTTTCTCCTTTATATGAGTCTATTGTTTTCAAAAAATTTAAATATTTTGATGACTTATGCCACATTATTTGAGATCGTGAAATGAAACTTATCTCATTGAACTAACTTAAGCATGTAACAAATACAATGACTATATCTACGTATAATATTGAGTTTACTATCAAACCAAGATATAAGGTCAAACCTCCTGAGCCTAAAAAAGAAACAATTACCACAGTTAATTTGGTGTCACAAAAACTAATCAACTTGTATTAACCAGTGTACCATGGAGATATTTTACATGCTTACCTGAGTCTCCCACTTCATTACTCCCACATCTTGTGGAGTGTCATCTTATATCTCTCCCTCACACTATAGAGGTTGATATGAGTAGAGTTATACCTGATTGGTATGATGTGAATGCTTATTATGACTGTCACCAAGGCCATAAGTATTCTATGAACATATGTTTCACCTTAGATCATAAGATATAGGGCCTCATCAATGATTAAAATATTAACTTTAATGACCTTTTAAAGGAATCAAGTTCAAAACTTGCTGATCATCACAAACAAAAAACTTTTAAAAACCCTTTGCAAGATCAGTCAAATATAGATTCAAAATTAAAAATGTCATATAATGCACATCCTCCCCCATCACATTATGTGCACCCATTGGATGGGATTACTAGTACTTATATGCGATATATACCTTCTATTACTTTTGATGAAAGTGAGATTAGGGATGATGACTCAAATATTCATTCCTTATACATTCAATCATACATTGAACACCATCCTTTACATAATGTTATGATTGATAATGGTGCAAGTGAAAATGTTTATAACATGACATTACTTGCACATTTGAGTTATACAAATCATGATTTACATCCTTCGACCAAGTCAATTAGAGCATTGATGGGACCTCAAAATAGGTTCTTCATGAGATTGACTTACCTCTATATCTGGGTTCCACCCATGTGGTTACTATATTATTAGTTATACCTTCCATGGGTGTCTTTTATATGTTATTGGGATGACCTTAGATACATACACTTCAAAAAATACCTTTTATAGTTCATGGGTATGTTAAATACATTCATACCAATGAGTTAATTATAGTTTCTATAATTCCATATGAACATCCTATTGAGAAAGAGAAATTGATACCCAAATAGATATGAACATTATTATGTTTGATCTCATATATGTACTAACACATGACTTTATCCATGCTTATCTCCTTCATCATGTACTTGACATTTTCGCTAACACATATATCTAAGAACTAGTATGATATGTTTATGCTAGTTGCTTATACTTCATTTATGCACTTCCTTGAGTGTCTCAACTTTATTTTATCTTTCTTGTTTGAACATTTGAATATGATTCATTGTTTTCAGGTCTTATTCCTTTATTTGCCTCTTTGACATTTAAAAATGTCATAGATTTTTTTAAGTTGACATTTGAATATGTCATGTCTTACTTTATGGACATCTGAATAGGTCATGTCCCTTTGATTGTGCAAGATTTGAATAGGCCCCTTATTTGAGGTATCCTTGGACCATTTATAATGATTTTATTTTAAGTGATCTTGTGTGTGTGTTTGATTTATTGTTGATATTGTATTCCTATTAATTAGAATTTACCATGATTAACATCATGCATCTTAGGACTTGGTGTGATCACATTATTCATGTTCAAATGATACATTTACCTAGACATGTCCTTTTATATGTTACATGATACATTCATAGTTTATATGGTATCTTATCCTTTTGAGGTAAGGTAACTAATAATTGTTATCTTCCTTCACCTCAAAAAAGGGGGAATATTAGTGGGGGCATGCCACAAAGGCATGACTACCACATTGGTCATAGTTTCATATTACAATGGAGGCATGATATCAAAACATGTTTTTCACATTTGTCAAAGTTCATATTATAGCAGGGGTATGTTTTGGAAACATATTCTACACAGTTACACATTTATTAGAATTATATTATAGTGGGGACATGTTTTGGAAACATGTTCCCCACACTTATATAGTTTTCAAATTGGCCAAATTGCATAGTTATATGATTCAAATACACTTTTATGGTAGAATTCTATACATTGGTACCATTATTATACATAGTTTCAGCATGATACATATCTAAGGTGCACATGCTATGAAATATGCACCTAATATTTCAAATTACAATTAGTTTCAGATTTAAAACACTTTCAAGGACAATCATCACCCACTAGGTTGAACTTTTATGGGCTATATTGAGCCAATCTACTATAGTAGTTGGTTTGTTTTTTGGTATGGTTGAGATGATTAAATCAATTAATATTGTAAAGTTTATATATTAGAATTTATTGAATCATTCAAATTCACCAATTTTATAATGTGATTTAAATTGGTTCACTTACACTCACCAGGTTATAAGTATGATTGGGTTACATGGTTGAGCTAGTTTCAACTACCAAGTGGAAATACATATTTTCTCCAAGGTTGGGGACATGTATCCTCCTATCTCCCCCTCTCTCTATCTCCTTATATATATACACTTATAGATTTATATTTTTACTAATCTTGGTTTCAATGATTCATAAAGATACATCTTTCAAATGAAATTTCCAAAAGGCAAGATGATTGTATCGATACATAGGTGTAATCATAAACCTTGCTCTCTTTCAATTTCAATAATTTAAATACTTTAAATTTTAGATTATATGAACTAATTATATATTGTAATATACACTCAATTTTAGGTTATTCACTAACAAATAACTCAAGTTGGACTCAATAAAGAGAAGGTGTGTTATACATACCTACGTATGCATTCTTTTTCCTTTAAACTAGAAATGTCATTACTAGATTAAAAGAGGGAATGTAGAAACTATTTATAAATTATATATAACCTTGGTATTGTACACTTGGAAAATAAATATCATGGATGTACCTTCTGCTTCTATCCTCTCCTACTTCTAAAAGGCTTATATACACTATCTCTCTATATATAATTACTTATCTCTTAGTTTGACCTATGTATTATGATTACCCAAGCCTTTATCTTGTCCATAATGTTATAGACATAATTATCTTACACCTCTATAAGTTATGGACATGTACCTACTATTTTCCTTCCCAGGCACTTGCATCCTAGTCAAACACCTATGTCAATACAAGTGTCCTTTCCTGACACAAGTGTCTAGTGCCTCAATGTCATCTAATTAACAAATGAAATGTATCTTAAAAGTCATCCTAAGTGATTTAATGTGAGATATTATCAAATAGGATTGGTATAAATATAATATCAACCCTAATTCATTCATCCCTTAGAAAATACATAAAGGGATCAAGGAAACTTATCAAAAGCATTCTATCAAGCATTTAAGTGATCAAAAGCTTCCCTATTTTCTCCTATTTCCATATAAATTATAGGGATAGCACATTTATAGGGCTGAATTACTTAAGGAGCATCCCAAGAGACATATTTACAAATTTATAAGATAGGTCACTGTTGCACTTGCTTATCACACATTGCATGATTCACACACAAGCCAACACATAGGGGATAATGACATAAGTCTAAGGCCTTCTTCAGTGTATTCTCTATGTAGGTAATGCTCATTAATAGAGGGGTCTTTGGGGTAACTCAATAATATGTACCCACTAACCCAACTTTCCATAGCTAATATGAAGATGAAGAACTAGGGTTTTGTTGTTTGACTAGGAGTGATAGTCTAGGACCTAGATCAAAATGCACTAGAGAAAAGGAGACAAAAGACCTAGAAGCATCTAGGTGGTCCTATCTAGATTCAATAGATATTACATACTAGACACCCATATTTGATCCAAATAGTAGCATCAATGAAACCATCCTAGGTGTATAGAACTATCCATAGCTATACTGGTATAATTTCCATAATCAAGTGATTATTCTAGAATCTAGATCTAGTCCACTGTCTAAATGTTATAGATGTAGGTCTATAGTAGCATCATAACCAACTAAGTTTATTATTTTTTATTATTATTGAAATATTCAGCGTAGATGTACTTTCTATTATTAACATCTCAACATAATAAATTTATTAATGTTTATTTGAGTTTTGCAAATAATTGGCTTGTTGTAGAGATAGTCTACTATCTTGATGTCCTAGGCTATCTCTTACCCCTTTAACCTTAGATTACCCATATGTAGATTTTAGGGTTAAAAAAGTAGTTAAAAAATTAATAGGAAAAAACTATTATTAACAAAATTTAATTAAGTATTTAATTAATTGATAATCTTCTCTAATAATGGGTTACGGGTAAGTATGCACCAATAGTTCCCACCTATGAATTACAAATAATACAAGTTCATATTAAACCATAAAATAGTGTATGAGTGATTAACTACACTAACACATGTTGTTATGACTTGAATATTTACTTGTGGTCACTTCTTTCTCTATTCTTTTTACATATTTGTAGGTTTCTTAGTTGATTCCCTTTATTTATTGTAGTCTCATTTCCCTCTATTTTTCACAATCCACTTGCATCTTAAATATTTTCCAACCATCGGGATCTATTTCAACATGTGGATTATGACCCATTTATATTTAATACCTACTAATTATTCTTTGTTGTGGCTGCCATTTGACATATGGCTTCTTCTTCGTTGGTCACATTTTTATTGCGAGGCCTTTATGTACTTTTATTCATTATCGAATATTTTTTAGCTATGGATTCCACTTGGTCACAATATTATTTATAACTTCAAGTCTTCTTTCCACTTTTTCACTTTTATACCTAAGTGTCAATAAATCCTTTGGCTTTATTAAACTTTATTTTTAAATTCTCATTATAAGTGGATTATTATCCACATTTACCAAAATGTATTTTCTTGTATTTTTTCCACCCAAGACTAATATGCCAAGTATCTATGTGGTCAATGTGCCACATAACCCAATGGCATGGAATGTGACTACCATAACTAATCCATTACCAGGATCTACACTTATTTTGGATATCCTATACTTGAACACTAGTTTGTGTTGCATCAACTCAAATGATAACCTGATTCATTCAATGTAAACCCATACTAGCTCATCTCCTCAATGGTACATAAATAAGAAAAATAATCTTTTGGGAACCCTCATTTCCTTTGCATTCACCAAACTTGTCACAGTTCATCTATGGTATGAAGAGATAAATGGAAGGTCCTAGGTTTGAGTCCTATCTGGTCCATATGAGCTATAGCTCACATGTGGTATCAGAGCTAGTTTAGGAGCCCCAAACACTTGAAGTGTGGCGTAAAGGGGGGTGTTGGAATTAAGTCACACCCAAATTGATGATGGGATGGCCATAGAGGGGCTAATATCTTAGTTGGTAGAGCACTCCCATGGGCCTAAACCAAGGTGAGTCTAGGTGGGGTGTTACATGCAGAGTCATGTGAGTCAATGTTTAAACTTAACACTTAAACTCAAATAATTTAATTACAATGGAAATACTCTAATTTGGATCATAAAACAAAACTTGTGTGAAGATGCAGTTTAAATATTAGAGCATCTCATCTATTGTACAAGATATTTTATAGTAGGTTATTTTTTAATAAGATTACTTCTCAATAAATATAATAGTTAAATTTTAAACATACATATATAACAAAATAATCAGATAAAAAAGTGTTTGTATTTTTATGTGAATATGAAAAAATGATCATTAATTTTAAAACTGTGATTATGAACTATGTCACAAGATACACATAATGTTATCGAAAAAGTTTGAACTTCACTAAACTTTATCATCATGGACCTTGAATGTGAATTTTATTCATTATTTTTATGTTATAATTTTTTTACATAATTTTAATTCCTTTGTCTTTAATTTTGAATTTGAATAAAATATATTATCAAGATGTAGAGAAAATTTTGGTCTGAGAATGTCACATGTAAAATAAACATGTGGTTTTATTTCCCTATTTCTGCTCCTTTGTCTTTTTCCTTAATTATGTGTAATTTGACACCTATTCTCTTGAGATTGGGGAATCATATTTAGAATTAGACAAGGATTTGGTTCAAGAGTCTACATAAAAAGGTTAGATTCTAAAATGCACTAGTTAGCCCTTATAATTTATTGGAACACTTTTGAACAAAGAATTGATGAGTATATTTGAATAGTAAAATAATCTACACGTGCATTTGTTTTATACCATAGTTTCTAAAATATGTGTTTGATGATCAAACAAGAAACATAACTTATTTATACATAGATTATTGACTTAAAAATTTGGAGAAATTGGCAACAGGTCAACTTCCAACAACTAGAAATTGGAAAGGTGAAAAGTAATGGATGGGACCATCTAACTTAAAGGGTGACATAAAAAAAGGGGTTAAGTCCCCACAAAAAATCTAAACACATGGATAGAGAAACATGAGATAAGCATGGGGGTTACATGAAGATGCATGAAGGGAATTTATAAGCCTTTAAAATGTGTCATAACAATTCACTGAAGCTTAATTTTGACCAATTAGGCCCATATATAGACAAATGTGTAAAACATATTAAAATAATATTAAACAAATTCCTAGTGGCCATTTTTAGGTGTCTACATTTTCTCCTATTTGAAGTGTGTGCATAACCAAAAATTATGTAGAATGAGCACACACTTCAAATTATAAAAATAAAAAAGGATACAAAAAAATAATATAGTTATTTCTACCAATCTAAGTGAATGAATAACTTGGTTGCTATGTCACTAAGTCTTGGAACATATAAGACCACACTCAAATTTGTTATAAAAACATAGGTGAGAGGTAAAAATTTGATTTTAACATAAAATGAAATACCTTGAGCTTTGTCTCTAATATGCAACATAATTTCTATAGGTTAGTCATATCATCTAACGAGGTAGAAAATGAAATGAAATGGAACCCTATGTGTTATTTGGTGAAAAACCATGACATCCATAAATCAACATGAGTCACTAGGTTGTTCAGCATTGAATATTTGGAATTGAAGTTGAAACCATGTTTTCATTTCGCAACAAACCTCCAATTCCATAACATTCAATAAGGTTTTTGGTGATCCTATGCAACTCACATCTCAAAAGAAAGAAATTAGATATAGAACTGAACCATATCACAAATAACATAGTGTATAAAGATATATCATTTAAGGAACATGAACAAAATATATTTTCCCCCATGCGGGCTTAAAATATAAGAAAAGTAGAATATGATAAATGTAGCAAGTAGATCATTGAATTTTTCATGACAATGTGTTGTTAGTACACAAAGATATATAATTGAAAATTGTGAGCAAAGAAAAGATAGTTTGGCCCAATATATGCGCTCAATATATTCATGATAAGGATCATGGCTTTTAATAGATCCTAAGCAAAGTTAAAGCATGATAAGGATAATGAAAATATGAAAAAAATCATAAATATAATTAATATTAGCACGATAAGGTCATGGAAACATAGCATAAGCATAAGCATTATGATCATATGCATAACAATTGTGAATCATACTAATATTGTAGAATGGAAATCATATTAAAAACAACATCATTAAGAATACTATTCATTTTCTTATTAACACTTTATTTTAAAATATTTATTTATTTTTCTATAAATGGTTTAAATTAGATATTATTGGTGTGTTTGTTGACTTTCAGTTGTCCCTAATTCTCTGTGTTTTTCTATTATTGGTTTAAATTAGATATTATTGGTGTGTTTGTTGAATTTCAGTTGTCCCTAATTCTCCTCAACTTTATCTTCTCCCTAAACTTCTCTTCTTATCTCTCTTATCTATGTTACCCAATTGTGGATTGCTTAGGGTGTTGAGTTCCGTGGAAACATGAGAAAGACAATTATATTTTTTTAAACCTACCTAAAGATATAGGAAATTTGCAAACTATCATTTTGATATTATGATTTAGCAATGTATATGGATAGGGATACATGAAAACAAAAGTATAGATAAGCTTATTTAATATATTAAAAACAATCAAAATAAAAATAAGCTAACTTTACAAGTTGCGATTAATCATTGCTTATAGAGTCTACATGACTCTTTGATTTCTTATCTTTTCATTTATTTGTCCTTTCAATCTTAAGGAACATTCAACATTTTATTTATATTATCTACTTATATGAACAATTAAAATATATACATCTATTATATTTACAAAATTGTATAAAATTATTGTAAGCTATTATTCGCAATCCTTTATTAATAACATATATAACATTTAAATTAATGGCATGTATTTTTAAAATTGCAAAATTGCAAAAATTACATTATCTAAATAGATTTTTTTTAAGAACATACATTACCTTATAAAACACCTTCAAGTTAAAATTCATAACTTTTTTTCATAATTGTCTCCTCCTCTAACTTTAACAACATCTACCAATGCATGTTCACGTGGAGAGCTTATAATATAAGAAAAAACCACCGTAAGAGCAGAGGAATAGACTCCAAACAATTAAATGCATGATAAATACAATAAAATCTTATAGAGCTAAGTGATGACGATGTGAAAATTTGAAGAGCTAAAACCCTAAGACATGATAAACACTCCAAAAGCGGTTGATGTAAACATTTTTTAAAAATGTTACTCAAAGATCACATTTTCACATCATTTTAATCTTGCTTTATCGGTTAACATTCCCAATTTTATATAAGATTTCATGCCACGGCGTCTGTTTAGAGGTATTTTTGTGAAAAGCCTTAAAGCCTTGTGAAGCTGAAACTATTGTTGTTCGCATCACGTATGCTACAGCCTCTTGTTTTCTTTAACTCTCAAATCCTTCCAAACTCCATTCAAATAGGTCAGCGTGCCTCTGCCATGCTTTAAACTTCACCATTCTGTAGGATATCTTCACTGCGCAAATATGTTCACTGCTATACCGTCAATGCCTGGTTCTATGTGCTCTCTACCACATCTTTAAACCACTCTCGTACAATGTCTTTAAACTGCCTAAAGTGTCTAGATTTCTAATACATTGTCAGTTTATTGTTTTTCTTAATTTGTATTGTTAATAGCGGCTTGTAATTTTATATAAGCTCAAGTAAAAATTTCTATTTATTGTTTGATGTTCGATAATAAAGTGTATTGTCAATACTTTGACACCAGAATGTCGATATTTAATGGGTTATAAGATATAATTTGAAGAGTGGCACCTTCATAGAGCTCAAGACTGCAACTTAACAGCGAGATTAATAAGCTGCAGGATTATCCCTCGCAGGTATGCTAACTGTATTTACTAATTCTTGCTAAATAAGAGAATGGTGTTTTGACGAATAAGGATATCTGTATTGTAGATTTCATATTGTACAAGAAACATGCTTGTCCAAAATGTTTCTTCTTTTCTTTGTCTGTTCATGAATAGAATTGCTGGCTAACTGTTCAACAAAATGCCTTATAGAAATTTTATTAACTTGTGGCTTTATGAGTAAAGTCCTACAAATGGGATTTCCGTCTACAATCTAGTAGATTGGCTAAATAATATCGTCATGCACATTTTAAAGGTTTCCTAACCCATAGAACTCTCTGTTTCAACTAATCAGGGCTTGTAGCATTTATGAACAAGGTCTCAATATTTTGCCTCTGATTTTTTTTGGTGAGGTGATGTCAATGGAGATATCATCAAACCCAAACTCGGCCATGATTTCATATTTATAATGGGGATTGAAGCACATTATCGTGCATGATTTGGCATCATTATCATGGCACCCCATTAATTAATCAAAAACATTTGCAAAGGCATAATGAATGGTTGGTAAGTATTTTCCTCATTTTGTTTTTTAATTCAAACTAGAGTGTCTAAAACACTATGTTATGCTGTTTTTAGTGCTTTTCACCACTCAATTACTATAAATTCTTTCTTTCAATTTTACTGTTTGACATTTTGACAAGGGTACTTTGTTAGGATTATATATGCCTCAATTGACTGGCCAGCATAAAAGGACAGAGTAGATCCTGACTTGCTTTGTTTGATGTGTTTACATGCTAAGGTAAATTACTTGAGTCGACTTTATCATTCGAATCTTGTGAAGCTGATAGCATATTGCATGGAGGATGATCACCGCCTCTTGGTGTATGGGTTTATCCCTAAAGGGAGTTTGAATAATCATCTATTCAAAAGTGTGTGGGCATGTCTTTTTTCTGAACTTCTCTATTTATTAGTTGAAACAATGATTCTGGTAAATCTGAAATTAAAAAAAATGTTTTTTTATAATATTTGTAGCTTTGTCTACGCTTCAAGACTTTATTAAAAAGGGGTTTGAGGTGCAGAACATACCAAACTACTTTGGCCTTTGTTTATCCACAGTAATGATCCCAACCAACAACCTTATGACAGGTACTTAAGCTGCAACATGGCTCTTGTTGTTTATGTAAATTTATAACATTTCAATTGTTTTTATTAAATTATTTTGTAGTTTACAGGTTGACACCATTTTTGCATTTAGACATATCCAATATTTCTTAGAGATATTGTATTTGTCAATTTTATTTTCTCGGATTTGAAATCAATAATTATTTTGTATTTATATGTTTTATTTATTATAAGATTAAAGGGAAATTGTTTTAGCACTTTATAGATTCATATAATTTTTTTTAAAAAAAATTAGGCTTACGAGGATTAAAAATGTTCTGCCTTTTTTTTCAAAATATATTTGATCTTTGTCAATGTTTGGTCAAAGAATTTAGTTCTACAATGCTATGTATTCAAATAATCATTTATTTTATTCATCTTACTTCCTAATTGAGTAGGAAGCAACCTCGTGACATGATTGTAGATATAATGAAACCATTGAGACATAGAAAGCATGACTTGTTTTCACATATTTTCTTGAACGTAATTATTTTAAATTTTAAGTTTAGTGAAAGTTGCACTTAAAATTTATATTGTACTTTATCAATCCTAATTTAAATTATTCAGCTTGCATTTGTTTTAATATTTTCCCCAAACATATATTAACTATGGTGCATTGCACACTATCGACATGGTTCATATTTATAAGTAAATTGTGTAGGAGACTTCAATTTAAACAATGTACATATATTTGAAGTTGACTGTTTGACCACTCAAATTACTACCCAAAAAGTGTTAAGTATGTTATCGGAAATTAAAAAATAACTTGCAAACATATGGGATAGATAAGAAATTTTATGTAGAAGATGTTTTTTTAATAATAGATAAACTTTGAGTGAGAAATGTGTGTTATTGTAGTAGAATAATAGAAAGAAAATTAGGAATACAACATGCTTTTATGTTTTCTATAAAAATCTTTGCCTTTCAAATGTTAATATATTTTATATTAGAAGAAAGAAACATAACACATCATTAAAAAATAGATTGAACATTAATGAGTTCTTCATAATCAAGAGAATTGAATCAAATACCATATGAATTAAATAAATATAATATATTTATTTTGCACTTGAACATTTATCAAAGTATGAAATTTTGTGATTATATTTTTTTAAATTTATTTGAAGTCTTTATCTAATTACATGATATTTTTCTTTAAAAAATGTCTTCTAATATATATTAGAAATAATTGGTCATATATATTTGAGTGGTTAAATTTAAAATTGTGATATTATAAATTAATATAAAAAATAAAGTATATTTGTTATTAATTGATAAGTTTTATTCTAAATTATATTAGCGGATAAAGTTTATGTATGTATTATACAAAATTTGAAAACATAAAGAGAATATATAAATTATTTCATTAAAAATTTAACACTTTTTTAGAATATAAAAATAATAATAGGATATGCATAAAATTTAGTTGTCAATATAACCATAGAGATTTTATAGAAAATATAAATTTCTAACAATATCATATTATATTTTAACATTATATTAAAATGACAGATTTGAAATAGAGTAGGAGATTTATCCCAACAACAACAACAACAACAACAACAACAACAACAATAATAATTATTTTTTGGTACATTTAATTATGAATTTTATATAAGAGCTATATGCATTTGAAATGGTTGGTTTTTATAATTTACCAAGATGATACATCCCAAATCATAACAAAAATAACTTAATTTTTGTATTTTATGTTTTCTATCTTTTTTCTCTTGCAAGTTATTTATCTAACATGTACTAATTTCTTGGAGTCTTATTAATCTTTTATGGTTATTATTACACATAGATATGTGTATGTGTATGCCATTTTTTGGTTATGTATGGAAAGATAAGAACAAAACGATCATAATTTTTATTTTTATTTTTTTACGAGGGGGAGGGAGCATATGTGTATTTGGTTATAGATTTTTTAATATTAACATTTCTAATACATTCAATAATATAAAAATATATTAATTTTTATATCTTTTTAATAATTATATTATAAATAATTTAAAAAAATAATTTTGATCCAATTTAATTACAACTACAATAAATTTATATATTATTCTTTCAAAGTCATTTTTAAATTATTATATACAAGACGAACACTAAACAAAACAGTAAAACATATGCATGTCAAATTTCTTATATTGTTATTTTACACTTCAAATTTTTTCTTTCCATGTTTGTTACATGCACATTAAAGTGCAAAATAATAAAATGCATAAATGCTATTAAAAAAATCTTTGAAATATGAAAAAGAGGACTTTCTATATATGTTAATGTGGTACATATACAATGAAATGCATAAATGCTATTAAAAAACTCTCTAAAATATGAAAAAGGAGACTTTCTATATATGTTGACATGATACATATACAAAACCTGAACTCATTTGTAAACATGGAAGATTATGAAATAAGATGTGTTGTACATGATTCTAGATTAATGACTATCATATAGCATTAATAAATATAAGATAATGAAAGATATGAATATGTATGAATTTTTAAAAATGTCATTATTATCAAATTTTATATAAAATAAAAGTACAGTGTGTCGAGTCCTTATTTAAAAAAAAAAATAGATTTGGTAGATATATATGAACGATACTAACATTTGATGAATATCTATGAACAAACACTTAATCACTTTTCTTTAAAAACTTTGAAACTGTCTGCTTTCTTGAGTATAACCTTTTAAAAAAGCGAACCATTCGAAATTGAATAAAAATTTATAGAAATCTTGAGAAAAATTGTGTTCCTCTTGATGCATTAGCCAAGAATGGGGCAGTGTACCAGACCAAAATAACTGTTAAGCAATCAAGGACGAAGAAATATGAAAACAAGACAATATCATAAGCCATCTGCAAATCACCAATGAACCACTGTGGATATTTACGTCACCGTTTGACCCTATTCTAACACCAACAAAAGTCAAGTGTTGCATTGATATTACACCATATAAATTCCTGTGCCCAGTTGTCCATAATAAAAATCTAAATCTTAATCAAAATCCACCGTCTCCTACCTGGAACTTTGGACCATTTTTTTGGGTTTCATTTTACAAGAAACAAATTGGCATTGCCTCTTTAATCTAAGAGCAATAATGTTAGAATAAATCTCAATAGTCACATCTTTAATGGATGGAACAAAGCCAAATAAAACTGGTTAGGTTTGGAATATATATATATATATATATATATAATTATAATAATAATAGTAATAGTAAAAAAATATAATTCTTTTTAATTTTCTTACATTTTTGAAACAATTATTAATTTTATATTTATTAATATGTCATATATATATATAAATAGGGGACATATTAATAAATATAAAATTAGTAATTGTTTCAAAGATGTAAAAAAAGTAGGAGGAATTGTATTTTTTTACTATTATATTTAGTAAGTGTTTTCTTTTTATTTGTAAGATAATTTATCTTTTAATTAATAGATAGAGTATTTGGTTTGAAAATTCTCGATTTTTTTTGGACATAGTCAATACTCTGTGTCCAAAAAATAATAATTAAAACATCAATTGTTCACTACATGTCTTTGAATTACCTTATAAACAAATATTCATTTTGTCCAATCAGATATCATAATTTTACATAATTAATATAATATAAAAAGAAGACATAAATAGGGGACATATTAATAAATATAAAATTAGTAATTGTTTCAAAGATGTAAGAAAGATAGGAGGAATTGTATTTTTTTACTATTATATTTATATATATATATATATATATATATATATATATATATATATATATATATATATATATAAATAAATAAAATAGTAAAAAAATACAATTCCTCCTATCTTTCTTACATCTTTGAAACAATTACTAATTTTATATTTATTAATATGTCCCCTATTTACATATTAGAAACAATTACTAATTTTATATTTATTAATATGTCCCCCATATATATATATATCAGGGACATTAATAAATATAAAATTAGTAATTGTTTCAAAGATGTAAGAAAAGTAGGAGGAATTGTATTTTTTTACTATTATATTTAGTAAGTGTTTTCTTTTTATTTGTAAGATACTTTATTTTTTAATAAATAGATAGAGTATTTGGTTTGAATTTTCTCTTTTTTTTTTTTGGACATAGTCGTTATTCTGTGTCCAAAAAATAATAATTAAAATATCAATTGTTCACTACATGTCTTTGAACTCTCCTATAAACAAATATTCATTTTGTCCAATCAAATATCATAATTTTACATAATTAATATAATATAAAAAGAAGACATAAATATATATATATATATATATATATATATATATATATATATATATATATATATATATATATAATACATGATTATTTTTTATATGTGTGTGTGTGTGTGTGTGTGTTATATAATGTCTATTAAATTAACCTCATATTTAATAACTATCTGATATAAAATATATTTGTAATATATATTATATCTAAGATAATATTATAATTTTTTAATTATTATTATATTATATTATATAATATATATAATTAGATAATTTTATATTATAATTATTTATATATATATATATATATAATATTAACCTAAAATTTAATATTATATATTTTTATATTATATTATAATTAAGATATATTATTTCATATATGTATATATATTTTTAACAATTTTTTTATTATATTATATTATATATGCTAATCTTTTAATATTAAATTTTAACCCCCCCACCCACACACACACACACACATATATATAATCTTATTATATTAAATATTAACCTAAAATTTGATATTATATATTTTTATATTATATTATAATTAAGATATATTATTTCATATATGTATATATATTTTTAATTTTTTTTATTATATTATATATAATATTAATCTATAATAGTATATATATTATTATAAATTAATATTAAAAATATATTTTTAAAATTATATTACATATATTATTATTAATTAATATTAATAAAAATATATATTATAACATATTATATTAAATTTAAAATGATACTATATTAATAATATAATAATTAACACATGAAATCATGCATAGAGGAGTCGAGCATGTCACCTTCCAAGTGTCTGATTAACCTTCCAAGCGTCCTATTAACTTAGAACAATATTCTCCATTTACATGTGGGAAGAACTATTTATCTTGCTGCAATTCTCAAGTATCTTGTTGCCAAAGAAGAAATTGGTTTTGGGTGGAAGGACTGGAGAGCAATGTCTATTTGTTCTTGCCTTTTTTCCTACATATTTTGTGCCTATGATGACTAATTTACCTCAGTAGTTCTAACTTCTAATAGGGAATGATGAATATGTGGGTTAGGAGAAGATTTACCTATTATAATTCATGTGTATCTATAGCGAAATTTTAAAAACTTAGAAATAGAGAAAAAAATTACATAAATCAGATTTTGAGGTATTTGACATATAAACAAATCCATGTATTTTCTTTACAGTGTGTGCATTTTCTGATTATTTCATCAGTTTCATTCCATTCTATTTCAAAGCCCTAAAGAAAAAGCTTTATTTTCAGGTTGATCTGCAGTCAAATTTTAAAAAGAAAAAAAAGCTATAAATTCCTAACATTCAATGTTATATTTACCTTATAGGCCTCGTTGATCTTGAGAAACATCGCACCACAGTTATCTCCTTTGAAAACATCAAGATGATACTGAAAACATACACCATTATTATATCAATATGATCATCAATTATCTACATAGTTCATCTTGATGATAGTAAAGAAATCTTAACAATCGTAATTTATACCCAGCCCTAAAGACCCATTTCATAAATCCATCAGGTATTTTTTTATCTTAATAGCCTTGAAGATCCATTGAAAATTCCATTAGAAATCTACTCCAAATTTTTATGGTGGGTAAGGAACATGATTTGTGGTGATATTTTCCTATATATCAATTGTCTGGAATAAGTTGACATTTCATTTCCTACAATTCTTCTACCATTTTTTTTCCAAAAAATAAAAAATATTCACCCCTGATGGTAAATATACATATAATATATACTTTGTGCATATATCTCTTCAATATCTGAGTTTGATGTGTATTTTTAAGTCAGTGGGTTAGCTTAAGGCAGGAGCCATTAATTTATTTGCTATTTGTTTTTCACATTTATCCATTCTTGTTCAATTTTTGAAAGGGTCAAGGCGTATCCATATAGACTCGATATACTCTGTGAATCAGACTGAGAAAACATTTTACATATAAATGATTTGTGCATTGCAAAAATTAGCAATTCAAAATTTTCAAATTGATTTTAAGCTACAACGTGTCTGCTTATTTTTAGTTTAGGGTTAAATCTACAAAAATCTAGTTAACATTAGAAAATCATAAAGTAAAATTGATATTTGTATACCTGCAATGCAAGGTGATGAAAAGCCCATTTGACATCTTTTTCAGAAGGACCATGTTCGAGTTGTTCTTTCATAACTCTCGAAGTGCAAATATCGATAGATGAACAAACAAGAATGGGGGGATGAATGATAGCATGCTGATAGCTGAATGACAAATATCAGCTAAAAAATGATAACAAATAGATAGATTTTTGTTTTGTCTCTTGTGAGACAAATCTGGGAGTTCCACCCTGAAGGAATAAACAGAGCATAAAAATAAGAAAATAAGAACTCAAACCCTCAGATTGCTACAACAATGGAGAAAACAAGATTTTATTAATCTTTTTGATCTTTCTTGATATGTACTTACAAAGCTGCACCCAAGAGATCTTTAAATAGATTTTCTTGGAAAATCAAACTGAAAATAAACTAATCCTTAACTAATCTAAAACTAACTTCAACTGCTACTACATGCAAGCTGAGCAAGGAGTAAGGCTGCTTGTTTAATTGTTTGAACTAACTGATCTCTAACTGTTGGTTAACTGCTGTGCATGAGAAGGAACGAACTGCAAAAGGGAGGTGCAATAGGTAGTTAAGTTGTGAGTGGAGAAATTATCTCCAATTAATCTTTAGTTTCTAACACTCCCCCTTAATTTCTATCACTAACTACTTCAGCATTTACAATGCCTAAATTTTGTCTTAGATAATCAAAGGTCTCCTTTGCTAATGCCTTTGTGAATATTTCTGCCAATTGATCTTCAAATCTACAGAACTCCAGATGGATTTCTCCATTGTTCACTAACTCTCTGATAAAATGAAATATTGTATCAATGTGCTTGCTCCTCTTATGAAAAACATGATTTTTTGACAATGCAATTACTGATTTGTTGTCACAAAAGATTGGTGTTGACTCCTTCTGTGCTTGTAATAATTCTATCAATATTCTCCTCATCCAAGTTGTTTGACATGCTACTGATGTGGCTGCTACATACTCTACTTCAGCTGATGAAAGTGTCACTATAGGTTGTTTTTTGGATGCCCATGTGACCACACCTATTCCTAAGAGAAAGGCATGTCCAGAAGTACTCTTCCTATCATCAATACTACCTACAAAATCACTATCAGTATAACCAATCAAACTAAAATCACTAGTTGTGGAATATAAAATTCCATATTATGTAGTTCCTGCCACATATCTCAATATCCTCTTTCCAACTTGCCAATGTGAGTCTTTTGGTGACTCCATGAATCTTGAGATTAAACTGACCCCATACATGATATCTGGTCTTGTAGCTGTAAGATACATCAAATTTCCAACTAGTCTTTTGAATGTTGTAGAATCAACATTAGACCCTTTGTCTTCTTTGCTAATTTTGGTCCCTGTAGCAATTGATGGAGGTGCTGGTTTACAATTCAGCATCTTAAATCTCTTTAACACATCTTTTGCATATTTAGTTTGAAAAATAAAAATTCCCTTCTCTGATTGTACAACTTTTATGCCCAAAAAGTACTTCATTAATCCCAAATCTTTAATTTCAAATTCTTTCTTCATTGCTGATTTAAATGTCTACAGACAAATTTCTAGTGAAAATCAAATCATCAACATACAAACACACAATCAAAATCTGACCTTCTTTGTTGATTTTTGTGTACAATGTAGGCTCACTATTGCTTCTACTGAATCCATTGTTTGTCATGTATGAATCAATCCTGCTATACCATGCTCTTGGTGCTTGCTTGAGACCATAAAAGGCCTTCTTCAATCTGTAGACTTTTTATTCATGTCCTTGTACTTCATAACCTGGTGGTTGTTTCACATACACTTCTTCATCTAGGAAACCATTCAAGAACGTTGATTTGACATCCATTTGATATACATACCAATTATTTTGAGCAACTATTACTAAAACCATTCTAATAGTATCAAGTCTAGCAACTGGAGCAAATGTTTCATTATAATCAATTCCATGTTCTTGTGCAAAACCTTTTGCTACTAACCTTGCCTTGTGTTTTTCAACATTTCTATCTGCATCAAATTTGGTCTTGTAAACCCATTTGACTCCTATGCAATCCTTACCTTCAGATAGATTAGTTAGATCCCATGTTTGATTTCTTTCAATGGCATTCATCTCTTCATCCATTGCTTTTATCCAATGTTCCTCATTAACTGCTTCTTCATAATACATAGGATCATGAGCGAAAAGAGCAAAATTTGAACACAAATCTAATTTCTCTTCTTCTTATTTTTAGTTTAGGGTTAAATCTACAGAAATCTAGTTAACATTAGAAAATCATAAAGTAAAATTGATATTTGTATACCTGCAATGCAAGGCGACGGAAAGCCCATTTGACATCTTTTTCAGAAGGACCATGTTCGATTTGTTCTTTCATAACTCTTGAAGTTCAAATATCGATAGATGAACAAACAAGAATGGGGGGACGAATGATAGCATGATGATAGCTGAATGACAAATATCAGCTAAAAAATGATAACAAATAGATATTTTTTTGTTTTGTCTCTTGTGAGACGAATCTGGGAGTTCCGCCCCACCATATAAGCCTCCGGCTAATAAGAAGCAACTCACCTTTAACTTGCAAGGTGTTTATTCTTTTCTAGTTAAACGACTAACCTTATCTACCTTCCAAGAAATATGACAGTACATATCATAAATAATTTGAGGAGGTCAGGTTAACAGCAACATATAGGTCATCAGGAATCCATTCTGATGTTGATCCAGGGACTCTTAAATGTAGTATTTCCAGCAAGGACCTAAATCTGGTGCCCTTCTTAAAAAATTACTTGAAATGTCTTTTGGTTTCACTAGCCAATGTTCGGAGTCCTGCAAGGGAAAGATTAAAACTAATCAATGAATCTGGAGAAATGTGGATGCAATGTAACCAACCAGTAAAATTTATTTCTTTTTTATGTCAATTACAGTGACAAATCCAATAGCTTTCCTCGTAGCTTTCATGCACAACATCCATTAAGATTTCACTTTCATCATGTCGCTATTTGTCTTATGGTAATATATGCATTATACAGCTCAATGAATATCTGTTTCTTTGGTAATACATAGAAGGAAATGAATCATTATTAACTAATAAAATAGAAAACGAGCAAAACAGACTGAATGTGGCCATTACCTTTCTGCTCCCAATTAATGGCACATCTTGCATGATGAATGATATCAGAGTAAAATGAAGGATATGGAGGTTGTTTAGAAATAGAAGATCATTACATTGTAAGAAGGCCTCTCTCAAGAGCAAACTAAACTTGTGAACCTTACCAAAATGGTAAGGGCCACCAAAAAAAATGTTAAACAAAAAAAACATTCAACAATGGTGAAACTATGTTTTAACATGTAATTTTTTGTAAATATGCAGACTTAAGTAAAAATGGGCTTTACAAAAAATATCTTGTGTATCATCATAATCTCCCAAAATAAAAAACTAAGATCACTAGAAGGTTGCATCTCAATTCTCCCATCATCTACAACATTTACAGTGCCCCACAGTTACAGATGAATCATATTCCATCAATTTCACAATCACTTACCAATGTTGCATGATGCTATGCAGTTCAAGCACCTATGACGTGTGAATCCATTCCAATTCCTATTTTGAAGACTCACTTTCATAATGCCAATCATATCACGGCTCAAGCTGCTACTACTACTCACCTAGTTTTCATAGCGGCTTCATTAAGCCAAGAGCACCATTCTCGAAGCCTGCTTCTGATCTTGGTGCCCATTGAGCTCAGTGAAGAAGAGATTCATCAAGAATTGAAGGTCTGGGGTCCTATTAAATCACTCCACCTTCATAGAAAACACCAGGTCCTGGTCATTGTTGATTTCTATGATCTTAGACATGCAAATCAAGCATTAATTGATCTAAAGTAACGGCTTTTATGCAACAAAGAATTACTGGTAGTAGTCACAGAGGAAAAGGCGTAATGCAATAAGAAACTTATTCTTGTTGGGGACTGGTAGGAGGCAAAGCAGTATGGGCTCAGTATGAAAAACCCACAATTAAAAACCAAGGAACACTTGTGGTTTGGCATGCTTGTTTCTTTGGCAATAAAGAGAAATAAATTAATCTTTATTAACTTAAAAGACATTAAAAAATAGAAAATGAGCAAAACAAATTGAAAATGTCCATTATTTTTCTGGCCCCAATCAATGCATGATATATCCTCGAACGGATTTGAGAATTCCTTAAAACCAGCTAAATATAAAACTTGCTATGAAATAAGGTAAAAACATTCAACAATACAATTATTTTTCATGAGAAGGCGTTAATAAACTGCAATAGAAACAGAAATATAATTATTATTATTGTCCATCAATAACCAAAAGCAGTTAATGTGATGATAGAGAAATACATGTATGGCCAAGTTCAAGTGAATTCTCAGCGTGACTATGACTTAATGGAAAAAGTACCAAGGATTTTTGTTATAAAATATTTCTGTATCTTCTCAATTTATCAGTTATAGAGGAAATATTATTACATTCCTTTCCTGGCAGGAAAAATTTGCCAGAAAAAGTTACCGACAACATCATATAAGAGACAAATTTAACAACATGAAAGCCTATGAAATTAGGAATGTGTCAAATAAGATTAGCTCATTTACAAAAAGTATCTCAACAAAGGAAAAATATTGAAGAGAAATTAACATCAAACTTTAACATGCATATACTTGCTTCTAAAATCAGGTTACTCACCATTTTCAAGTTTTCTTGTAAAAAAAATACAGTTGCTATGTCAGCATGATTTATAATGTACTTTATGGCATCAGGACCTGTAAAAAGCAATCACAGGCAGATTGAAGACAAATAAAAATAAATGGAAAAATATTTTATCACAGAAGATGAACCAATACTGAATATAATATTTGAGATTCACCTAGAGTGTCATATAAAGGGACGAATATGAAGAGCTTGCATGGTCTGTGATGAATACATGTTGATGTACATAAAATTCCCAACATCAAATACAATCTTAATGTTAAAGACAAACAGGAATATGTAACACTAGAAGAAATTTGAAAGAACTTTCATTATGTAAATGATATATACATAATTTCTAGATGAAAAATTACAAACATAAAATTGCTGTAAAATTGCATAACAATAAGCGTTTTCTTTCATTTAATATTGAATTAAACTTTAGAAATGGCTCTTGCTCTATTTAACAAGTTTGGAGGTAACTATCGAGCCAACAAAATAAAACATATACTTACTTTTGAAATGTCATGATATATAAGACCAGAACCTAATGAATATTGTGCGGTGCCAGCCTCTCCATATGTCATCCAAATGTAGATATGTCAAGATAATGGTAACAGAATGAATATAAAGTGTTTGTTTTAAAAACCCACAACTTACTCGCCAATTATTACATCCATGTGTACTCGTGTACCAAGGTACTTTGAATGCTGATAGATGTCCACATCATGCCTGTAAATATGAACTGAATATAATTATGTTATAGAACAGATAATGCCATAGCTATTATATGAAATGCCTTCCCAAAGTAATACTTTGTTCCTTCCAACTAAGATTGATGTTAATATTCTTTTAACCACTTTTCCCATAAGTGTTTTTACAGATATCATATATTTCTTTTCAAAACACGGGATGATTTTTCAAATGTATAGTTATATAGTATTTATAATTTGTGTTAAGTTTTAATTTTGAAAATAAAAAATCAAATTCATCAATTAAAATATTTTTTCAATGAAAAGATTATTTTAAAAACATAATAACAATTATAAAATTAATTTTTTTTATAATATATTTACTATTATACCATTTATAATGGAGAAAGTTGTAATGAATAATAAATTTCATAGGAAAATAATAGTCTTCAAATAGGAAAAATATTGAAAACTCAATTCTTAATATTAAAAAAATTAACGATGGAGTTAAGGAAACAAGTTAATAAATTCAATATATGTAGGATAAAGCATATCACCTTAATTTCAACTACTTTAAAGAAAACATCAATGTTAGATGCTTAGAGCACTTGTAATGAGGCTTCAAAATTTTCATTATCAACCTTTGCCTACATTTAGGCGGCTATAAATTTTTTGTACAATATTTGTAATTTTACACTTTGGGAGCAAGAAGACTTGAAAATTGAACCATATTATTCCAAAACATATTTATATATGAAATATGCTTACCAGCCATCTTGGTGATTCGAAGATGAAAAAAAAGCCAAGTAGAGAAAGAGCACAAGGAATTTCACCTACCTAGCTAAAGGTCTCACCATTCTATCACATCTTTAATACAATTTAAAAATTATAAAACTAAGTTATAAAAAAATATTCACCTATCTAAGATGAACTGAAATAATGGGCATCAGCAACTACAAGAGACCCCCCAAAAAGAAACAATGCAAATAGATATGACAGTATAATACCAATTGTCAGATATGGTAGTCTAATACCAATTGTCATATAACATTGTTCAATAAATATCCATTATTTACATATAAGATTCAAATTTTCATGAATTTGTGCTTGTCACAAGACAGTTATCATGCCTAATATCCCTAAGAATTTCACGTTTTACAAAAGTAAATCTGAATTACTACCCCAAGACGACCTTGTAAGTGATTGGGTGCAATCTTAGATATGTATAGTGTTACCTAAAGAACCGGGCCAATTACAAGATGTTGATTTCTGAGTTTTCCCTGTGGATCTACATGTGCACTCTTCAATTATATGACAATATATGTTAAAATATTAAACATCTAACCTATTTCTAGGCTTGAGAGCAAGGAAGATTATAGTGAATGATATGACACCCACTCCAAAGTCTCTGAGCACTCTACGTAAGTAGAAAAGTGAAGGATTAAGTAACCATAAAGTAATGACAATCACAAAGGGGATTTCCTTCTACTTGATAAACAAATGACTAAAAGTTTTCTGATTTATGTATATATAAATTATATATGGTAAATTAATTTTTTTTTTTTAGAAAAAGAGATAACAAGTCACCATAGAATATTTGGAATGGTAGCCACCAATAATGTCTGCATGCAAACCAAAAAAAATAGGTGAACTAAATGTAAATGCATCAAAAGGCTGAAATCTTATGTACTCATCTATTGAGATCCGAAATCTACTTGAAACAGTTTCTATGACCATTCTTTCAAGCAACCATTGTAAAGTATTATAAAGTATAAAGCAAAAACCAACCAAAAAAAAATAGTTTCAATAATCAACAAAACTCGAGAGCTTACAATCAATGAAGTATCTCCCAAAGTCAAAGTGTTGTCACACAACCCTATAAAGAGGGGTTGCCCAAGCATTGATGTGTAGCTTGCTAAGCTTTAGAGATCATGGCTTGAATGCAAAATACCAATTACAAAGCTTTTGAAAAGGCTTTAAATTTATTGATCATTGAATAAAACTATGTTATGAAAATTTAAATTGAAATAGTGCAAAAGATGAGTTAAATTGCTTTTTTTTAAAGATATATATGTTGTCCCATGTTTCTAAGATCTTATGGGTAAAAAAAACTAAAAATAATTATAATTATTATCATGATTTTTTTTTGGGTGGTAATCTTGTAACTTTATATATATAGGGGGTAAAATCTTGGAGGCTATTTTAAAATCATATGTATGTATTCAAATTCAAATTATTAATTGTAATTATATAGTAATAAATATTAAACATATTTTTTTTGGTATATTTGCATATTCATAGTGATAGAAAATTATTATTTAACATGTCAATATATATTATTCTAGTATTTGTATTTATTAAGCAATTCATCTGAAAATATTTAACAATCACCAAACAAAAATACAATGTCGACCTGTGGATATAAATATGGAATAAGCCTATAGTAACGACTTATATACTACAACAAATAAAATTAATTATGATGAGCATTAGCAATTTGTCAAAAGGTCGTTATGCCATGCTTTCAAAATATTGTCATAACCTGAAGTCTCCAAAAAAAAAAAAAAAAAAAAAAAAAAAAAACAAAAACATCTTGAAAGAGATGTAATAATAGAGGCCGGAAATAACTATTTAAACTTTAAAAACACTTATGCAAGGCAAAATTTCAATCAAATTACTAATTTGGAATCGTGATTCATTCTTTTTTAATAGCATAAATAGTTTTATCCATTGCGATTGTGATTTTATTGTTTACTTGGAATTTACACAATAGAAATATAGTTGCTGAAATGTCTTATTTGTATTGTTCAAATGATATTACTACTAGTTTTAATACCAAAATCTCAAGCAAAAGTTTATGCAATATGCATTCAATTTTTCCATCTCTTGTATGGATATTTCATGTCAATGCATGAACATATAAATGTCCCTAATTTGGTGAGCATCTTAGACAATGTAGAGAATCATTACCATGAATATCTATTGTTAGAATTGCATGATGGCAGGAATTGCATATTGGCTGAAAAAGAGCCAAGTAAATATTATTTACTTTTAGAATTTTCATGGCTTATACATCTTAGTATTATCTTATGATTTTTTCTAACATTATAATAAATAAATAAAAATATAATTCCATTTTTCTTTAGTTAACCAAAAGAAGAAGAAAATGGATACTTGCCTCAATGTTTGTTGATATGATTGTTTTCAAATGTTTCTTGGTGTATTCATTAGCTAATGGTTTGATAAACATGGAAAAAATTTCACAAAGAGTTTGAGAACCTTTTGGCCCTTTGTGTATGACATTTTGAAAATGTAGATAGGATTTTTCTTAGACATTAACTGATCTTGTATTTCATGACAAAATTGTTGATTTTGTTCACCGAGTTGAATCTAAAATAAAATAGTTGTAGTTATTTTTTAAATAAATAAAATCATAGTGTAAGGAAAATCAATGTGAAAATAAATATAGACTTCAAATTGAAATGTTGTATTCTGTTTCTCCATCCTTGACATGCAAGTTAAACTATATGTATGTTTGTTGAGAACTTGTAATCAAAGCTCCAAATGAGCCTACTGAATATGAATCATTTGAGTCTACAATATCATCAAATTCACTATCAAGTGTAAGTTTTCATTTTTTCGCAAACTGTAGGTATGTTTTACATGTTTGACTTTGTAGTTAGCATGATATATAGGGCAACATCCCCCCGCCCTCCCCCCCCTTTTTTTTCCTTTATCAAGATCTCTAAAAGGATAATACTTTTGCCTATAGCTATGTATGTTTCAAAATTTTGGATTAATTTGTTGTTGATATTGATTATTATTATATTTGATCATGAACATCAACTAAATCAGTGTGCAGTATCTTCGTCTTAATCAAGGAAGAAATATTTGTAGTATAAGCAGGACCTAAACTATTAAAATATCACTTTAAACAATAGTAACAACTTTCCCACCATAAATATCCAATATTGTGTATGAAATTGGTTTTGTCCTTCTACTAAAAGAAAATAAAAAATCTTTTTTTTTAAGCATTGTGGTAACAAGATTATAAGTAAAAAGTTAGATTTTTTTCTTCAAAAGACCAATATTTCATAAGCAATAGAGGGAAAAAAGTGATTTAATAGTTACTATTTGTGTACTTGTTGTTGAGGAGGATTCATTTGACATGTATTAGATAAATTTTTTCTCAATTATTGAGTAGCTTTTCCATGTTCTAAAATATATATTTTTAAATTTATGGCTTTTTAATTTTTTTTTAGTGAAATAGCATGTATTTTTTAGTTTGTTCCACATACAAATACAATAAATAGAAACACTAAATTTATATGTGAGGTATAGGTTATGAATAGAAATAGACATAATGTTCAAATACTAAAGTAGTTAAACATGTAGTAGCATTTTTTTTTAAAATGATAGTTATTAATTACTTTTATCTATAACTAGACAAATGGCATCATGATCTATCCAATACATTTTTACTGTTACAATCTGATTATGTTATTTTATAGTGTTTGACCAAAACATGATTTATGATTCTATTTATATATTGCTTATATTTACGTGGCAAAAAATACATATTAGAAGTTGACATATGTTTTTCAAGTAGCATTACTATTTTTTTATAGATAGATATGTCAATGTTAAAGTCTCCTAATATGTAGATTTCTTTGGATGTGTTTACATTTAACAATGCCTTCTCAATAAAATTTATGATATCTAAGATATAAGTAGATATGGATGCATAGATATTAACAATTATAAATTCATGTTCATGTATTATGACATTTATTATCAATGCTTCTACCTCATTTGTATTATATTACATTAGATTTGAAGTGATAACATGGACCTTTGTACACATATCATGATACCATGGACTATGCCTAACTTTACAAGTCATGTAGTTTGGGATATGGTTAAAGTAATTGTTAGATGCAATGTAAGTTTCTTGTAAGCATAGTATATCACATTCCATTAAGTCATGGCAATTGATAATGTTTTATAAGTGGGGATGAAGAATGTGAGTGTTCAATGAACATATAATAATAGATGAAGGGAATATATTTGATCTAAGGTTATGTTGTAATACCCATTTTGAGTTTGATTCTAATTATGACATTTTAATAGAAACTTTTTTTTAACTTTAATGTTTTTATTTATAAGTGGCCTTAGCAAATATAATGAATACATGTTATTTACATGGGAAAGGACTGTATATGCCAAGCCATATATTACTACACTGAGTGGCTTGAATGCAACATCTTCTATGGTGAGACCCTGTGACCTGTGTATTGTATGTGCACAAGCTAATTATATTGGAAACTAAGTTCGTATTGTTAAGTTTTTTGGTAAATGTGTATTCAAACTATCCTTTAGATTCATAAAATAGGAGTCCAATATGGATAGATATGAATTTTATACAAATGAATATGTTTCATTCTTTGCAAATGTCCAATATGAATATCATTGAGTTTCACCCAAATAATGTCATTGTCTTGTTATTTGGTGTATATTTTAGATATATCATCTAAAACATTTCTAATGCCATAATTCATATCATAATTTTTTAGCAAAATGTTCAGCTAACATATTGGAAAGGGTCCAAGAATGTGTAGAAGTAAGAACTTGTAAGTGCTATAAATTTCAATCCATAGCTCTGTTTTGGGTGCTATTTTTTTTAAAATGCATATTTTTTCAAGATATATGCATTGATGTTATTTTTTACACCCTTTATAACCTTCATTTTATTCATGGTGTAATGGCTTAAAACTCACTTAAAACCTTTTGTACCTTTCTTAGATGCATTATCGATTGTGCCCAACAACCCTCTTGTACTATGTGCAATTTGTTCTTTGATTTCATCTCAATTATATAAATTATCTCAATCAATTATGCTCTAATGGATATAAACTAAATTTAATCACTCACACCATTTAACTATCTTGATTGTAAGTCTAAATTGTAGCTCATCTTGAGAGGTAAAGGACTCTATCGAATCACCATGAGTAAGGAAAATGAGTCATCTATAGATGTAGAAAAGGTTAACTAGTACAATAAATGTGATGAGGCATATGGGTTATTATACATATTAATGTCTCTTAACCTCCTATTTAATGTTTAATCTATAAAATCTCCAAACCAATTTTGGACCATCCTAGACAAGCTTTTTAGAGTATAGGACATCATGAGGGGTCAT
Organism: Torreya grandis; assembly: GCA_037957365.1. Lineage (NCBI taxonomy): Eukaryota > Viridiplantae > Streptophyta > Pinopsida > Cupressales > Taxaceae > Torreya > Torreya grandis. The sequence goes on from JARHVA010007780.1 coordinate 40,645, forward strand.
GAGATGGAAAATGAGATAATCACATTGAGCCTAGGTGACTATGACACCCTAAAATACTTATTTTAAAAGTTTAAATAACTAAGAATATAGTTAAAATAATGTGGCATTGAAAAAATAGATGACTAGTTGATTCTATCTGTGCTTGCAAAACTGGGTCATGACTATTCAGTTTTCATCTCTACATTTCTTGCTACCAAACATGCACTTGGATCCACTTAGAAAATTCCATCATTTGATGAGTTTGTTGTTGATCTAACTCAGGAGAAAGATAATCTAGTTCAAATAGGTGCACTAAAGTCTTCAAAATCACATGCCTTGATTGTCAATCAGGACAAGAAGACGCCTTCTAGCAGTGGCAAACATGAGAAGAGATAATCTAAATTAGATCATGATCACAATAAAAACTAGATTCCAAGCCTAAGGCATCATCAAATGAGTCCTCCTCAAGTAGGAAACTTAAGAAGGAGAAACTCAAATGCAACTTTTACAAGAAACTTAGGCATGATGAATCTCAATGCATGAAAAATAATATTGACACCTTGACTAAGATACTTTACAAGAATAACATCAATTTTACTAAATCCTAAACTTAGAACACATCCACACAAGATTCTTCAAAGGCTAAAGATAATAAAAAGGGTAAAAATAAAGATAAGGTACTTGTTGAAGTAGCTTCTCAACCTTTGACTTGGGTTGTTGACTCGGGTGCTTCCTATCACATGGCCTCCTCAGAGGATCTATTTTAAAAAATAAAGCCATGTTTTGTGCCTTTAATTCTCATGGGTGATGACACATTGGTAGAATTTAGTGGTAAAGTATCAGTTGAAGTAAGTGATAAGACCTTTAATGATGTTTTGTGTGTTCCTTCACTATCCACCAATCTTTTGTTAGTGTACTAAATCACTCACATAGGTGCAGATAAGTGATTTGAGTTCACACTTGATTCAATGGTTACCAAGGAGCTACAAAGTGACACCATAGTGGCTAATGGAAAGGAGAATCATCAATCCAGATTGTATACCTTCTCATAATTCACCCCATATCAGCCCTTATTTGCACTACTTACTCATGCAGATGGAGTGAGCAAATTATGGCATGAGTAGTTTGGCCATTTAAACTACCATTACCTAGAGCAACTTAGTTGTCAGGACATGGTTTTAGGGTTACCTAAAGTTGAACTCTTGGATGGCCTATGCAATGGTTGCATTCTTAACAAGCATCTAAAAGAGAAATATGACAAGGGTAAAGCAAGGAGAGCCAAATAGAAGCTAGAAATTGTTCACAGTAACATAGTAGGTCCATTTCCAAAACTTTCATTCAATAGGACTAGATACATGCTCACATTCATCGATGGATTTTCAAGGTACACCTAGGTGTTTTTTCTCAAAAATAAGTATGAAGTATTTGATCACTTCAAGGACTTCAAGGAACTTGTGAAGAAGCAATAAGATTGTTACATAAGAATATTAAGGATTGACAATGATGGGGAGTAGGTCAATAACAGGTTTGAGTAGTTTTTCACATCATAAGGGAATCAGATACAACACAGAGATCCATATAGTCCTCAGTAAAATGGTGTGGTTGAATGTAATAACTATTCCTTGAATTAAATAGCCAACTACATGCTTTAATCAAAGTCTCTTGCTCCTTAGTTTTAGGCTAAAATAATCAATTATGTGTGCTACATTCAAAACCATGTTCCACATAAAGACTTAAAAGGAATCTCTCCTTTTGAAGCTTGGGATGGTCATAAGCCCATAGTGGATCACTTTTGAGTGTTTAGATCACCAGTAATGGCTCATGTTCCCAAGATTAAATTCATGGCAATGGAGCCTCTGAGTCAGTCTTGTATCTCTATGGGGTATGCAAAGGGTGCTAAGGGATACAATCTTATCCATCCTAAAAATCATGAGTTGTTCATAGAAAGGAGTGTCAAGTTTCATGGGGGCCCAACTGAACTCGCTACTAGCACTCCAAATTCTTTAAAAGTCTCACTAGACATTGATTCCACCTCAAACAGTGACTTGGATCCACCTCAAAATCCTCCTGATGATCAAGATGACTCTTCTTATTCAAGTTCAAGTGATGAGAGTAGTGACAAGGATTCTCCTCATCCATCTCACACTCACACTTTAGATGATGATGACTCACTTCTTTATTCTCTAATCTCATATAATTTTAGTCCCACATGGGCCAAAAGACACTTCAAAGTGCTGAGAAATGGGTTGGAAATCCATCAGATACAAGGTGGACACATTCACAGTTTTAGGGGACTTCATATGCCTACTTATCTATTACCTCATATTTTCAAACCTTTCATGAGGCATCTGGCATTATAGAATGGGATTCTATTATACAGGAAGAGTATAATTCCGTAATCATGAACAAAGCATAGGACTTGGTCCCTCTTCCTAAAGGAATAAAATTGGTCCATTATGAATGGGTTTATCAAACTAAGTATGGTACAGATGGGTCTATTGATAAGTATAAAGCTCATCTGGTTACAAAAGAGTTTTCTCAAATGCCAAGCATAGACTACACCAAAACATTTACTACTATAGCCAAGATGATGTCTATCAGACTCACTCTAGCCATCACAACCACACATAGATGGGATGTTCACCAAATGGACGCCAAGAGTACTTTTATACATGGTGACCTTAAAGATGATATCTACATAGAACAACCACAAGCCTTTTGTGAAAAATTCCTCCTTGGTCTACAGACTCAAGAAATCTATCTACAAACTCAATTAGGCCCTTCAAGCATGGTATGCCAAGATGGAGTCCTTTCTCCTCACAGTCAAGTTCACCAGATGCCACTCAAATCTGAATATCCACATCTTTTGGAAGGATGATTCTTTTTTGATAATATTTCTCTATGTGGATGACTTGTTGATTATAGAGAGCTCATGATCATCCATCTTAGCAGTGAAAACTACACTTTCAGATAGATTTTTAATGATAGACATGGGATTGTTGCATTAATTTCTTGAGATTGAAATCATTTAGTCAAATTTTGGGATAATTTTATCACAATCCAAGTATTCTCTTGATTTTATTGTGAGGTTTAACATGGTTGATTTTAAACCAAATCCTACTCCCTTTTTGTCTAGTGTGAAGCTTGAGGCTGATTGGCTTACACCACTAATTGATACAACTCCATATTGGCAAATTATGGATAGTCTTATCTATCTCACACACACTAGACCTAATATATCCTATGTATTTAGTATGGTCTCCCAATTTATGCAGGAACCACATGAATTGCATTGGAAAGTAACTAAGTGGATTTTACACTACATTCAGGGTTTGCACAACTATGGGATACACTACAGATCAAGAAGAAAGGTTGATTTGATCAGATACATAGATTCATATTGGGATGGAGATATTCAAAGTCAAAAGTCCACTTCAGGCTATAGTGTCTCACTTGGTTCAGGTCTAATAAGTTGCTCAAGCAAGAAGCAGTATCTAATTTCTTTATCATCTATAGAGACAAAATACAAAGGGGTTGTCAATGCCACCACTGAGACAATCTAACTTCAAGGGATTCTCGCTGAATTTGGTATCCAATTTCATAAGCCAACAATAATCTACTATGACAACCAAAGCACTATCCATATTTTCAGGAATCTAGTTCTCTATCAAAGGATAAAACACATAGAGATTCTCATGCACTTCATCAAGGAGCTTATCAACGAGCAATTCATTGATTTTAGGTATTGTCCAACATCAAAGCATATTATAGATATTCTGACCAAGCCCTTCATAGAGAGTAAATTTATTTATCTATGATCTCTCATTGGGGTTAGGGTTGCTCTACCTTCTTCTTCCTCCTATGGAGGTTATTCACTATGTACTTAGGTACCTCATCAAAATTTCAATGCCAAGACCCAATTCTCATCTCACCTAAGCTACACTTAAGGGGGGTGTTAGTGTAGTGTTTTTTCCCATTAGGTTTTTCTTACATAGCCTTATGGCCATTCTATGTCAATTAAGCTTCCTTAGGTTAGTTATAAAAGGGTCACATAGGCTAGTTTCATTTTAATGTAATTATCTCATTAGAAAAATTAGAGGCTTCCTCATGTTTCCCTAATTTTCCCTATATGTACCCTACTTTTTCACTTTGGAAGGTTAGATAAGTTAATGTGATTTTATACAAGCAGGTCATATTTTTCAATATTATTTTGTGAAGACAAGTCTTCCTCCTTTGCAATTTATCTATAATTTCATTGCTCCATACATAGATTTGTTCAATCTTCTATGTAAAGATCCAGGATCATGGCCAATTCGATAGCTTGATTTAGAAATAGTCTACCATCAGTATGCCGTAGGTTATCTCATACCTTTTTAACCCTAGATAACCCTAATCTAGATAATTTTAAGGTTAAAAATTTGGTGAACCCAATCTCAATCTATATGAAACTCCTAGGGTGTTCTAAAAACTTGCTAATTTTTTTTATTTATAATTTGCTACAATTTGTTTCAAAAATCAATTTTTTTTCAAAATATAAAGAATACATTAATATAATGGATTTCTCCCTAGATTTTGTGTGTCTATCCTATCATGTTCTCATTTAGGTATTTAGAACATTTAAAATGTATAAAGAGAATCCCCTTCCTCCTCCTAACCCTAAGGAGGGTGATAATTATCATCCCTATAACCTAGTCCACACTATCACTCCTTCAAGGGGTAAGGTAGATAGTGTATGTATGCATGTTCAATATTAGGTACCTTGGGTTTATGCTTGTGAATTCCTAAAAGATCAAATAACCAGTATGAGCACATTAATAAATGAGTTATAAAATTAAGTTACACTCCTACAGAATCCAACTCATGGTAGTGTTCATTATGTGTTTTCACCCTCATCTACCAATGTTGTACCAAACAAGGCTTCACATCCAAATAAAAATCAGTGGTTCCAAAAGTTAACAAAAGGCTACTAAGAGACCAAGTGAAATTATACGAGAAATGATTCAAAACAAAGTGATTAAATTACCACCTGTACATCCTATACACATATCTAAATACTATTGTGCATATCATAAAATATAATATCATAAAAAAAAATATTGTTTGGATCTAAAGAAGAGGATATACCAAATAGTTTATAGTGGTGATCCTACACTCGACACATATCACTTGGGAACATAAAAGTTTTAATATTCTAAAAATATCCAAAAAATCAAAAACATTCTAAAATCCAAAAATAAGTTCAACACCTACTTACTCTATTGGCTCCTTGGCATCTATATGTTAGTTCCATGTTAATGGATGACATATCAGTTACTCCTACATACACATTTGTGCCATGTTTCTATGTGAGAATGATACAGACATACACATATACATTATATATTCCTATTTTGGATGTTGGGTCTTCCCTCTACTCATGTCATGTGTACATTGGGGGCATCTGCTTCTTTGTTCTTGATACACACAGGTTATATGGTTTGATGATGATATTTCATTATCATGTTTGATCTTATATGTACTTACACATGCCTTTATCTATGAATATATCTTTCTTAAGGTACTTGATATGCTATGCACTTAATGTTTTTCGCTAACATATTTGATGTATGGGTTGCTATGAAATGTTTATGTTGGTTTCATATGCTTTCCTTAATGAACTTCTTTGAGTATCTTTATTATTCGAGTAATTGAATATGCTCCTTTATATACAGCCCTTATGCCTATGTGAGTTTTATTAGATATTTGATCATGTCATTTTTTGTTGTATGGACATTTAAATATGTCATCCTTGATTTTGTGGACATTGGACTAAGTCATGTCCCTTTGATTATGTAGCATTTGAACATGTTCCTTATTTGTGGTCAACTTGGACCATTGCCTTTAACTTACTTTTGAGTACTCTTGTGTGTGTGTGTGTGTGTTTTCTTTTTGAGATTGTATTATTACTATGTAAACATTTCCATGATCTTTATCATGCATCTTAAGAATTCATGTGATCACATTGTCTTATATGCTTCAATGATATATTTACTTATACATGTTATTCAATATGCTACATGGTTCCATTTACAAATTATACAGTTTTCTTATCCTTTTAAGGTGAGGTAACTATTGGTTTATATTCTTCCCTCACCTCAAAGGGGAACATATCTTGGGGGCATGTCATAGATACATGTTATTCAGATTTGACATAATTTCAAATTTAGTAGGTGCATGCTTTGGAAGCATGTCCACATTTATTATTTGGTACTTATATCAGTTTTTAGATTTAGTGGGGGCATGTCACATAGGCATGGATTCCACACATTCATAGTTTTCTTAGTCAATGAGGGAATGTCATATAGGCATGGTTTTCACAAATTCACAATTTTTAGATTGAGTGGGAGCATGCTTTAGAATCATGTTCTCCACACTTCTTCAATATTCAACATCTCTAGATTACAATGTGGGCATGTTTTTGAAACATGTTATTCACATTGGTACTTATTTAAATTTTTAGATTTCTCCATATATAGTTGGGGTATAATTTGGAAGCATGTTCTCCAAACTTACATAGTTTTTGAATTAACCAAAGCACATAATTATATAATTAAAACTCATAGTTGTGGTAAAATTTTATACATTGGTACCATTGTTATACATAGCTTTAGTATGATACATATCTAAGGTGCATATACTATGCAATGTACACCTAATATTGAAAAATCCATAACAATTTTATATTTCAAAACTTTTCTATGGATTATTACCATATCATGGACTTTTACGAACTGATACCCAGGATAGACTATTATGTATTGTATTGAGTCAATATATTATAGTAGTTAGTTCACTTTTGATATGGTTGAGATGATTAAATCACTCAATCTTACCAAGTTTTAGGTTGGACTTGATTATATCATCCAACCTCACTAGGTTATAAGTAGCGTTGGGTTACATAGATGAGTTAATCTCAACTATTGAGTGCCAACTCACATTTTCTCCAAGGTTTAGGGCATGTGCCTTCCAATATCTCTCTTTATCTCCCTAGATATATGCAATTTATATATTTGTGTGTGTGTGTGTGTGTGTGTGTGTGTGTGTGTGTGTGTGTGTGTGTGTGTGTGTGTGTGTGTGTGCGCGCGCGCATGTGTGCGTGCACGCATGTGTGTATCCTAATCTTAGTTTTAGAGCTTTACATTGATACATATTTTTAAATCATCTTTCCAATAGATAAGTCAATTACATCAATGCAAAGGTGTACTCCTAAACCTTGATCTTTCAATTTTAATCATTTCAATACTTTTAATTCTAAATTATATGCATTTATTATATACTATAACATGCTCTTAGTTATAGGTCAAACACCATCAAATCATTCAAGTTGGTTTCATGCAAAGATAAGGTGTGTTATACGCACCTAGGTATGCATTCCTTTCCCTTAAGCTAGTAATTTCATTATTAGATTGAAAGGAGGGCAAATGTAGACACTATTTTATGGATTATATAACACCTTAGTCTTTTACACTTGAAAAACTTAGACCTTGGATATTCCTCTTAGTTTTGGACCTTTCCCACTTTTGGAAGTATTGTATCTTCTCTATCTTATGGCCCTTGGCCTATCTCTTGGTTTGACTAGTATTATGTTAATGACCTAGACCTTTTATCTTGCCTGGAATGCTTAAAAAAATTCTTATCTTCCACTTCTATAATTTTTGAGTCTGTACCTACTTTTGTTCCTTGGACACTAGTGTCTAAGACAAACACTTGTGTTGATGCAGGTGTCCTGCTACGATGCAAGTGTCTAGTGCACTAAAGCCATTTAATTTTCAAATGAAACATATCCTAATGGTTGGATTAATTACTTTAATGTGAGTTTCTTCTTCAAAGAGATTGATATAAATACAAAATCAACTCTCATTCATTCTTCAGCTAGCACAAACCAATGTAACTCATCAAAAGCATTCAATCAAACACTTGATAAAGCAAATATCTTCTATTTTCTCCTATTTTCATAGCAATCATAGGCAAAACACATACGCATGTCTAAAGTATTGAAAGATAAACCCAAAATCCCAATTTTCCAAGTTACAAGATAGGTCACTATTGTACTTGTTTTTCACATATTACATGATTCACATACAAGACAACATGTAGGGGAGAACTACATCAGTCTAAGGCCCTCTTTAGTGTATTGTCTATATATGTAGTGTTTATTGATAGAGAGGTTATTAGGGTCAGCTAGACACCATGTTCCCACTAACCCATTTTTCCCCAAGATCATTATGAAGATGAAGAACTAGGATTTTACAATTTTATGAGGGGTGACAGTCCATGACCCAGATATAAATGCATTAGAGTGAAGGCAAAGACAAACTAATAAGCATACAAGTGGTCACATCCTTTTCCAATAGGTATTCTATTTAGAAATCCAAATCCTATCACTATTATGCTACAATTGTAAATCTGAGCAACAATCTACAACAATGGACAATCTATACCAAAATCACTAAAATGTACTAAATCATTCAAACTTGTCACATACAAGTGCTAATTTAGGTTAATGTATCCCTAAATGGGGAAATTTATTTTATGTCATTATTATCTTTTTTTAAACCACTTTGAGTCAAATTATGACAATGTAAACTAACACTTTGGACCATTGAATTATTCTAATTTAGTAGCACACGTCATGTGCATATTGTTATTTCACATCCATAATACCCTAACTAAGATATTGTTTTGTATGTAACTAACACCTTTTGATTATATTCTAGTCAAATTATGACTTGGTATAATGACATTTTTGACTAGGTTGATTAAGCATGCAACAAATTTACAATGAATTGTAGAAAATTAATAAAAAAAAACTTAAGCAAATTAAAACAAACCAAGAGCCTAAGTGAAAATTCCATGAAAGTTATTGAAAATATATTTATTTAAAATTCATTTCTCGAAAATGCATCATCCTTTGACATCATCAATGAGGTGGCATCCATAGACGATTAATGAAACAAATATCAAGACTAAGCTCTACCATACCCCATCAATACCCCATTCTTCTAAATATTAATTGAAATATTTATGGCTTGTACCTCAAAAATTGAATCAATTCATGGCCACACATCTTGATCTCAAGATGGACGGTCATGGTTGATCTTGACCATTTTCAAAAAAGTTATAAATAAGTGATCGAAGACCACCATTTTAAAGCTTGAATTGTGTAATGTTATTATGCAGAATTGTCTTCACAAAGGTTCACCTATTTTCACAAATTGATCAAACTTGTGAGCCTAAGCCATTGGTGTACTGGAAATGATGGAAAATCATGCTACTCTTCATTGACATAGACTTAGAGTACTAAATCTAGGATAAAACATGATTTTAGGCCACTCTTGGAAGGAGGGATGTTGTTTAGAAGGTTTGGTAGTATTCCTTTCTTAAATAGCTCTTAGAATTCACTAGTAACACCCCATGAGGTAGTAAGCTTGATGTTTGAGCTCTATATGATTATTTATAGATGTTTTCTTGACTAATGCACGTACTAACACATCTCATAATCTTACTCTACATTTAAGCATGTTCGATGGGACACGTTATTCACACAAGTCTTTATACCTTCTAATTTTTCATTTAGACCCTTTTTGGAGGTTGTTTTACATTTATTTTTCTTACATTTTACGTTTATGTGGACTTTGATAAAAATGGTAGGATTGACATGTAAAATGGAAAGAATGCTCTAAAAGTCAATAGAATCGACTTTAACATTAGTAAGATCACTCTGTGAAATGGTATAAATACATCTGTGAACATCATAATCACTTTATTTGCTTTGTATTCCAATGTGTTTTATAGGATCGATGAGATCGCACTGTGGATCGATGAGATCGCACTGTGGATCGATGAGATTGTAATGTGGATTGGTGAGATCGCACTGTGGATTAGTAAGATTTTAGTATGAAATGGTGAGATCATCCTAAATCAAAAATTGATAGGTGACTATTGTTTCTTTTTTATCATTTTGGCATAAATGCCATGTACTTTAATGAGAATGCCCTACTAATTAATGATATGGCCCTGTCAATCAGTGAGATCGTAAAACAATGTCTTCTTTGTTCTTATTTCTTAGTGAGATTGATCTGTAGAATAATTGGAATGCACTATGGAATGGAGACATTACTTTGTGGAATAGTGTGATCGACCTACATAATAAAATACAGACTTAAAATAGCAAGCTAGAAGTCTATCTAACAATCTCACACTCTAGTTTTAGAATTTTAACACCATGTTTGTATGATTTAAGTCACTTAGTATCCATTTCATAACAAATCAAAGGCAAACTTCATTACATACTTTGTTTTGGTGTCATAAAATGAACTCTTATATTAGTTAAATACTCTTAAGAGTTCTATTTTTATGCTTGTTTATTGAAGTGATTTTTTAGCAAGACAAGTTTTGCATGTATGCTCTCCCCTCATCCCCTTTAGGGAACTCAGGTGACCAAAAATGCCCATTATTTACATTTTTTGCCTTTATACAAAGGCATAAAAATAAATTTGCTAAGGCCCTCCCCAAATCTGATGATTTGGGTGACCCCAAAATGACCATAAAGTCTTTTCACTTCTCTTTTTTTATGAACTTTGGCTTGTGAGCAGGAATTCATTGCCTTCTCAAAAGTTCTCTAGGGAAGCATTGACATAAGAATTCATCTCTTGGCATTATTTTAACCCCACTCCATGATAGGTTATATAAATTGAGGGTGACCTATTGGGATGCTTGTTTTGAGTGGTTAAAATAAGCTCTGTTAGTGGTACTTGGCCTCAAAATGTAGGGGAAACTCAAACATTACACTACACTAAGTAATTAGCGGATGTAATGGTTTTGAAAAAGACAATACCTTTTCACAATAAACCAATTTATGTGGATCCAATTAACGTAAGCATCTCTAGTGTTAGCCACACTTGGGACCATCTAGACATGTGAAAATTTAATTTTAGATAAACTCCACTTGTTGTGAGCATACTATTGATGTAGGGTGAGCAGCTCGAAGTTCCATGTCATCATAAAAACTCTTGAAAAAAGAAGGGGTGTAAAAACCTTAATTTTCATACACTTTTACGTTTTGGATTAACTTTTAAAATCCTCTCAAGAGTACGTATATAGATGGAATTCGATAGTATCATGTAGCCTTGTCAATTTTAGGATTTAAGACGTTACACTTAGATGTGTTTGTCATTTCATCCTTTTTTTTCTTGGTATTTTTTAGTCTAAACCTATTTGTGTGAAATCCAACAAACACATCAAAAAACCAAACACTTTATTATACACCATTCTGTTTGAATAAATAAGTGTTAAAATGACCAAATTAAAATCATTTCTTGCCTTGTTCAGATATTTATTCAAAAAATTATGTTTGTTGTTTTTGAGTAATGTTTTTATGTTGTCCATTTGATTCTAAACCATTTATTCACTTTGAAAAATATCAAAGTTCTTTTTTTGTCTAAATTTGAAATCTCGCCTTTCTCAATTTAGATCCAAGGTGTTATCATTTTAACTCTCACACTTGGTTTGAGTAACTTAGGTATGATTTTTATTTTATATTGAAGACTGCTACCTATACTCATCATCATTTTATTCTCATTATGGACTTATATTATCTTATGTCCACTCACGATCGAAGTTCTTAGACCATTCTGCATCTTGTTGCCATGTTGCGTCATTGTGATGCCCATTTAGTTTTGGATTTATACTTGAGAGTTATTGTATTAATTCATGTTTTCAACTTCTTAGTTCACATTTTTATCTTCCTAATCAGAAAGACCTTCTCATAGTTTTCTAGTCATAACTCACTATAGTTGTAACTAGCTTTTTATAGTATTAATGTATTTTTGACCTAAGTTTATTATGCTAGCTTACACTTTAAGTTTCAAAATTGTCTTAATATTTTATAATATGATGGTTTTAACCCACCAGAGTTGAGTAAATTCATAACAACTTTCTTCTAATTGTCTGGTACTACACGACTCCTTTTTATTATGGTCTCATTTTACCTTGTCTTTTTTTGAATAAATCCAAATGCCATTTTTAGAACATTTGTAAAACACATTTCACATCTTAGAAAACATAGAAAATAACCTTCCAAGAATGACACAAAGGTATACTCATAGTTGGGTCTCTTATGGGCCTAGTTGTGAAGAAGAGAATTATTATGATGGACAAGAGAACCCCATTGTTTTTGAGTATATCCCAACAACCGTAAGGTGTAAAGAATATTATTATGAACATAAACCCTTATAAGACAAGGATGAATCCCTGTTATATTTGATATAATTAGGTGCTAGGTTGATACCATATTTCCCATAGAATAATTGCATAGACTTGTTAGGGTATAAGATCAACAACAAGAACAATCTTTCACTTGCATCATAAAATCTAGCATTTCTTCTTCAAGCAAGGGAAAATAAACCCTTATAGAGTCTACTCCTAATGATCAAGATCTTGCTACCAAGATCAGTAAAATCAATCAATGATACACAGATCAGCTTATCATAGACTTAACAGACTCTTTAGTTGCTACTTCGATCAACAATAATGTTTCTAAAGAGCAAAAAAATGTGATAGATCAAGTGTAGCATAACCTAGTTGAGCCTACATATATATAGATCCTAACATTTCATCTGAAAAAACAAACCTAGGGATGCTTCACAACATGTTTCATTGGATATGGAGCATACATTTTTCAATCACTAGGAAACTCTTGTCCCTTCACAGAATCAAGGGACAAAAAGCTCACCACATATTAGGGGTATTATTCAAAACACTTTATCAAGATCCTCCCAACCATCACATCTTTTGGTGAACCAAACATAGACTCCTCAAAACCAACAACATATTTATAGTTCACAGTGACAAATTTTAGGTAATGTTTATCAACCACCTAAAAATTAGTGGCTAACCTACTCGACTCAAGGAGTAAACCGGAACAAAGTTTTAGATCCTAGGGTTTATATCCCTAAAAAACAATGGAACATGGGAACATACCATCCCAAAAAATTATATTTCACCTATAAATACACCAAACATGCAGGAGTGGAATTCATTGAAAGAAATAGTGTCAAGATTAGAGACAGGAAACTGAGTTAATAAATATAAGTTTGACAAGATATGTCCATATCCATTTGACTCAAGTATTTTTCAAGGCACCTTTCCACCTCATTTAAAGGCACCCAAATTTGATAAATACAAAGGGAAGGGTGACCCTTGAGAACATATCCAAGCCTTTTTTGTACTATGCTAAGAGGTAACCTATAGTAGTGTTTATTTGCTTTGTTTATTTCCATGTAATTTGGATGGACAAGATCTAAATTGGATCCTCAAATTACATAAGGAATTGGTTGTAGATTGGAATGATTTATCTGAGAAATTTATCAACCATTTCTTGTATAACATTGAGCATGATTTGACCATGGTTGACTTGTGTAAAGCAAAACAATGAGATGGGGAAAGCTTCGTATCATACCTGTAGTAATGAAGAGCATTAGTTGGACACTTTCAACGTAATTTTCCAGATAAATATCTAGTTGATATTTTTGCACAAAACTTATACCCTAAGGTGGCTCATAATTTATGACTCCCTTGTGAAAAGGGTGTATATATTGAGAAGGCACTAATTACTAAGGGCCTTGTAAATATAAATATTTATTCATGAGGTTAAATGTCTAATCAGACCCAATCAAAGTTCAAGTTTTTGATATAGATAAACCTAAAGGGTTTAACAAAAATAAGAACATGGTGGGAAACAGAGTGACAAAATCTAGACATGTGCAAATGGTACAAGCTTTGCCAGCTCAAAATGTGCAGCTAGCCCCACCAAATCCATCGACCATTTTGCAAAGGGCTCCTTCACAAATGAAATTCAATAAATATATGGTTTTCAACAAACTGGAGAACCTATTGAGGTCGTGCTCGAAAATCTAGTGGTAGCGAATCTAATTGTGTGGCCTATACCAAAGTAGTTCCCTAAAGATCAACCCAAACCCAATTAGTATTGGGAAGATGAGTTTTGTAATTTTTGTCATGTTATCATCCATGCCATTTATCGATGTGTTCAATTGAGGCATCTTATTAAGGACTTGATAGAAAGTGGTGAAATTGAAGTAAAACACATGGTGCACAACACTAATAAGGACATGGGGCATTTACAAAGATCCATTTCCTAAACACAATCAACATCTAAAAAGGAATAATTAGAATCAAGCCCAAGACCAAATTCAATAAGCAAAAGGCCAAAATCATAATCAATATGATCATAATTAGTATCATACTACCCATGTCAATAACCTATATTACAACAACATGCCATATGATATAATAGCACCATGGGATGTGATTCTGTAAATCATACTGCCACTATCACCATCAAAGCTCATGAACCATCCAACACTTCTTAAAGTATTAGACCCCCAATTATAGGGTTAATGCCTTCATCTTCAAGTAATGTTGTGTCAAGTTCAAGCAATTCCATTATGCCTTGGTTTTCACATGTTATTATTTTTGGACCTTCCTTTTCTAATTATAATGACTCCTTACCAATTCAAAATTATGCAATCACAACTAGACACTCATGAGTCACCATCCAAATCCCTTTACCTTCTTCTAATTATAATGTCTCTTTATCGACTCTAGATTGTGTAATAGCAACTAGACACTCATGAGTCGCGCTCAGGACCCTTTTCCCATTTCTAACACTAGATTAAACCTAAACACCATGCCTTTGGATTCAAAACTAAACACTATACCAGCCAAGGCCAAACCCTCTTGTGATTCTATTGAAAATATGTATAAAATCTCAAACCAACTAAGTAAAACCCCTATGTAAATTTCTATCTTAGACCTTTTACGTACATCAAAAGTCTACCAAACTATTTTAAACACTTCCTTCAATAGTCCACTACTTCCTAGGACATTAACCCTAAATAATTTTAGATACTTGTAGGGCATCTATCTCCTTTTATACATAATACATTTGCTTAGAGAGATATATCTACTCTTGGTCCTAGCCATAACAACCCATTGTACATTGAGGTCATTATAGAAAATCATAAAATCAAGTGGGTTCTTATAGACAATGGTTCAAGGTTGAACATAGTGTCTCTCAAGTTAATACAATGATTGATTTATACTTCCAATGACATCCATCCTAAGACAATCATAATCAAGGCATATAAAAATGTTGAACAAGAATCTCTTAGAACTATTTTTTTACCAATCATTATTGGGTATGTATCCCATCATACTCTATGACATGTCATGGACATTAAATTTACATATAACATACATATTGATCATCATTGGATCCATGAACTATAGGTTGTCCCATCTAACTTACACTATTTCCTCAAGTTCTTCCATGCTAGAAGTGAGGTTACCATTCATGCTAATTTGCAACCCTACTAGTATTGTAAAAACCTAGAGGTTGAATCTATAATTATAACTATTTCCTTGGTTTTGAATTCATATAAAATAAGAAAAAATAAATAGTTTCACAACCACCCAAGTTTAATTATATCAACCCAAGTGACCTTGCTTCCACATTGGTTGATCCATTCCCTGCAACACTTGCACAACATGTCAGTATTTAGGATGCATGTATTTCCACGTACCATTTGAAGGATGTCTTTCACATTTCTAAGTTGCCTAAGTCTCTTAATTATTTTTTCAAACCCAAGCCTTTCTAAAGCCCTTGTAGGCCTAACATTATGTGGTAAAAGAAGAAAGACATGAAAAAACCACCAATGGTATTTGTGTTGACAACATCACCAAATCATGATTGAGAAGATTTTATTGAATGAAACTAGTTATATTCTAGAGGTCTTGCTGAGTGTTTTCAAAATCCTATGTACCCTATCCCTAATCAGATTATGGAAAACTTTTATTATATAGGTAAAGGCCTTAGGCCATGAGAGCAATGAATACTAGAGCCATTATCAATTGGTAAGCCTAATATGAGTCAAGGTCTTGAATTTATATTTCCTGGGGGTGACCTCATGTATTTATATAGTGATTCTTCTAAATTGACTAACAATTAGACTCTTGGTAGCGATGTAACATACTATTATAACATTTATGATGAGCTTGTTGACACTAATGTATTTGATTCTAACTCCATTATGACTATCATATCCCATTTGCCTTTGGTATCTTGACCTCTTTAACTAGGACCAACAAGATTTTGTTATACCCCTTGATGAATTTCAAAACAAGGAATCTATTATCGAGTGCATGGGCCTTAGAGATAGATTTCCCATTGGTGATCACAAGCAAGGCTTTGACTTCTCTTTGGACTCTTTTGCCTACTTTGGAGAGCAGGCAAACTTTCTTGGTCATGAAAAAGATAAAACATAGAGATCTTTGGGTGAAAACATCTTTGAGGCACTCATTGATCAGGGAAATATTAAATAAAAAGATAATCCCTTGATTGAAAACCTATTTTAGGCAATCTTCAAAGGGGAAATTTGCTCATTTCCCAAGGTAGTGCCTTGTCCACCAAGTCCTAGCTCTATAGCCAATGTTAGTATCACATTTGAACAACATAAAGTATTTGAGCATCTTGATCTACACTTTCCATATATATTTTCTAGTTGACCACTACTTGAAATGGTAGACTCAAATTTATCTCATTAATCAGAGCTTTGGGAAGAACAACCAAAAGCTAAAGTGGAAGAAGAGGATCAAGATCAAACACTACCCACTATTTTAGAAGATGGTTCTATACTCCTCATAGAAAGCACCACTTGAATGAACTTGGAAAGTTATGATGATATCAAAATTGTTTATCTTGGAGCATCCCTCACCAATGAGGAGTGTGACTACATTATCACCATTTTGAGAAATTTTATTGATATCTTTATATGGGCTTATTTTGACATGTTAGGCCTAAATCCTGACTTGGTTGTACATCAACTTGTTGTCCATCTAGATGCCAAGCTAGTCATGAAGAAATTGAGAAAGATGCATCCATGCATCACTTTTTTATTAAAGGTATAACTAGATAAACTATTAGGGGTTGGTTTCATCATACCATTGGACTATTCCAATTGGATATCAAACATAGTCCTAGTAAGTAAAAAAGCCATAGGGTATATGCATTTGTACTAATTTTCCTCTACCTAATATTGACATTATTTTCAACTCTATTATTGGGTATGAGATGTTATACCTCATGGATGGATTCTCTAAATATAATCAGATCAAGATATCTCGAGAAGACCAACACAAAACTATGTTCACCACATCGTGGGAAACTTTTTGTTACCAAGTCATGTCATGTGGCTTGAAGAACATTGGACCCACCTATCAACATGCTATAACTATCATCTTCTATGACATAATGCATGATATTGTTGAGGACTATGTTGATGACATCCTAGTAAAATCAAGAACACATGCTCAACATCCTAATGTTCTCTGGAGAATATTTGAGAGAGTTTACAAGTACAAGGTTTGTCTAAATCCTAAGAAGTGTGTCTTTAGCATCACTTCAAGAAAGTTGCTAGGATTCATTATGTCACAAAGAGGGATTGAAGTGAATCATTCTAAGGTCAAGGCCATTGTAGAAATGCCTTCACCTTCTAATCTCAAACAACTTTGTATCCTACAGGGAAAGATTCAATCTATTTATAGGTTCATTTCACAACTGGTAGATAAGTGCCATATTTTTACACACCACTTTTAGAAAGGGATCACTTTTCAATGGGATGTTGAATTCCAATTAGCATTTGAAAATCTCACAACATACTTGGCCAACCTGCTAGTTTTGAGACTGCCAACACTTGAACATCCATTATTTTTTATATTTTAGCTATAAAAATGCACTAGGGGCACTCTTGGCCAAACATGATAACCAAGGAAAGGAACATGCAGCATACTATTTGAGTCGTACACATGTGGAATATGAGCATAATTATATGCCTATAGAGAAGGCTTGTTTAGCAATGGTGTTTGCTTCCCAAAATTTATGACACTATATGCTAAATAATAAAAATATTATTATTGATAAAGTGGACCCTCTCAAATATTTATTGTCTAAGGAAATTCTCATAGGTCGCATGGCCAAATGGGTCATACTTTTGTGTGAATTTGATGTTGATTACTAGAACCAAAAGGCTATCAAGGGGCAGGTCATTACATATCAACTTGCAAAACCGCCTATCACATATATTCAACCACTCACATTTGATTTTCTAGATGATTCTATTATGACAATACAAGAAGTGTTGCATGAACTTGAATAGTGGAAATTATACTTTGATGGCTCCTTTACATCCTATGGATTTGGGGCCAACATTTTATTGATTACACCATAAGGGGATATGATCCCCAAAGGTTTTCATATCAGCTTTCATTGTACCAACAATATGTCTGAGTATGAATTCCTTATTGTGGGGCTTCATATTATAGTATAGTGGGATATCCAATGGTTAATGATCTATGTGGATTCTCAATTGATTATTAATCAGGCCATAGATCAATATCAAACTTGATATGATAAGATTGTACCCAACAAACACATTATGGATCATCTCAATTCTCACTTCAAGTCTCTACAATTTAAATAGGTATTATGGGACAATAATAAATTAGTTGATGCAATGGAAATAATTAAGTCTATGATATAAATTAACAACAATGTTAAAGAGTATCAATTACTTATTAAAAATATTCTACAACTTGCTCATGTATTACTAGATTCAGAGCAGGTATGCATTATTGCTAATCTCAATCCCCTACCTAAACTACCTTGGTTTCAATACATTTATAATCATTTCCATGACCAAGTCTTTCTACCCAACCTTTCACATAATCACCATAAAATATTTCTTCATCACATAGTTCGTTATACCCTATTTAGAAACATGCTTTATCATAAAGGCTATGATGGAACACTTCTTCATTATTTATCTTCGAGATAACCCAAGATATCACTTAAGGAGGTTCATAAAGGAATGTGTGGGGGCCCCACCAACAGTGTATTCTTAGCTAAGAAACTCCTTAGAATGAGATACTACTAGCCCAAGATGGAAATAGATGCTTGTAATCACATCAAGAAGTGTGTTGCTTACCAACAACATGGTAATTTGATACATGCACCTTCCTTTCCACTCTAGCCAATCACTACACCATGTCCATTCTCCACATGGGGCCTCAATCTCATCGATAAAATTAACTCAACCTCTTTTGATGGCCACAAGCAAATTCTCATTATTACTAAGTATTTTACTAAGTGGATTGAGGCCATTCCTCTCACTTACATTATTAGGAAGTAGATTATTGATATGGTATCCCAACCCAATAATCAACCCAAAAACTAACAAGAATAAAAAAATTACCAATAGGCCAAGATCTTGAAATAATAATTAGAATTTATTCGTATTGATTGCTTGAAATAATTACAAATGCACACCATGCTTAAATAAGCCTCAACTCAAAATTTAGAGTTTACGTGCAAAATTTGAAAAAAAATAAAATCTAAAAAAATGCCTATTTTTAAAAACTCCTGAAATAGCCCAAAATATCCTAAACACTATAATTAGACTATGAGAAAAAATGCAATTGAAGTTGATGTCTGGTTCTAAAAATATACAATTTCTAAAAATAGAAAAAAACTCAAAAAAATCATTAAATAGCAATTTCATACCCTTAGATGATCACGTATAGCCTCTGAAAAATATCGAAAACATTCCTAGGCAAGTAAAACTTCCTAGGGATAGAAACATACTTTTTGATATGGTCATTTTAGCACATAGAAAAGATCAAATAGAGCTACAAGTCAAAAGTTATGGCCTCTAGAAGGTTGCCCTATTTTTTATGCATCATTCTCCTTTGGCTGAAAACAACTCAACTCTTGTGAGTTGCTCTGATTATACTGCTACCACTTTTCCTTGTCAATCTTCTTTAGCTCCCATTCTGTAAGCCAAGTGTTATCTTCTTGTTGCAATCCTTCCCATTGCACCAAATACCTATTATAATTTCCTTGCCTTGTGTTCACTGTCTTCGTATCCAAAACCTGAACTATTCTTTTGTTCTTTTGTAGTCTTACTAAATATCAAAATAAACAACCACAAACTTACCAATATATTCTCATAGCACTGTATTCATCACCCTCATAAATGTGTTAGGTGCATTAGATAATCCAAATGGCATCACCATCCACTCATATAAGCCATCCCTAGTCTTGAATGCAATTTTCCACTCATCTCCTTCACGAATTTGAATATGATAATAGCCACTCCTTAGATCAATCTTGGTAAAATATTTTTCTCTTGCAAACACATCCTTCATATCATCTAAATGAGGTATATGAAACCTATACTTTATTGTAATTTTATTAATTTCTATACTATCCACACACATTCTCCATCTTCCATCTTTATTTGGAGTTAGCAATGCTAGTGTTGCACATGGACTCATACTCTCCCTTATCACTTTCTTCCTTAACAATTCAGTAACCTGTTTATTTAATTTTGCATGTTCTGTTGGACTCATCCTATAAGCTTCTTGATTGGGTAGAGCTGATCCTAGAATCAAATCAATGTGATGTTGAATATCTCTCTTCGATGGTAAATGATAGGGTAACTCATCAGGGATAACATCTGCATATTCTTTCAACACTCTTGATGCTTTTATAGGTATTGGCACCATTTATGTCTCTTCATTCTTTGCTACTAGTGCATAACAACAACCTACTATGTTCATATCTTGGATAAATTCTTTAGTGCAAAGCATGATTTCTATCTTCTCTTCGTCTTTAAGAGGTAACAAAACTACCTTTGTACCACCTTTCCAAAAAGTGTATGTGTTCTTTGCTCCATCATGAACTACTTTCCTGTCAAATTGCCACGGTCTCCCTAATAACACATGACATGCATCCATTGGAATAACATCACACCATATTTCATCATTATAAGTTTTTCCTATAAAAAACTTGATTAAGCACCTTTTATCTACTATAACCTCATTCCCTTTCTTAAACCATGAAATCTAATAAGGGTTAGGATGTTTTTCACATTACAAATTTAGTTTCTTAATCATTTCTTTAGAAACCATATTTTCACAAATACCACTATCTATAACTACTTTGCATACCTTTCCACCTAAAGTAAATCTTGTTCAAAAAATATTTGATCACACCCATACATCACCACCTTCTTTATTCTGCACTTGTTCCTTCTTTAAAGTGATCATGGTTCTTCTCATCATGAGATTCTCTCCAACATCTGCTAGTGCAACTTCAGTACTCTGCTCTTTTATTTTAACCTCGACTAGGTTTGCTCTTGGGTGATCTTCTTGCCTCCTTTCTTGATCTTGATAATTTGTAAACTCAAATACTATATGTCCTTCTTCTCCACATCTATAATAGACATAAGATCTACGTTGATTTGGAAACCTTCCTCTAGTACTACCATAACTTCATCCTCTTCATCTTTAATGGTATTGAAACCCTTGCCTATTAGCATCTTGTCTTTTTGTACCATGTGATGATTCACATTTATTGGCATTAAATCCACCTTTGGTGGTATTAAACCCACCTCATCCCCTTATTGGAGGGGATCTGCCTCTTCTTGGACTAATAGATGTCCTTCTGAAATTCTATCTATTTTGTTTTTCTTCTACCTTCAAAGCTAATTGATAAGCCTCCTCCATGTTAAGTATTCTATGAATGCTTAATTCATCTTGAATATAAAATTTCAAACCATTTGCATACCTTTCATCCATCTTCTCTTATGTTTCATCATGCTCCACTCATATGGAAAGCTTATAATATTCATCTATATACTCTTGTATGTTGTGATCTTTTTGCCTTAAATTTTGAAATCTCCTGTATAGGGTTTGTGCATAATCCACAAGAAGAATTTTTTCCCTCAGCTTCTTCTCCATCTTTTTCCATGAATTAATCTTCTCTTTACCATTTCTCTATCTTTCTTTCTACAGATGATCCCACCAAATCATTGCATGACCTTTCAATTTCGTGCATGCAAACTTTACCTTCTTGTCTTCTCTTATAGGCTTCCACTCAAAGAAATTATCCATGCTATTCATCCAATCTATCAAATCCTTTGGTTTTAAACTAACTCCATAATTTGGAACATCAACCTTCATTCCTTCATTCCTTCCTTCTAAATCCTGAACCATCCTCTCTTCCATCGATAGTGGCTACTCTTGTTGTTCTTCTTCTTGTTGAACTTCTTCATCATGACCTGTGTCTTCTTCATCACCACCTTCTCTTTTCTATTGGTTGGTGATAACCTCTATTAATTTTTTAACTTGTCTCTATAGCTCTTGTATAGTCTGGTTCATCTATACCATACCTCCTCATCCTCTCACCATTCTTCTCTCATCCAAGATTCAAACTTACTCTGATACCAGATAATGAACCCAAAAACTAATAAGAACAAGAAAATTACTAATAGACCAAGATCTCAAAAAAATACTTAGAATTGATTCGTATTAATTGATTGAAATAATTAAAAATCCACACCATGCTTAAATAAGCCTCAACTCATAATTTATGATTTTACATGCAAAATTCAAAAAAATTAAAATTTAAAAATAATGTCTATTTTTTAAAACACATGAAATAGCCCAAAAATCTCTTGAAATATCCTAAAAACTATAATTAAACTATGAGACAAAATTAAACTAAAGTTTATGTCCAGTTCTAAAAATATATAATTTCTAAAAATAGAAAAAACTCAAAAAAATCATTAAATCATAAGTTTGGACCCTCAGAAGATCACGTATGGCCTCCAAAAAATATCAAAAACATTCCTAAGTAGGTATTACTTCCTAGGGACAATAATTTACTTTTCAACATAGTTGTTTTATCATGTAGAAGAGCTCAAATGGAGCTACATATCAAAAGTTATGGCCTCTGGAAGGTTGCCCTATTTTTTTGCATCACCCATATTATATCTGATAATGGTGGATCATTTATAAAATGAGATGTTAAATCTCTTTGCACCAAGTTTAAAATCAATCATAAGAGATCTACACCATATAATCTAAAAGGTAGTTGTTAATCTGAGGCATCTAACAAAACCATTGTCACAATCCTGAAGAATATTGTCAATGATGTTGGTCATAATTGGCACTTACAAAAAATTTCTGCCCTCTAGGCCTATTGCACTAGCCATCGAACCCCCATCAAAGCCACTCCATATTTCCTTGTTTATGGCATGGAGGATATTGTCCTGGTTGAGATCAAGCTATCTTTACTATAGGTATCCTTGGAGAATATTGAAGATGATGAAGATTATAGAGTTTCCAAGTTGCAAGAGCTCAAGCTCCTTGATGGTAAGCATTTGGCTACCTTGGACAACTTAAAATTATATTAGAAAAAATTGCATAGAATCTATAATAAGTGAATTCTCCCTTGGGTGATTGGGTATTGAAGGAGAACCAAAAGAACACTAATGTTGAATGCAAGAATAAGGGTAAGTTTCAACCCAATTGGCTGGGACCATATGTAGTCACAATAAATTATAGATTGGGGGCATATCGATTGGCTACTCCAAATGGTGAAGAGCTTCCAAAATACATGAATGTTATATAACTAAAGAAATTTTATGCTTGAGATCCTTTTGAACCATTATCTACAAGAGCCCTTACTTGTGGGCAACTTGTGTTGAAATCACTTATCCCTTATACTTTGGAACATATTATTTGAAGTGTTTTTATTCTAACTCATTCTATCCTAGACCATTCTACCTTGAACAATATTATTTTACTACCCTGGACCATTGTAACCCTAAACCATTGTCACTTTGGGTCATTTATATTCTATAGAGCCCATTTTCCATTCCATTCTGGACCATTTCAACTTGGATAGTCATATCTCGTAACCAATTATGATTCATAGGCATTATGGACACACTCAGTGCTTGTTCTACAAAGTTGTTTAGCTTGAATAGTATCTCACAGTTTCTTTTTACAAATAAGTGTACAAAGATATGTTAGCATATTATTTTTGCCTACTAAAAGGTTTTTCAGATTTATTTGACACTGCACACTATTATGTTATTATTTTAATAATATTTGGTAGCCATTGTTGCCTTAATAGGATAAAAGGTACCATTGCATCTAGTTTAGCTATTTTACTTTCCTGTGCACATGCAACTCCTCAGGTAAGTGGTTTATTGTACCATTGTTTATATTCATGATCTTCATGGTATCTAGTGTACCTATTGTTTAAACTCTTATATATGGAAGTGCATCTCCTTAGATTAGGTAGTTCCCTATGCCTTCTGTTAATATTTTGTTTCTATTACTTATCCCAAAAACACAAAAACATTAAAAATTGATACGACAAAAAAATAAAAACATTACCTTGAACATTTATTTATGTTGATCTCATGATCTCGCCATTTTGTGAGATGAACTGTTTAGTATATCATAATTCTCAATTGAGTTGAGATGCTTAAAAAAATTCAAAAATATGTTAGAAAACTAAGGATGAACTAGAGATAATTTCTCCATCCACAACTTAACTATCAGTTCTCATGCATGTAGGAGTTAACATTCAGTTAGTTAACTAATAGTTAGGAATCAGTTAGTTTAAGCAGTTAACAATTAGTTCTTTCAAGCAGTTAGAGGCAGTTAAACAATTAGTTTATTTTTAGTTATTTTTTGGATTCAAATCTATTTAAAGACGCCTTGGGTGCAACAATGTAATGCAAGGAAAAAAGAAGTTTAATAAAGAAATCTTTTTCAAGAAATTGCAGTAGCAAGTGGTTTAGTTTTTATTTTCTTGTTTAATTTCTTATTTTTTTGCTCTCTTAATTTCTTCAAATTGGTATCAGAGCTCAGGTTAGAAACAAGAAAAAGCCAGCAGGGAGCAAAGGAGTGAAGCGCAGCAGTCGCAGTCCAACGCGTGAAGGAAGAGCGCGATTGACATCGACAATGCAACTGATGTCAGCACTATTTACCTGACTGACCTCGGCAGTCCCACCGACGTCAACAACTGTGTTTTAAAATAGCAAACCAGAAAGCCATCCAAATAGCCTATCTAGACCAGAAGGAGAATTTAGTCGCTTCAGCAATTGACATGGCAGCGAAAAATAGTATCTCTCAGCCTCAAATTCCCATTTTTAATGGTAAGAATTCTGATTTTTGGGCAATTAAGATGAAAACATTGTTTTGCTCACAAGAAGTTTGGGATTTGGTAGAAATTGGTTTTGTAGAACCGCAAGACGAGGCAACCCATCTGGCATTAACTCGAGCACAAAAGGACGAGCTTAAGGAGGACAAAAAAAGATGTAAAAGCTTTATTTATAATCCAACAGGGATTGGATGAATTGATTTTTTCCAGAGTTACAGCAGCAAAGAGATCCAGAGAGGCATGAAAAATCTTGGAGACTACCTATAAAGGTAATAAAAAGGTAAAAATTACTGAATTGCAATCTCTTAGGCAAAGTTTTGAAAATTTGCAAATGAATGATTCAAAGACTATAGACCAGTTTATGGGTCAAGTGTTAAATATAGTGAATCAAATTAGATCTAATGGAGAAACAATCATGGATCAGAAGATTATAGAAAAAATACTTAGGAGTTTACCCAATAAATTTGATGCAATAGTTGTAGCTATTGAGGAAACCAAGGATTTAGAATAGTTATCTGTAGATGAATTAATGGGTTCTTTGCTAACACATGAATCCAGAGTGAATAGAAATAATAACACTTCTCTTGAGAATGCTTTCAAGTCACATGTATCATTTGGCAGAGGTAGAGGAAGAGCAAGGTCAAACATCAGAGGAAGAGGCAGAGGTAGAACTGGAAGGAACAATCTAGATCAAGGTGAACACAGTAATCAAAACTACAGCAGTAGAGGACATGGCAACAATAACTTTCAACAAAGTTCACAGAGGTTTTATAAATCTAATATTTAATGTTATTACTACAAGAAATATGGACATTATGCAAGTGACTGCAGAAGGAAACAAGGATATGTGGATAAGCAGAATGCTAATTACATAGGTGAATCTAGTTCTAATCCAGGTGAATCTAGTTCTAATCCTATAAGCTTATTTCTCACTTGTCATGTTACTCAAGAAAAATTTAGAGATATTTGGTTCTTAGATAGTGGATGCAGTAATCATATGATAGGAAATAAATAATTTTTTGCTAGTCTTGATGATTTCGTAAAATCTGAAGTTAAATTAGGAAATGATATCAAAGTGGATGTAATGGGTAAAGGTGTAATAAATGTTTTGGCAAAGAATGGTGAAAGAAGGTTTATACCTGATGTTTATTTTGTACCTGGACTAAAGCATAATCTTATGAGTATTTGACAGTTAGTATAGAAAGGTTATAGAGTGTCTTTTATGGATAATGTTTGCACAATACTGGACAAGTTTCCAAGTGACAAGTTGATCGAAAAAGTGGAGATGACCAAGAATCGGATGTTCCCTCTTCGAATTCAGTGCATCCAAGGAGAAGAGGAAGCTCACTTGAAAACCATGCATCTAGACCAATCATGGCTATGGCACTTAAGGTATGGACATTTACATTTTGGAGGTTTGAATTTGTTATAGAATAAAAATATGGTGAAGGGATTACCACCAATAGAACAGCCAGGAAGTTCATGTGATAGTTGTATTCTGGAAAAATAGCATAGAGAGAGCTTTCCAGTAGGAGCCTCATATAGAGCAAAGGTAATATTGGAGCTAGTCCATAGTGATTTATGTGGACCAATGCAAACTCCATCACTTGGAGGTAGTACTTATTTTCTAATGTTTATTGATGACTTTAGTAGAAAGACGTGGATATATTTTCTCAAAATTAAGTCTGAAGCCTTTAGAAAGTTTAAAGAATTCAAGGCAATGGTTGAAAAGCAGAGTGGTCGTTATATCAATGTACTTAGATCAGATAGAGGAGGTGAATATATGTCTAATCAATTTCAATATTTTTGTAGGTATCATGGCATTAAAAGGCAATTGACTACAAGGTACACACCACAGCAGAATGGTGTAGCAGAAAGAAAGAATAGAACAATCATGGAGATAGCTAGAAGCATGTTGAAGGCCAAACACTTGTCAAATGAATATTGGGTAGAAGCAGTAGCATGTGCAATATATATTTTGAATAGAAGCCCAACAAAGAGTGTCAGAGATCGAATTCCACAAGAAGCGTGGAGTGGTAAGAAACATAGTGTACATCATTTCAAAATTTTTGGTTGTATTGTATATTCTCTTATACCATCTAAATTGAGAAGAAAACTTGATGATAGAGGTGAGAAATGCATTTTTATTGGCTATAGTGAAGAATCAAAGGCTTATAAGTTATATAACCCTATTTCAAAGCAAGTGATTATTAGCAGAGATGTTGAATTTAACGAAGAAGAAGCATGGGATGGTAGCACCATCACAATTGGAGCACCAATTCCACAAATTGAAGAAGAATTTGAAGAACAAAATTTGCAAGGAGATCAATCCTCTTCACAAGAAGGAACAAGCACTCCAATAAGAACACCTAGGAGGTATCAACAAGGTGAATCATCTGGACATGCATGTCATCCTACTCCAAATTCACAAGTAAGTGATGAATCAGATCCAACTCTTGCTACTTTAAGATCAAGATTGAAAGGTAAGAAAATGAGAAATTTGAATGAGATTTATAATCAAGAAGAAGAGAAATTAGATTTGGTTTCAAATTTTTCTCTTTTCACTCATGATCCTATGTATTATGAAGAAGCAGTTAATGAGGAACATTGGATAAAAGCAATGGATGAAGAGATGGATGCCATTGAAAGAAATCAAACATGGGATCTAACTAATCTACCTAAAGGTAAGGATTGTATAGGATTCAAATGGGTTTATAAGACTAAATTTGATGCAAATGGAAATGTTGAAAAGCACAAGGCAAGGTTAGTAGCAAAAGGTTTTACACAAGAACATGGAATTGACTATAATGAAACATTTGCTCCATTTGCTAGACTGGATACTATTAGAATGGTTTTATCAATAGCTGCTCAAAATAATTGGTATGTATATCAAATGGATGTAAAATCAACTTTCTTGAATGGCTTTCTAGATGAAGAAGTGTATGTGAAATAGCCCACAGGTTATGAAGTGCAAGGACATGAAGAAAAAGTCTACAGATTGAAGAAGGCCCTTTATGGTCTCAAGCAAGCATCAAGAGCTTGGTATAGCAAGATTGATTCATACATGACAAATAATGGATTTAGCAGAAGTAATAGTGAGCCTACTTTGTACACAAAAATTAACAAAGAAGGTCAGATTTTGATTGTGTGTTTGTATGTTGATGATTTGATTTTCACTAGAAATTTGTCTGTAGACACTTTCAAATCAGAAATGAAGAAAGAATTTGAAATGACAGATTTGGAATTAATGAAGTACTTTTTGGGCATAGAAGTTGTATAATCAGAGAAAGAAATTTTTATTTGTCAAACTAAATATGCAAAAGATGTGTTAAGGAGATTTAAGATGCTGAATTTTTAACCAACACCTACACCAGTTGCTACAGGGACCCAACTTAGCAAAGAGGACAAAGGGTCTAATGTTGATTCTACAACATTCAAAATACTAGTTGGCAGTTTGATGTATCTTACAGCTACAAGACTAGATATCATGTATGGGGTCAGTTTAATCTCAAGATTCATGGAGTCACCAAAAGAATCACATTGGCAAGTTGGAAAAAGGATATTGAGATAAGTGGCAGGAACTACAAAATATGAAATTTTATATTCCACAACTAACAATTTTAGTTTGATTGGTTTTACTGATAGTGATTTTGTAGGTAGCGTTGATGATAGGAAGAGTACTTCTAGACATGCCTTTCTTTTAGGCACAGGTGTGGTCACATGGGCATCCAAAAAGCAACCTATAGTGACACTTTCATCAGCTGAAGCAGAGTATGTAGCAGCCACATCAGCAGCATATCAAGCAACTTGATGAGAAGAATATTGAAATATTTATTACAAGCATAGAAGGAGTCAACACCAATCTTTTGTGACAACAAATCAGCAATCGCATTATCAAAACATCATATTTTTCACAAGAGGAGAAAGCACATTGATACAAGATTTCACTTTATCAAAGAGTTAGTGAACAATGGAGAAATCCATCTGGAATTTGCAGATCTAAAGATCAATTGGTAGATATATTCACAAAGGCATTAGCAAAGGAGACCTTTGATTATTTAAGACAAAATTTAGGCATTGTCAATGTTTAAGTTTTTATTGGTAGAAATTAAGGGGGAGTGTTAGAAAACTAAAGATGAACTAGAGATAATTTCTCCATCCACAACTTAACTATCAGTTCTCATGCATGCAGGAGTTAACATTTAGTTAGTTAATTGATAGTTAGGAATCAGTTAGTTTAAGTAGTTAACAATTAGTTCTTTCAAGCAGTTAGAGGCAGTTAAACAATTAGTTTATTTTCAATTATTTTTTGGATTCAAATCTATTTAAAGATGCCTTGGGTGTAGTAATGTAATGGAAGGAAAAAAGAAGTTCAATAAAGAAATCTTTTTCAAAAAATTGTAGTAGCAAGTGGTTTAGTTTTTATTTTCTTGTTTAAGTTCTTTTTTTTCTGCTCTCTTAATTTCTTCAAAACATTTTCCAAATATATTATGCCCTCACTATTTTGCGAGCAATCATTTCTCATGCACTCACTATTTTACAAGCCCATTTCCTTATTCCTCTACAATACAATCATGTTTTCTTATCATCACTTTTCATCTATCCCATATCCTATGATAACTAAATTTTGCCTAAATTTCATGTTGTATCTTGCATCCATATAACTATGTAGGCAACGCCCACTTTCCTTGTACATCTAGAGTCAACTTGGCCACCCCTTTTTTTTCTTCTATTTTCCCTCATTTTATTTTGTGTTATTATTTTCCTGTCACTTGAGAGCAACTTTGTATCCATTTTTCTTGTCTCATTGTACCAATGTAATTATTTTTTAGCTTAGGGATCACCATGTCACAATGTGTAATGCCTCTTTTACATGTGCATGATCAATTTGTTTTCCATTTTACGCTAACATTGCGATTAACCATTGCTTGTGTGTGTTTCTTTGATTTTTTTTGTTGTTTTGTTGTGCTTTGTTATCTCTTCATTTATTTTCGTTGGTGTTTTTTTGTTTGTTTGTTAGTATATATTTACATTGTGTTTTGTCTTTATTTTGTTTGTTGGTGTTTTATTCTATCTTCATTGTTGTTTTGTTGAGTTGTTATTTTATCTATTGTGATCTTGTTATTCGTTCATTTTTATTAGTATCATTTTCTTTTTTCTTGGTGTTCATTATGCCTTTCTTTTTGTCTTTTGTTTTACTATTTTTTCTTGTTTATTATATCATTTTGTTCTTTTGTGTTCAATACATTACGTCAACATTTTGAGTCTAGATTTCACTTAGGCTTGATTTGTTTACATTTGTATTTAACTTGTTTTATTATTTGTTTATTTTCCAAAGAACATTTTGTTAATACATGTGGACCTTGATTATTCATATCTTGATTTTAGGTTGTTTAAATAATTTGTTCTTCCTTTACCTTGTACACATTCTTGTTCCTACTTAAATCTTAATTGTTTAGATATTGATTTTAAGTTAGGTTACATTTGTGTATTATTATTTTTATCTTAATTTTTTTTTGTTTTTCATTTAAACGTAAATAGTTGTAACTTTGGTTTTGGTAATTTTTATCATTATCTTTAGTTATAAATATTCACATTTGAACCGGTCAAGTGTAAATAGAAATACAATGTTATTATAAGTTACTCATACTTATGATGCATTATTTCAAAATTATTATAGTAAACACTAAGTGCTCCAAGTCCAAAAGTCATTGTGGCACCGAAGATCTTTTTTGAATACACCCGATCTAATGCCTAATACAAGATATATTTTAGGCTAACTTTTGGAAACAAACAAGACTCTATGCAAAACATGCATTTATTGACATACACTATGAGTCTAATTGACTATTTATATGATTATTTTGGGACATGCATCTCCTAAATAATATTCTAGAATCTAGTCATACATGAACTAGAATAAAATACATCATCATCTATATGCTAACTAAGGACATGCATCTCTTGAAATTAGCATATCCAAAACATATCATAAATAAGAGAAATATAAATGAAAACATCATGTAACAATCAAAGAATATTAACAGTCTATGTACAAGTAACAATAAGCCAAAAATAGATGTCATATATATATATATATATATATATATATATATATATATATATATATATATATATATATATATATATATATATATATATATATCATGTTTTATACATCATGAAAGTATTTATACATCCCATAAATACAAAAAATGAGGGATAAAAATCAACTCTGATCATGCTCATCTTTGGAAAGACTTTGTTGAAAGCTCTAACCCATCCCTAATGCTGGCACTACTGGTGTATGTGGTGGTAAAGGCCCCATGACTACCTATTGTGCAAATGGTTGTGTCACTAACCACTCTGACTCCATCTCATCTTTGGACCTCAAGGTCTAGCTAGTCCATTATGACATTGTATACTCCCTATAGGAAGCCACTCTCTACTCTGCTAAAATTGTCACCTCATATGCTCACCTCTAATAGCCTATCTTATCCTTGGCATGTAGGACATCATCATTCATGTATAAGGCATCATCCTTGGTCGCAATCACATTATCCAAGGTTGGATTTACACCTAAAACTATATCTTCCCTAGCTCTATGAGCCTCATCTTCCTCCGTTATGAGCCTCTCTACCTGAGATATTAGTCTATCCATGTCCACTCAAGATCTATCTCACTTCCCAACCATTGTTTGTAGCTCCATATCCCATGTGGTTAATTGGGCTTGAATACCTATCAACTATGCCACCGATCCTCTAAGCCCAATAATCTATGCATCCCTAACTATAATGAGACCCTATAACCTAGTGGTCTCTCCCTGAGCAATAGCCAACTGTGCATGTAACCCATCCGTAGTACCCTATAAACCTACAATCTTCAAGGTGATGCTAGTGTGATATGTTGTCCATTATTCTTAACTCTATCACATGAATAGAAATTACTATAGCTAGGGGTGAAAATGAATTGTTTTTAACCCTAGGGGTCAAAATATAGTAAATTTTTCAATTTTTTACCCCCTAGGCCTATAGTTGCATCATTTTATCTTTCTTGGGCTACTATTTTAGCCCATATTATCTATTTTTCCTCTCACCTTCTTCAAATTGATTCATTTTTAGCCTCTTTTCTTGAAATTAACATGATTATTATTTCTTTTAATCAAGGGCCCACCTGTCAAATATTTTCAAATTTTTCATGTTCCCCTTGAGGGGGCATTATGGCCCACCTAAATAATTTTGGGGCATTTCATAAACCCATTTCTCCATAACTCATGCAAACTTTGAAAATGGAAGGTGGGAATGAAATTTATTTCCATTGATTATAGTGACATTTTCATTTTTTGAAAACATGTTACTTTGATTGAATATCTCATTATGCCTTCTCAAATAGGGGTAAAATGTAGATATATAATTTCTATCACTATTGTACTACAATTTAAAATTGAATCAATATTCTGTGACAATGCACAATTTGGGCCAAAATCACTAAAATACACTAAATCATTCAAACTTGTCACGTATAGGTGTCGATTTAGACTAACGTGTCACTGAATGGGGCAATGCATTTTATATGATTATTATCTTTTCTTAAACTATTTTGATTCAAATTATGACCATGTAAAATGACACTCTATACCACTAAATTATTCTAATTTGGTAGCACATGTCACGTGCATTTGTTATTTTGCATCCATAATACCCTAACTGGGGTATTGTTTCATATGAAACTGACACCTTATTATAATTATGCTTTGGTCAAATTACGACATGGTAAAATAAAAATTTTGACCAGGGTGATTAAGCATGTAATAATTTCCAAATAATTATATAAAATTAATCAAAGTCACTTAAGCAAATGAAATGAAATCAAGAGCCTAAGTGAAAATTCCGTGAAAGTTATTGAAAATCTATTTATTGGAAATTCATTGCTCAAATCTACATCATCTTATGACATCATTGATGGGTTGGCATCCATAAGCCATTAATGGAAAAAATATCAAAAATAAGCTCTCCCATACCTCATCAATGCCCTATTCTTCCAAATATTAATGGGAATATTTATGGATTGTCCCTCCAAAATTGAATTAGCTCATGGCCACACATATTGATCTCAACATGGATGGTCATGGTTGATCTTGAACATTTTCAAAAACTATAAATAAGTGAGCCAAGACCACCATTTTAAAGATTGAATTGTGTAATGTTAATATGCAGAATTGTCTTCACAAAGCTTCACCCATTTGCACAAATTGATCAAACTTGTGAGCCTAAACCATTGGTGCACTAGGAAATGATGGAGGAGCATGCTACTCTTCTAGTCTACTTTTTTCTTGTTCTAAATCCAAAACTATATTATCATTATAACCAACAAATAACATCACTTATTTATCATTTCCATGTCTAGCATAGTTGTACTTACTATTTTTAATATAACTCAGCATAATGAATTTAGCATATGTTGAATCTAAGTTTAGCATCTAATTAACCTGATTATAAGATAGTCTACCATACTTATGCCCTAGACTATATTTTACCCCTTTTACCCTAAATAACCCCGATCTAGATATTTTAAGGGTTAAACACATGCCTAACATGATAAAAACATGGGTCATCATTGTGGTGATTGTTATGTATTAAACCATGGCTTGCTGGACATAACTAAGTGTACTTTTGCTTACTAAAAAATGTAATGATTTAACAATGAGTAGTTTTAATTTCATTCTTACACACCATTAATAACTTGATGAATTCGAAACCACTCAAAAAACATAATGAGGAGTTATGATTTAAAACAAATTTTGTAATGGGTTTTCCTAAATACAAAAAGTATGACACTATTTTCCCCCTATCTTGTTAAACTTGTAGACCCATGATTTTAAATTCTAACTAAGAAATAAAAATGTAATCATAACCTCTAATCTTTGTTATATAATTTAATTCTTAATGAAAATGGTAAACGTGGAGTGAAAACCTAACCCAAGTCTTAAAATTTTAACTCAAAAATCTAAATAAAAAACCCAAACTCCTCATGATTTATCTTCAGAATGATATTCCATATTACTAAAAAAAATTAAATAAATCTTTAGCTATAAAAAAATTTCTGGTTCAAGTAAGCATTTAAAAGTATTTTTTGTTGTATCTATGATTTTAAAGTCAATATAATGATAGAATTAACGAGACACTCATTATGAGAATAAAAAATAAGACCACTACATCACATAAATTGAAGTACACAATATTTTAAGTAACTCATCTACAAACCCTAACATATTCCATTAGTATTCAAATCCCTAGCTCAAACCCTAAACAAATATTTTGAAGGGAGTTTAATAAATGATACCTAAAGAGATATAATATTAAGATATATAATATTAGGTATGTAAATAACTTATAGTGAATCCTTAGAATTCAAAAATTTAGGTCACAAACAAGTAGCACCTTACAAATCCGTCACTAGCCTAGCAAAATGTATCAAGTGATCAACTTCACTAGTCACTAGATCTATCACCTTCTAAAAATAGAATACAACTTCTAGAATGTTATGTTCACTCTATGGACTAGCCAAATATGGGAAACATGTGTAATGGGATACGTGGAAATATTTAAATTTCTAAAGATAAGTTAGTAGTTAACTTATTTTAGCTAGTTTTGAGATTATAACCTCTTTATAAATGAATGAAATTTTCTCTGCATGCATATTTATTCAAGTACTCTTTCCAAAATGAAAAAATTTAACATTCAATGGGGAATAATCAGGGTGCAATAATCCACCTTACGTGTAATAATAATCACAAGGGACAATAATCTTAATAAAATCAACATTCAATGATGAATAATCAAAATACAGTAATCCACCCTATGTGTAATAATGGGGCTCAAGCTTCAAAGCAACAAGTATGATGACTACAATCTGATGGGCCACCCATCTTCTGCAAAAAAATCAATGCAAAAAATAGTTTTGCCTCAAAACAAAGTGATTATGACTATGGTTTGATCACCAAAATGAAAGTTCTGACAAAAGCAAGTGCCTTCATTCACTTGAAGCTGGGAATAACATAACAATATTTCAACTAGTAAACACATATAAAATAATATTATTATATGTATATTCAATTTAAAAACTTGCAACTTACCTATGCAAAATGTTCATATGTTTTCTAGCACACAAAATAATATAATTTGATTGGACGATAGAACAAGGACTAATAACTAATTAAAGAAAATTGATAGCAATAGTTATCCCTTTAGGACTAATAATGTACACACAAAAAATTACATTTTAAAAATTAAAAAAAATAAATTGAAATATCACATAAAATTATCAAATCAAAATTTATTAATCAGTAGAATGGTAAATAAATTACTTTCTAAACATTTATTGTATAAATAAATTGTTGAAAATACATAAAAATAAGAAAAATATTAGTATTAAATAAAAATTATAATTAATTAGGTAAAAAAATTATTGTTCCTTAGTAATTCATATAATATCTTATTATAATGGTAGTAATATTTTTGCCTTCAATACACTATTACATATTTGTCACATAGTTTAGATATTTAACACTTTTTTGTGATTTACATAGTTTAACACTCAGATTTACATCGTTTACCCTTTTTTAGCTATGAGCTTTAAATGGATTACTTATTTTTTTTGCTACGTTCGGAAGTGTCTTTATCATTTCTACATGTCCCAACATATAAAAGTCAAGTTAGGAAGCCAAGAGGAGTGGCCTATTTTTAAAATAGAAATATAAAAGACATATTAGTTATGATTTGCAATGTAGCTTACAACATATGACACATGGTTTACATATTTAAAATTGTTTTCCTAATTTACATAGGTTAGCACTCAGTTTCACATAGCTTACCCATTTTTTTATTACTGAGTTTTACATGGATTACCCATTTTTTAGAGCTGAGCTCAAGAGTGTCTTTATCATTTCTATGTGTCCCAATATAAACCCATGTTAGGGAGATGGAAGGGTTAACCTATTTTGGAAATGGAAATGGAAGAGACACCTTGGTTATTATCTATAAGGTAGCTTACAACATATAAGACCACCTTGTAACATAATTTACATATTTAAGACTTTTTGGTGACTTACATAGTAAAGCACTCATTGTTACGTAGTCTACCATTTTTTGCTCAAAAGTGCCTTTAACATTTCTACATGTTCTCCCATAGACATGTTAGGTTAGGAATCCAGGTGGTGTGGCCTATTTTGGAAATGGAAATAGAAATGAAATCATTTTAAAGTTCACGATGACAGGAGCCATGGTTATGGTCTGCAAGGTAACGTACAATATATGATACCACCTCATACTCCCATTATATAGGAGGCACCTAAATTTAATTTAAATACAAAGTGTACATACTTTATTGTTTATATAATTTGAATTTGTGACCTCCATTTCAAGAACACAAACTCTTCAATATTAAGCCATCTCATATACATAAATTTAATTATAATAGAAAGTAAATAAAATTAAAAATAATAATCAGATCTGAATTAGGATTTGTGATACTACTTTTCATTATGTTGAATAAGCCCTCTTCAAGACTTAACCTTTTCCCAGGCAAGTTTAGCTGACTACTACTCAGAGAGACCCTAGAATTCCTTGCCTTTTCAATAGCCAATAGAAATCAAGATTTTTTTGAGAAGAGGAATAAATTGTATGGAGGAAACATTTTCAAGACCCACTTTCTTGGTATTATGATGGTCATTCTTTACATCCCTTCAAGCAACAAGTTGAGATATATCATTATTTTATTGACATGATAAATTGAATGCTACATATTTCTATAGATATTCCAAAAACATTGTACTGCATAGCCAGAATTGGAAGTAATCAAATGGGTTTTTGTCAATTGATGGTTTATATCTGATTTTTTTCACATAGTGAAAATTATGGAATAGTAATCATGATTCTCTATCATGTGGTGCAGTTATTTTAGATGCTAAATTCAACACATAAGAAATTAGATTATTTCTATGATCCAAAAAAAATTGATTTGATGAGCTTCGAGGGGAAGGGCACTATACCTTACACATTTGTACCATTTGGAGGTAAGCATCAAATGTATCTAGGTAGTGAATGTACCTTACCTCTTGGGTTTTATATACTTGGTAGTTGTGTCATTCCCTATTGGTGTTCACAATTTTATCAAAGTTTTTTTTAATTTGATTTTAAATATTCGTAGTAAGTGCATGTTATTTCAAATAAGTCTAGGTTTTGGTTCATGCATAATACATTAAAGGTGTTATCACATCAGACCTAATACTTTGAAGTCACTAGGTAAGTCTTTCTCAAATTCTATGTGTGGGTCAAGTTGCTAGCCCTATTGATTCTATTTTTGGCCTTTTTAAGCCAAAGAGTCTATATGTTAGAGTATTATATTTGTCATGAGCCCAATAGGTTTTATTCCACTCAACCTCAAAAATGGGTTTAGGTTCATGTGTACCTCATCAAAGATTTGAATCTTTGGATATTAGAGAGGGTTTCCATTGGTTTTCTTAGAGATTTATATACAATAACTTACCTAATGCTTTCTTCCATTATCAAACCCTCAACAATAAGGTACTTGAATATCCTCTCATAGCATAATCCAACCCTAAAATGACTTATGAAATGCCAATAATGAAAAAGAAGGAAGAGGGATGAACTATTGTCAAAAATAAAAAACCCATGATTTTACCAAAAATCTTTAAGTTGAGAGGAATGTTACCCAACACCAAACCACAATAATATGTTAAGAAATTTGAATCTATTGGTCCTCAGACTAACCCTATTCCACATATCCAAACCTCACAAATTCCATCTAATCAAGGAAATACATTGAGTGTTGGGCCATCATCAACAAATCCTATGCCCTCTAAGTGATCATGCAATGCATTTTGTGGCAATGATGGCTTACCAATGGGAGAAAATGGGGGAAACATTGTTACATCTTGTTTGGTGACTTGTTTCATCCAAACTAACATACTCTCTTAGGTAACTAATTTATGATGTTATCAAATTATGATTGTTAATAAGAAATCCACTTGGAAGATTCCTCCTCATGAATATTATCTCATTGAATGTGAACGGCCTTACAAAAACCTCTAATAATTTCTCTATTAGGTCTGCTTATCAATGGAATTGTGCCTTTAATATTGTTTGTTTTCAAGAAGTGAAGGTCTTTTCTTATGCAAAGTGGATTAAATACTATTTGGTCGGATGTTATGTAGTACACCCATTCCCATCAGGATAGAGATGGTGGTGCGAGTATTTTTATTTCCACAAAAAATGTCCCTTCTCTAATTTCCTTGTGGCAATATACAATGCATCATATGTTGTGGGGCACACATGATAATGATGGATAAGCTTTGGACTCACTAATGGTGAAGGTTTACTGAAAACTTTCATTTTACAATTATTTTATATATAGTGAATTTAATGTGGTTGAGCCCCTAAAGGATAAAGAAGCTGCTATGTTGATGCATTGGAGAAAGTGAAGTTTTTTTAATTTTAAAACCCAATGGCGGCTATCTTACACTAAATTTTGGTGGTGGTTTGATAAAACATATGTTTGGTTTATGTGGTCTGATTTTTGTGTAGACTTTGATCAGGCTCTCAAAGAACTTAACCATGTCATGCTCGTTGAGCAACTTATAGGTCATTAATGGACTAGTTGTCACTATCCATTTAGAAATTGTCATTTATAATCATAGCCACATCACTTTATAAAATATTATATAGGGAAATTGGATGCAAAATGTCCCTCCTATTTAATTTTTCATAAACACCTATTTCCTTGTTTATGAAGGTACTATTCAACTGATTTTGAGAATTTGTAAATTGGTTCAATGTGCTTTGTATTCTGCTAAATGAATTGACTAGTGGAACAACTTTGTCAAGCACATCACCACCTTTCAAAAATATTAAATTATGGAAAATAATTGATGAGAATTCATTATATACATTATTTCCTTGGCCAAATATTTTCATTAGATCTACTCTCACCTTGAACTCAACCATTAAATTGATACTTAGTTACTCTCTATGGATTCTTTTCTCAAACACAAAATCAAATTT
Source organism: Torreya grandis (assembly GCA_037957365.1). Taxonomy (NCBI): domain Eukaryota; kingdom Viridiplantae; phylum Streptophyta; class Pinopsida; order Cupressales; family Taxaceae; genus Torreya; species Torreya grandis. The sequence goes on from JARHVA010007780.1 coordinate 79,840, forward strand.
GTGAAGTGCAATGAGATCAAGAATGCAGACAAAAAAAATTGTTTTTTTAAATTCCTTGCATGATAACCAAGCCTTAGAGTAGATCAAAGCCATTAAAAACTCTCATAACTAGCTCATAAAGCTTCTTGAGATTTATAATGCCTTTATAAACCACTATAAATTAGTGTTTCAATCATAAGACTAGATTCTCAAGAGAGCTCAAGCCTTCTTATTAAAGAATTTATGATGTGCCAATCTCACACGATGAGCTTTTTGGGCAATTACTTCAATTGCCAACGACAAGGTCCTATACTTGGATTGATTTCCTTGTGAATTTTCCAAGTCCACTTGGTAGTTTTTTGGTCTAAACCTATTTCAGGGTCATAAAGGGGCTCTATGGACCAATTTCTTAGGAAACTGTAAACATATAATTTTGGTACAAGTCATGTAGTTACTAGTTGTGGTTTCCTCACATGGGATTAGAGCCATTCTATACAACCCACATCTTTTTTATCTTGGATCTAGTTTTCCTTTAATTGGATTTATGTTCATGTTATAGATTTGTGTGAAGGAGAGTCATTTTTGAGAATTGTTTTCCATTACATATGTTTTGCAATGTTCCCACATAGCTTCTCCTAGATCCTATCATGTTTTTTAGCCCTCCATTATTATAAGCTTCCAAAAAACCATATAGATATTTTTCATTTGGGTCAAAATGATGTTTTAAAGGAAATTTTGAGGGTTTTATTAATTTTCACGAAAATTTGGGATATTTTTGGAGTCTCCCAATATATTTTAAAATATGTAAAAATTAAAAAATAAAAATAAATAAATAAAAAAAGAATTTTTTTGGTTAAGCAGTTGTTTTTTTGGTGAATTTATGATGTTGGAGACTCTAAGGGAGGACAATGGCATGCATGAATTTTTTTCATTTTTATTGAAGGCAGGAAACCCTACCTTTACATTTTTTTTATTATTCATTCTAAGATATTTTTAGAAAGTCCAATTTTGAGCAAATCTGAAAAACAATCTTCATGAGACATCCATTTTAAGTTTAAAGGTGCATTGAGGATGTCTCCTAGAGTAGTTATATGTCTATGGCACACTTTTGGCTACACCACTCACCATATGCCATTGTTGCCTTGTGGAACAAAAATTGTATGTTTGTTTTTTCTCAATAAACTTAGTTCAAAGTGAGGAAGTGTAAGAACCCTCTGGTCTAGTCTTGAAAATAATTTACCAGATTATTATTATTATTATTATTATTATTATTATTATTATTATTATTATTATTATTATTATTATTATACCAAAAGGTTTCTTACTGATCCTTCATTATATATTACTCATACAAGTTTGCAAAGTTTTGATTAAACATGAAAACTAAATCAATAGCAAGTTATAAGCATTATTAGAGTGTTGTCATGTATACATTTGGTACTTAATGAAACTTAGTTTCAAATCAACCCTCTTCTTGGCTCTATGCCATTTCAATTACACGTTTTCATATTAGGCTATACATTTATATGTAAACACATTTCAATGTTAATTACATTATGAGGTGTACAATTGTATCCTATCAATGGTACCTCATGATTTAGAATTATATTAATTTTCATAAGTTTGAACAACCTTCACAGTACGTGACTAAACATAATAAATGGAATCCACATTTTTCATTCGTTCATAAGTACATATGCAACCATGCCTAAGTAAGACAAGTTAATATACATCAATTGGTATTTTGATAGATCAGTTTCAAGGTAAAATACAAACCAAAATTAAACTAAATAACATCTTACAATTGTTTACAACATCATTGCTAAAACATGATTTCATCTTTACAAGTAGAATATAATGACCTATCAAATATAATCATAAATGAAAAAGTCTTCATAAGGAAAATCCATCAAAGCACAATAGACCATCACTATTATTTAAAGACCATATAGGTACCCATAGAGGGAAACCATCATTAGAAGGTTTTTCCTCCAACCATAGAGCCTTTTGGATTCCTCACACACCTCTCATCCACTAAGAGTGACCCTATCATTCCACAAATGTGCTAGATGTGAAGAATCGATAGAGCAGAGAGACTACATGTAGATAGTACAAGTCAACAAGAAACTCCCCATAACAATGTAGTATAAATTGACATATGCATTCCAATATCTGATAATAGAGTACATCTTGGTAAATATAGATAATTAGTGACTATGTCAAAATTTGTAACCCAATTTCAAGATTAGTCAATCTTCACATAGGCTCCTACCTTGTCAATTATAAGATGATATAACCTTTATAATATAAATTAGGTCCCAAAGCTAATTAAAAAACAAGGGTTTACATTTAATATACATGAATTGTATCTCCAAACCAAGGCATTACCCAAGAATAAAATCCAATGAGGTTAACATTTATATAGTTCCATATAAGTTTCACATTCATTGTCTTGGGTTTTATTTCCCAAAATGGAATCAATATACAAAATGGTGTGACTATTATTCCAAAAGGATTATCTTCTAATATGTTTTTGGAAGTAATAAATGATTAACCTCCACATTTATTCTATAATTGATGTTAAAGATACACGAGCCTAGATTTTAAGGTGTTATGCTATGATTTTTAATACAAGATCTCATTTTACAAATTACAATGATAATAAACAATTCAAAGGTAAATTTTAATGGATTCCAAATCTTATTTCCTAAATCCAAGGTTCTTGAAATTCCCAAAATCCCATGGTCACCCAATAAATATCCAAGTCTATTATAAATTTATAATCTAAAATCAATGATTAAGTCTAATAACCATTCATCATCCCAATACATGATACAATAGTTCAACTACCAAGTCTCAGTTGGAAGTGACATCACCACTAGAAACTAGAACATGTAGTAGAATAAGGGCATCTACTTAGCCCATGATGCCCATCTAGCTTAGTAGTCTGAGAGTAGCAAGCTTATTCCTAGCCCTATTTTGGCTGCTCAAGCTCGCCTTGTTATCCCTGTTGGCCCTCAATTTATGTCAACTTATTTAACATCGATACAAAGGTTAATTTTTCTAGACTACAGGAACATAGCAAACCACTTCCACAAATGCTTTGATTTTTGTAAAACCCAACTGGATGATTTTCATGGTAGCTTGAGCCCACGCTTGGTCAAAATCAAAGATGGCATTCGTGAATATCATTATGCTTCTTTAGGTCATGGATCACCTACTTTGTTGTTGGGAGACCTCTTAGTGTCTTTCTTGGAGGACATTCGATAATCCAAGTTCTCTGACTAGGCTATTATGGACATGGATTCGCCTTTTGACAAACGTAGCTTATTTAGAAAATGTGTGGGTTCCCCAATTTTGTTTTTTGAAATCGTTTGTTAGGCCAAATCATTTTAGATCTCTATGGGAGTTCCTTCCTTCACTTTGTTTAGCTATGGGTTCTGTCAAGTGGTTTTCAATAGTGCTATTGATCGAGGTTTTATTTGGTCAAATGGACGTTGGTTTATTGATAATTTCAATATTTTTTTTGTCCATGGGAACCATCCTTCAACCCTAAAAAGGAGGCAATTACAACACCTCCTCTTTGTATCAAACTCTACAATTTACCTTCAATTGTCATAAGTGAAGAACACATTACTATGTTGATCGATAGGGTTGGCTCCTTTGTGAAACTGGATGAGGGTTCTATTGGGAAAATATTTGTAAGGGCTTGTGTGATTATTCATCTTTCTAAGGCCCTTTTCCATTTTGTTAGGATCCGCTTGTCTCAAAGTTCATGAATTAAATTCATCAACTTTGATGGCCTTTCTTTCATATATTTTTGATGTCATATTATTGGGCATCAAGCATGAGGGTGTTGTTCAGTAGGGTTTCAGTGTCTGACCTCTATTTCATGTTTGGTTTGAAGAAAGAAATCTGGGGCCCCAAATCAAGACTTCTTATAACGTAATCATGGTGTTTTCTAGCATCTATCAGGAGTTCTCCCTCAAGCATGGTTAAGGAGGCTTTACCTAGGAGAGAGCCTTGTCAAAGGATAGAGGTGGACCTGGTTGAGCCTTCTATTCCTTTGGCGACTTCCACTTCTCCCCCTCGCTCTTTTGTAACAAAACTCAAAAACCCTTTGGTTTCTACAGGGAAGAAGAAAGGACGTAGGTTGGAAGCAGAAAGACTGAGATCTGATGCAAAATAGTTGGTGAAGGATGGTACTCAATGGACTATGGAAGGTCTTCTCTCTTGAAGCGAAAGAAGATTGACCTCATCCAAAGGTTATATTTTGTTCCTTGTCCTTCTTTGCAGATTGGATGTAGGTCCCTGTTGTTGGTTGTTGGTTCTTTGTTGATTTTGTGTGGGTTTGGATCAGTTTCTTGTCGATCCCCTACCTCCCCCTTTGTCGACTGTTGGTTGATTCTTTGGGAAAACATATTATCTCTTACTAAAGAATGGCAGATATTTTGTTGTTGTTAAGGTGGTTTCTTTTTACAAGCTTGGCCTAATTGGATTGTCTTTTACCCTAGGGGAAAGGTCCCAGTAGCAGTGCACCTTAACTTTGGACAGCAAATTAAGGTGCCATAACATCACATTAGATTTTAAAAAATTTACCCGTTTTAATATATCATCTTAACTATTTATAGCTAAGGTTTCAAGGTCTAACACATTATATATTTTACAATATAACCGATTTTATCACGAGAGGTCATAATATATTTTTTTTAAATCTATGACCAAAACTTAACCTCTAGAATACCAATAGTTGTGCATTAAAGTGTCAATATTTGAGTCTTACTTGTTAAAATGTGATTGGATACTTTTAATTTTATAAAGTAAATGTTGAACAAATGTTAGATATTACATGTTCAGCTCCTTGTACATTTTAATATTTCTACACAACAATATGTTCCATCAATGAAATACATGTTAACAAAAAATTTATTTGGCAATTGAAACATACATAACTATTAAAATTTTCCTCTGATAATTATTTTTATTTTATTTTAATTGATTAATTTGAAACCCCGTCAAAACCCTTCTTTTACCTTATCAAATGAAAAAATATTTTCCTAATAAATATAACCTTTTCCTTCCGCAAACCGCCCCTCTGAATTAATTTTCATATAGACTTATTGGATCACCCAAGTCCATTCCCACATTTATATCAATTCAAGTGGTCTATGCACGCCACTTGGTCATTTTCTTATAGACTAGGATGGCGGGAAACAGGGGGGCTTTCAATCTTCAAAAAGTCTTGGTTTCTGGTCTTAAATTTGTTTTATATGTAATGCAGCTTGGTCTAAATAGAAAGGCCGTGTGTTTTACATTTAATTGAATGTTTCCAAACCGTATATTACGGTCTCACATTTACCAGAATGTTGTCTCAATTAATTAGAGATTATACCACATCATTTTACTACTTTTCTTATTAAGTTATTAAACACATTATTTGAGGTAAGGTGTTACATATTCAATTTATAATAACCATAAGCCTTGCTCATTGGTTCGCGTTTAAGAGACTTTGAGTTCCAATAATAATTGGAGTAATTCAATTTTAATAATCATAATTACTGATGGGGTCAAACAATTGTATGAGATTTAAATAGTCTTTATTGTTAATTATGATAGTTTTTATAAGTTTATTGTATTTTCAATCTAATGATTTATAATGAATGGATTTTCAAATCATAAAATCTGATAAGGATATTTAATTAAAATATATATTTATATTCATTTAGATTGTAAATATTAATGTAAAGCATTTTTAGTATATATTTTTGCAATAATAAGTACATACTATCTTATCCAATTTTCATCAAAATTAATGTATGTTTTACAATTTTTTAATCAAAAATACAAAAGTAATATTAAGCATTAAATCAATCACCCAAATATACATGATCACTACCCATTCCAAAAATAAGTGATTGTATATGTCTGTACTTAGAATACAATCAAAATTATTAAAAACCAATCCACATAGTTATCTCTCCACTACCCAAAATATATATCTAGCTCCTCCCCTCTAATGATACGTTCCCTCGCACCAAGGAAGCTATACCTACATCACAAACAAATGAACAAATGATAAGTATTTCTCTTCTCATTCAGAGGCACCATCTAAATCAGAGTGGCTAAATATTATAAATTCCTATCTAAGCTTTTCCTAGACTACTGATATCCCGTGATTCCCCTCGCATTGCTACGGGCCTTATTTTCTGAGCTAGGAAAAGAATGAACCGCCAAATTAACTATGGTTTTCACCATTGTTTTCACAGAGAGCTGTCAGATAGCAGAAGTTGGTCCCATGCGCTATTAACAACTTTTTAGCGATTTTTAGAATTCTAAAATCTCCATTTTCTACGCCCATGAAATAGCAAGATCAAGGAGGATGGCGAGAAATCTCCAGTCATCCCCGTACACAGAACAGAGAGCCTGAGAAAGCGATCGGCGGGACCTTGTAAAGTACTTTATGGGAGCACGCATCAATTGACATTATAAAAAGCAAATGCAATTCAGTATCATTCTGTAGGAAGAAAATGAAAAAATATCCTTCCTCGTGGTTGCACCATAGCTTGTTCACCGCACTGTATGACAAATGGCGGCACATGTCAACAAAACAAAACAGATGGCTTGGTTGTTTGAAACGATTTTTACTATGTTCTGAACTTTTAAAAATAAAACACTTTCAGAAAAAAAAAAAAAAAAAGGCTACGTGGAAGGATGACCTATGAAATTCGATCCATACATGAAACCACAATTTAAAAGATCTTTACAACGTGGTAAAACAAGCTTTTCAAAAGTTTAACATAAATAAGTACCACGAATTTTCGGTGGGAAGACAAATTTAAAACGGGGCGTTACATGTATTTCAAAATTAAAACAATTCCCTTTTAAAAAGAAACTTACGTGGAGAATGTCTTAAGGCAAGCGAAGGGAAAATATTAGGAATTGATGATTTTAACAACTTTTTAATAGTATAGATCAGAGATTTATTAAGATTTTATTTTTTAAGATGGTGTGAGAGGTTTTTATCAATTGAATGGATTACCAATTTACTTTTTAATAGTATAGATCAGAGGTTTATTAAGATTTTATTTTTTAAGATGGTGTGAGAGGTTTTTATCAATTGAAGAGTTTTCCAGTTTTAAAATCTTCAAAAATCCAAAATGATTGTTACTCATTGTAGAAAAGTATTTATAATATGAAAAATCTAAATTTACTATGTAATCATCAGTTTCAAATGATTGTGTTCTTTTGAAAGCTATAACTATTAATTTAGCATGTACTTCTTTATCACAGAAAATGAATGTTTATGTAGATTTCTTCTACAAATGATTTGATTAATTACCCAAAATAACAAATCAGTATTCATGAAAATAGAACTATATAATATATCGTTTCCCTTTAAACGCTATCCATATAAAACATGTTTGGAAAAAGTACTGGTTACATAATTTTTGTAAATAATTATAAAATGAAATAGACTGGCATGAGAACACTGCCACATTAACCTAAAAAGAAAACAAATAGGTTATCAAAAATCTAAACCGGTCACTAAAAGAGTAGTAATATTTTATAAATATAAAAGCATCATGAATACTATTAAGGGGAAGCCGGAGAATGTTTGTGGTAGTTGTTAACTTTTTTAATATTATTTGAAATTATATTTATTATCTTATTTAAATTAAAGGTTGTTTAGATAAATATGTATTGATTTATTTTATTTTTAATAAAAGTTTTTAAATGTTAATTTGGAAATGAGTAGTATTTAAGGTTGTTTTTAAATTAAACATTGACCAAAAAATCAAAAACATATTGTTGGAACAGATTTTTTTCCATTATAAAGAAATAAGATCTACGGATTTAATCCGTTTCCAAGATTATATTGAGAATTAGCTTCACAAACTGCATCTTTTATATAATATATAAAATAATAAAATTTTAATGTATATAAAAATTATAATAAATATTATATAATATATTTACTAAGGCAATCAAAGAAATTGATAATTAAATTAAGCGATTTAAAATTAAAAATATTTTTAAAGTAATGAAGAAAAAATATAAACCTCTGGGTTTTCTTATACCATAGGGGCAACTGCTAGTTAATTAAGCTGGAAGCTTATATAGCAGGCAAAGCCCATAGATTCATCTCACAAAGAGACAAAATGACATATTCCTTGATAAACACCCTATTTTTGAATGGTGACGATTTGGGGGAGGTGGTGGTGCAGAGCAGTTTGGTAGACATGGAGATAAACACATATTTTTAGACTATTGAAAGCACAGAGGGGCTTTGTGACTCCATTTAAATCCTTGACTAAAATGGAATGCAGTTTCGTTTGAGTTGAAACTATTGAGATGAAAAGAATGGTGGTGATGGTACTCTTGGGATGAGTTTAAGAAAAGAAAAGAACACAACCTAATATGGAAACAATGTTAATGTTGTTGGATGAAAACGTTACTTCGAAAGGTTCGAACCCTAGACATGGTGATAACAAGGATTGCTTGAGATTGCCAGAGCAGAAGAAGCAACTATAGGAAGATATGGCAATGGCAGGAATGATTACATCTATGAATAATCGTATGGTGTATGTATCACCGTATGGATACAGAAGGCCGCCTGGGGCGTATTCTTTTCTCAAGCATCATCATCATCATCATCATCATCATCATCATCATCATCATCATCAATATAAATAGTTGTCTGCATGTTCATCCACTAGAAATATGTTTGGCTTGCAACAAGTTGCTTGTTTGAATCACGGGAGAAGCATTTTAAACACCAAACCTATGGCTCAATTAGTGCAAGCAAGATCCTTCATAAAATTTAATATTTAATTTATTGTTCCATAATTTTTAATTTAAATTAATAATCAAATAAATTATAATTTAAATTAACAATCAAATAAATTATAATTTAAATTAACAATCAAATAAAATATAATTTAAATTAATATTCAAATAAAATAATTTAAATTAACAATCAAATAAAATATTTTATCATTCTAAAATTTATATTTGAACAACGATAAATTACAAGTAAAAAGAATTTAAAATTTAATTTATTGTTTTATAATTTTTAAGTTAAATTAGCAATCAAATAGAATAGTTTATTATTCTAAAATTTATATTTGAATAATGATAAATTACAAGTAAAAATATATTAAAATTTAGTTTATTGTTCTATTATTTTTAATTTAAATTAACAATCAAATAAAACAATTTACTATTATAATTGAACAATTATAAAGTAAAAAGTAAAAAGAACTTCTCCTAATATATATTATTTATGTTGATTTCTTATGGATTTATTATTATTTTGTGTGTGTGTGGGTGTAGGGGGGGGGGGGGGGGGGAGCGGAGGGGGGGAGGAGGAGCAGGTGGTGTGACTTCATAATTTTGTGATTTATATTGGGTTTTAAATAGTTTTCTATAATATAATGAGTCTCTATATTATATTATGAAAGCAACTTTTTTGGATTTCATCATGAGTTTCATTGTATGTTGATAGATGCATATTTGATTTTACATTATTGTGAATTAATTGGAAAGGTAGAGGAAGACCCACAATTAGTTGGTTAGTATAATTTATGATTGGTTTTGGTGGCTCTATTTGGGAATTGCATAGCAGGGTTAAAATCCTCAAAAGGGGTGACAGATGACAACATTTACTATCGCTTTGACAACTCATGGATGGACTCTTTCATCCTTCCAATTGGTTATTTTCCTGGGATCTTTACAACCATCTTTGGTATTTGTTTATTGATCTAATCAATCTCCCATTAGTCTTTAGTTAGCATGCATTCACATTATAAACATAAATTTGATATATTAATTATTGTAAATATATATTTTAAATTGAATATATTTTTATTTTAATGATGTCAATAAAATATTTGTTTTAATTATTTAGTTTATTACATCGAGAGGCATAACTTAGAGTGAAAATAAAGGGGTGTAATGGCGTGAGTGGATAACTTTTACTTTTGTTTGAACTGACATATCAAAAAAACATATAACCGACTGAGAAAAAGATACATCCCTGCTAACCAAACTAATTCAAAATAATTTTCATCTTTTAAGTGATCATAATCCAAGCCTAAATTCATTCTCATGATTTGTATAAATGGGGATGATGAATTATTGAAAATGAGAGGTTTTTTCCTAAATTTCAAAGATCCATGTGGGGAAGTAAAAATATATTACAGTTTACATTCTTTTATGTAATTACTAAACTTTATTATGAGTTTCAATTGGAGTGGATACATTTGATGTGGCACTATGCAGAGTGTGGTGTCCATATCTTGCAATCCCCTTTCTATTATTTTTTGATGTACATCCACACAAATAATGTGGATAACACTTAAGAGACCATTAAACATGATTTGGACATCATTTATCTCATCCATATTAGCTTTACATTCTCTAACCAAATTTGTAATCTACCAAAACCTATCACAAGTAATTATTGTGATTAAAAATTTAATTTCAAGGAACCTAATCCTATGTACAACATATGTAACCCCAATTCCCTTAATATATTAAGACAAAACAACATTAATTAAACAAAGATCCATATTAACCATAAATGAAAATAAAACACTCATTCCTTCCAATGTAACTTGCATCTTTGGTGTAACTTTTAGTAATAACTTAACATTTGACCATTTTCATGATTTGCATTGTACAGTGATTGTGGCTACATCTTTGTTCTTAATCTTAGTTTGGAATTAAAATTTTCCTAATTTTTATGAGTTATAATTCTTATTACATAGATTTTCATAATTTGAATGCTTAATTATTCTACAATTATAAGGTCATTATCATTCATATGATTGATAAATTATATAAGATAATATTTATATATATATATATATTTGATATATTATATATTAAACATACTAGATATAATTGCAAAATAAAGATATATAGTCCCTCCAGATTTCTTTGCACCTTTAGGGCAATTGCTAGTATTAATCACAGACAAGTACTTTCAAAATTTGACACGGGAAAAAATAAATATGAAATGTGATAGAAAGACTCTAAAGTAAAAGTTTCAAATCACCAACTTTAAACTGACACAAACTTAGAAGATGCCAAATGATTTGTTATTTTTGGGAATAATGGAGTTTTATTCCTATTTAATAAACAAGTCTGAGTAGGAGAAATTAGTAAATAATATTCTTAATTAAATCTACTAATTTTTGAAATTATAATGCAGTTAAACTTTTTCTAAAAATAGCAGTGAGAGAGAGAAAATCAAACTTAGCTTATTCTAGACTATTTTGATTAAGACAAGGTCTAGAAATTTGTGTGCAAGATTAGGACACTGTCACAAATAGGACCCTAGACTTAATTTTCTAATTGGATAGGACCACCATAAATGGACACCCTGGGCTTTATCACTGTAGTCCTTCTCTAGCTTATTTTCCTACGAATTTAATATTTTTGGGTTTTGTTCACCTACTTAGTGTGAGCATGTGTACCAATTTCCAAGACCTCGTTGTCAATAGAGCTCCTTGTAGAGCCAATTATTCATGTGCTTGTATCTTATATGCAATTGAAATAAATTTTGGAAAATGGGGAAAATGGGTTAGTGTGTGTAAGATGCATTGGATGTGCTTCACACCCTGTGTTTGGGCACACTACCTATATACCAATACTCTGAAGAGAGATCAAGCCATATGTAGCTCTCCCTTTAAGAGTGATTGGTGCAATAGTGAATGAAATGCAAGAAATGCTAAAACTAGGTATGCTTGAGATGCCTAGGGACTGGTGTAAGGACTTGAATTGGCTTGAAAGTGTATAGGTTGGTTGTATGCAGAGAATAGTGAAGATTGTTTGAGTGGTCTTTCTTGTATTATTTCTTTCTTGAATTATATTTGCCAACCCTTTACAAATGATCTTTGAATGGGCTTTTATAGGGATCTATTGGTCATGGGTTAGATGAAACCAAACTAGGCCAACATAATGAACAAGAGGGTACAGGGAAAAATGGTAATCTAGGCTCAAATTATGATTAGATAGTAGCATTGAAAAGGGGACACAATAGGGTACAATGTTATAGCCCAGCTTTGGTGCTATTATCTTGATCAGATGAGACTTGGGGGATGGATTAGTCATGAAGAGAGGGTCCTAGCTCAACTGGAGTCAAGTTTGGAAGCCACAGATGACTGAAAATCAGTGAAATTAAGCCTAAGAGGGTCATCACAGAAATTAAGAGGGAACTATGGGTTGGGTGTCATTATCCATGCTCAAGTTACCAATTTTTTCATTTTATATGACTACACCAATCACTGACTTTAAGCTGATGCACACAGTTGATGTCGATTGATCTAAGACTACAACCAATTTACAACTTGTTTAATTTATAGGGATCAAGACTAATATTCTACGTAATGCTAATTATATTGTTTGAAAGGTACCTAACTATGGTAGAGTAAACTCTACAAAGGATATTGTTGATAGGAAAAGTTCAATTAAGTTCGGCCATGTGGCCAATAAAGTAAAGTGCATGGCTTCCACTCAAATATGTTTTTGTGGGTTGCACTTTCCTTTCAATTTAGCCCTCACAATTCTCTCTATCTTGTATTCCTTTACCCTCTATCACATAATTTTGGACTCCCACCATCTTCCTCCTTGATTTATATTCTTTCTCATTATCACTTATTCTTATTTCTTTAAATCTTAATCTCTTCTCATAGTCAAATTCCATACTAACAAACACTTATTTCTCAGTAGTAAAAATGGCATCAACCACATTTTTTGCACTGGTATTTCATGTGGCAAGAGCGGTGTAGTTAGGGGTAGCTTCATCCAAATAAAATCAATGACAATAAAGATATTGAAACCAACATTAAACTTCTTTTCACAAATAAATAATAATAAAAGAAATTAAAAAAATGTTTTTGGTACCTCTAGATTAAGGAATAGACTGAATCTGTACAAATTAAATTCAAAATAACATTATAGCATTTGATAACATTATGTTTATTTGAATAATTTTTGTACAACATTTATAATAAGATTTTTTATGGATTAATAACATATCAAATGATTCTTTGCATCCTTAAATGCACATTAAAATTTGATAGGAAGAACAAACATTTATTTTTAGAACAAACATATCAATGACCTGAAAGATATCAAATATAATTGTTGTGTATTTCAAATTGAGAAGGTTTGTCCATGCGACCAACATGTGACCTATATATATATATATATATATATATATATATATATATATATATATATATATATATATATATATATATATATATATATATATATATATATATATATATATTACATAAAAATAATATTAACATTATATAATTATATACTTATATTAATATAATATTTATATAATTATACATAATTTAATAAAATAATATAATATAATTATAATGTGATAATATTATATTATATTATATAATAGGCAACCAAGCAATTTTGAATAAAATGTCAACTATAATCAAAGACCTTTGTCACACAATAATGTTTTTATGGACACAAAGGAAAATAATAATAAAATGTCTAGAAGAGGACTTCACTAGAATGAAAAGGCTAACATATGAGTTTTATTTCCTAAATACTTAAAATTAAACTTAGAAGCCTCCTATACCTAAGAAGACCTAGTGACAATTTACAAAGATTTCAAAATACAGGCTAGCATGAAAATGATAAGATAAGGCTTTGGTAGAAACTATATTATGACCCTGCATAACTATACATATACTTTTGAAAATAATAAATAAATTTCTTGGGTTAGTAATGTATTGGGCAAGCACAAAAAATTACAAACAACTCATATAGTCATTCAAAAAAAAAAAAAAAAAAAATGAGGTTCACTACAAAATGGCCTAAAAAATGGCTTCATCAAAATCTAAATGCCAACATATAAGTTTTGTCCCCTAGATGTTTAAAATATAATAAAGAAGAATTTTATACTTAAGAAGAATGCAAAGACAATTTGGAGATATCCAAAAACACAAGATAATATGAGAATAATAAGATAGGGCTTTGGTAGAAATGAATTCACAACCCCATAAACTTGTTGAAAATTATTTGAGAAGAAGAAACTATACTCCACAAAACATATTCTCTAAAATCATAAAATAGAGAATGCAAAGGCCAACGTATGTGTTTTATCCCCAATTTTTTTAAGACTAACTTGAGAGGACTTCTCATTTTAAGAACCTTGTGATATTTTGCATGAAAATGATAAAATAGGGCTTTGGTAAAAATAAAATCATGACCCTGCAAATCTATATAATGTTTTTTGAGAAGTAGAAACATATTTTGTATGCACATAGAACCATAAACAACCTATACGTCTTATTACTTTGTTAAAATTACAAGTTGAATAATTGTAAAAAATGTAGTCTTAATATGTCATAGCCAAATCTAAAACCATTTAACTTCAGACAATACAAAATGGCATTAACAAAGTTATGTTTACAATAAGCTAATTATTCCGTGTCATTAAATAACATATACTATAAAAATAACAAAAACACAACCAATTCTTTCTAATATTTAGAGGACAGATCCTACCTTGATCTAATGTTAACCTTGATTAGATCTTATCCATATAGTTTCCCATAAAATGGCTTCAATGAAACTGTAAAATAGATCTAGAAATTCTTCAATTCAAAATGTTAAATCAAACTTGCTCTCAACATGATAAAACAAGGGTTTGGAGAAAAATAAAATCCAGATCCTATAGACCTATACATAATTTTTTGAGAAGAAAAAACCTATTGGGTAAACATAGAGAACCACAAATAACCCATACATCTTATTACTTTATTAAAATTACAAGCTAGATAATTAAAAATAAAATGATCCTAATATATTCTACCTAAATATAAATCCACTTAATTTAGGCAACACAAAAGAGAATTAATAAAGCCTATTCAAAATAAGCCAATAATTCCATCTTGTCAAACAATATTTAATATGATAAAAATAATGAAAATACAATCAATTCTTTGTGTTTTTTAGAAGAGATATCTTACATTAAATCGATGTTAACCCCAACCAAAAAATTTCAACCCAGTTGCCCACGAAACACCTTCTCTAAAATTGTGATGCAGATTAATAAATTTTCTCAATTTAAAATCCTCAATCAAACTTACAACGCAATATCAAACTTGCTTTCATAGATGATGAGCTTGTATATACATTATATATTTTCAATATATTATTAATGCCACCATTATTTTGAGTTAATAATACATCAAATTAACCTTTGTATCCTAATATAAATATTAAAATCCAATAAAAAATATTAATGGCATATAACATATAAACATACATATTCACTTACCACCATGATAAAATTACTTATGCCATTGGTTTAATTTATTGGTCACTCACCCTTATGTATTTGCCTATTGGTTTCCAAAATGCCAATGCATCTCTATCAACGACCCTTAGGGCCTATGACAAAGTCATGCCAATGCACAACACATGTCAAAAGTAAGGAAATATGATCATTTTCATCCTCCAACATCCAATGTGGACCATCGATTAGGTATAGAATGTAAGGCTCAATCTGATAGTTGAACCTTATCTTTTTTTCTTCAATTTTAAGTTGATCAATGTAATTAATCATTGGTGGACCTTCTCTTTTATTTTATTTTTCCCTTTCCAATGGAATGCACTAATATTATAATGTGAGGAATACAAATTATTTTTCTAACATACAATATAATTTTTTTAGATAGTAATTTCACAATTCCCCTCGACATCTGTAGGTCCCAATTTCACAATAGCTATTGAGATTTAAACTTGAATTAATAAAGAGAGAATTTATCCATTTTACCACTTGAACTATCTCTTACCACTAAAAACACTATTTAGGGAAGAAATGTGAATAGGTAAACATTTATTAATAATTGAAATGGGTTTTGAACAGAAAATATTTTATTAAAAAATTATTGAAGAAATTAATATTCTATAATGGATTTGGTAGTATTTAATAGTTATTATAGTACTATATATTAATTATCCAATTTTTATTTTATAATATCTAATCACATTATAATATGTCAATTTTTTTTATTTTTTATAATTTATATATCAATATACAATTTATTCACACAATGTTTAAATATTGGACAACACTTTCTCGTAATATATTTATAAACCACAGCCATAACCGAACTCATATATCTTTCTAGATATTTGAACATGGGTGGGACTTGAAATAACCAAGCTACTTAACCAACTCACCCACATCTCATTAGTTAAATTTAATCTGCATTTGAAGCTTAATGGAGATGGCCCTAGGTCCATAATATCCATTGAACTATTTGTAGCTGAATCACCCTATTGTGATCCATGTGGAACACATGGAGAAGTATTACCCCTACCTCAAGATATTTCCATGACCACTTCAGAATGTAGGTGATGTATAAATACTCTACTCCATACACCACAAATAAATCAAATATTAAACCTAAGACCTAGATGACATAAGTCATTTCTCCCATCCACTTAAACTAATGCTTGAAGACTCAAAACCCTCCTTTTACCCTATAAAATAAAATAAAAAATTAATAAATATAACCTTCTTCTTCCCTAAACTGCCTCTCTCTAAATTAATTTTCTTATAGACTTATTCAATCACACAAGTCCATTCCCACATTTATTTCAATTCAAGTGGTTTATGCATGCCACTTCATCATTTGTTATTTAGTTGACTAGGATGGGGAGGGGAGGAGAGAGGAGGGGGTCTTTTCAATCTTCAAAAAATTCTTGGTTTCTTATTAAATACAAGGACTTTAATTTTTTTTGTATATAATGCAAGTTGGCCCAAATAGAAAGGCCACATGTTTTACATTTTATTGGATCTTTCCAAACCATATATTATGATCTCACATTTATCACAATGTTTTCTCAATTAATGAGTGATTATACCACATTATTAGTACCTATCGAGGCATGGTACTATAATTTTTTCCTCTGTTAAATTTTCACTTGCTTGAGGTAGTGGGCCAATGGGATTAACATTTTTAACAAAAATCAGATGCATGTTACAATGTTGAGATAGTTGAAATGATTTTTTAATGTTTTTCCCATTATCATTAAATATGAATAATTAAAAACCTCTCATCCAATGACATAGAATTATATAGGTTAAATTCGCATGGAGTGAAAGTAAAAACATAGATATTTACATACGCTACAATGACAACTACTAGGCATGCATCAAAGCAAAGACCCCTCATTGCATTGTTGTAACTGTCTATCATGTTCTACCTCACAAACCCATATCAGATCTTATAAACACAATTCTTACAGCCCCATGTGGTAAAGAAATTCATTTTCTTTACCTTGACCTATTATGCCTATTTTCTACATCCCTTAAATTTTTCAAAAAACCAATACTTTCTACCATAGAGATGACCCTATCATGAAACCTAAAACTATGTCAGGAACTCAGTCAATTAATAATATTTTTTTTAAATGCATAATTTTTATTATGAAATGATAATAATTGGTGGATGAATTCATATTTATGTTTCTAATTGGTTTTGAAAAGCATGTTAGATTAATGAATAAAATACACATATATATTTGTAAATATGATCATTTATCTTGATCTTCAGTCAAATCAGTTTTGAGCTATCATTTCAATTAGTAATGGACTTTTAGTTTTTGATAGTTGAGTAGATTATGATGATTATTTAATTTTCATAAGTGATATGATATGATTTGTGATTCAAAATAGTTAATGGTGTTATATGGATGATTATCTTATTTGAAAACACTATATTTGAAAAATCAATGCATATATTCTTTGAAGTGCTATTATGAAGGTAAAGAGCAGATTCGTGGCTCATTTTTTTTGCTACTTCTAGTATAACAGATATTCAAAACATTAACGTGCTTTAGGTGATCTAGTGATGATGTCAAAATTTAGGTTCTATATATCATATCATAAGATCATTGTTTTTATGTTTCATAAGTTCTAAAGTTCTATTTGATATTCTAAGTTTAAGCCATTACCAATTTCAAGATCCTAACAATTATTCTAAGTCTAAAATTGAGTTTATAAAATTGCATACCAGTTTTTAGTTGTAAGTGTATTTTTAAGGTTTGGATTTAAATTGAGATTTCTATTAAAATCATATCTCATTTTAGAATTATATTGAAATTGGACATTGAAATTATGGTTCCCTAATGAAATAGTTGCTTATCATATGGATATTTATATGAAGATGAAAGGATTTATGTTGGTACTTTCTTTGAGTTGGGTCAAAATCTAAATGATTATAGACATATCTTCTCGCAAATTTTGAGTCTTTACTTTACTAATTTGTTAAATATAAATGCTTTGTTGAGTTTTTTGAGAATAGGTATTCTGGAACATTTGTGATTGAAAATTTCATTCTCAATAATATGAATAAATCTATTCATATGATTTTATACTACGGGTTTGAGTTTTAGAAGGTAATTTACATGTATGAAATAACCTATATTAGTATTTTTTGATAGAAAATAATGTGACAGTCTGCATGTTCTTTAAAAATTTAATGATTTTGTTTGTATACTTGAGAAATTACAATGCATTCATAATTTATAGATTGAAAGTATCAAAGTTTTGAAGTTGAAAGAACTAGTTTTGGCCTAGTTATCTATGTATAAATTGTGAATCTATATGTTGTGATTGTCTCATAAAGGTCTAAGGATTTTTGGTTTCATACAAATAGTGTTTAAAATGTTTTCATATAAAATAAGCTTGAATAGTTACAGTTAGTTATTGAGCAAAAAGTATGCCAGAAAATCATCAATATATACATATAGAGAGTCTTGAACTTATAAAATTGCCTACCAATTTTCAGTTGCAAGTGTGTTTTTAAGGTTAGGATTTAAAATGAGATTTTTATTAAAATTATATCTAAATATTGAAGTTTTTAACTTTATATTGAAATTAAACATTGAAATTATGGTTCCCTGATGAAATAGTTGCTTATCATATAGATATTTATATGAAGATAATATTTTGAAACAAATAATTGTTGGAATAATTATCATTAATGTCAAAATAATTGTAACAAATATGAATGGAAATGTCAAATAGAATTGTTACCAAAAGTGGACAAAATTGTTCTCAAAAGTGAGAAAAATTGTTACCAAAAGTGAACAGAAATGTCAATGGAAATGAATGGAATTATTTTTGAAAGTAAATGGAAATGTTGATAGAAATGAACAGAAATGTTGATGGAAAAGTTAACAAAAATGTTGACGAAAATATCAATGGTCGCATCTTTTGGTGAAAAGGTACTTCTTGGATGGGACACATCCTTTAAAGGCTATATAAGGGAGAAGAGATGTTGAAGTTTTATAATCATTCGATTTGAATGAAGTTCATATAAGTATGAGAGAGAAAGAAGAGGGGAAGATTAGAAAAAAATAGAATATCTCTTAAAAAAAGAAGTCTTAAGGGTTGATTTACTTTAATGAGGAATATTATTTGAGAATTGTGAAAGAGAGGAGAGCAGAAAGTATGTAAGAAAATTACTGAGAGAGAAAGTGTAAAAAAACAAAGTCATCATTCGATTGAAGAAGAAATCATAGATTGTAAAATCAATTTGGCTTGGGCTCAATGACTCATAGTCTAGGGGTTGGTGCTCCTATGTGTCAATGCTCATAAACTAGTCGGTTTGGTGCTTGGTGAAGGGGATCAATGTCTCCAGTGGGTGGGTACTCACAATTTGACCGAGTTGGTGCTTGGTTTGGGGATTGGTGTCTCCAGTAGGTTGGTGTGTGCAAAAATTTTAAAATATATATATATATATATATATATATATATATATATATATATATATATGCAATATTTTCCATGGTTTTCTCCTGAAAAGGTTTTCATGTAGATCCTATGTTCTCTTATATTATTAATTGTTAGATCTTAAATGTTTATGGTTGTTTTGGTTGATTAAATTTGAAAAGATCAAAAGATTATGTTATACGGATTCAGCCCCCTCAATATAAGATTGTGCTTAATAGTTGGTAACAGAGCGGTTCCTTTAGAATAAATGTAATCAATGGAAGGTAGATCTTGAGGGCATACATGGCTAGTTGTCAAGGTCATGATGGTTTCTCCACAAACAAAGCACTATTATTTGATGGAATAAATTATGATTTTTGGATTATAAGGATGAGAACATATCTTATGGTTCTATATTTTGATATTTCATTATCAGTAGTGACGAGGTACATAGCAGCAACAAATCAGCTAATGGATTAGGTTGGAAAGAAAGCATGTGAGAATAATGTGAAATTAATTATTGCCATTTTGTGTAGCTTATCAAAATCAAAGTTTGTAAAAGTAATGTATTGTGTGTTAGAAAAATATATATGGGATAAACTTTAAAATATCTATGAAGGTGATGATAAGGTCAAGAAGGCATAGCTTCAAACGTATAGAAGGCATTTTGAAAGTCTTAAGATGAAAGATGAAGAAAATGTTGTAGCCTATCTTCTCTATGTGGATGAGATAGTCAACACCATTAAAGGGCTAGGTGAAAAAATGGAAGAATCGATGACAGTAAAACAAGTACTAAGGTCACTTCCTATGAGGTATGATGTGAAAGTCTTGGCTATTGAAGAAATGAAGGACTTGGACACATTGAAGATGGATGAATTACATGGAATTATCATAGCATATGAAATGAGGATGGAAGAAAAATATCCAACAAAGCATGAAGCATATTTCAAAGTATCAAAGAAAGTGAAAAAAGAAAAAAACATGAATCAAGCTATAGCACCAGTGAGTCAAATTAAAAAAAACACTATTTGTGAGAAATCTCAAAAAGGGATCTGGGAGATATAAAGGTAACTTACCTTTTAAGTGTTTCAATTGTGGAAAAATAGGACACTTTGAAAATAAATGTCCCCATTCAAAATAGGAGAGTAGTAATGACGAAAATTAACATGACGAGAAAGAATGTAAGTATCACAAGAGCAAGAAAAACTATAAATATGAGAAATATGAGAAAAGAAGAGATTTGATAAAGAAAAGAAAAGCCTTTATTCAAAAAGGGCTAGTAGATCAAGTGAGGATATTGAAGGTGTTACAAATAGTGATGGAGGTGAAGTTTGGTTCATGGGTATGGAAGATTGGGATAGTGATGACCAGATAACTAGAGGACAATTTTGGAGTGATTTAGAAGCCAGAGAAGCAGAAGTAGATATCGAAGGAGAAATCTTAAGTGCCTTGAATGAAAAAAAAATGCTAAAGAAAGAGAATCAGAAACAAAAGAGATAAATTTAGAAATACGAAGAAGATAATCAAGATAGAGAAGAAGAGTTATCAAAAATGCTTATCACGAGTCTAAATGCTCAAGTTGAATAGGTGAAGAAAATAAAGGATCATATTAACATCAAACTGAAGCCAAAGAAGGAGGAATGTGAGAAGAAAAAGGCTAAGATTATTGCCTTGAAAAAGGATTTATAAAATTCAAATGCTAAATTGATAAGCAACTTAAGATTTGAGAAGGGCACCGAGGTTCTAGATGAGATTCTAGATCATCAGAGGTCACTCTTCAATAAGTCAAGTTTGGTTATAGAGATGAACAAAAGATTACCAAGGAGAATGTTAAAATTACTAAACATGTGAATATAGAAGAGAAGACTTCTGTGAAGAATAAATTTCCACAAGTAGAAGACAAAGGAAAGAACCTTTGGCATTATAGAAGATCATTCTTGCCAAAATAATTTGATAGGTACCAAGGATAGTTTTATGTCTTATTGATTTAATTGAAACATTTTTGGTCATAGAGCAAAGAGTGTAAGAGACATGTGAGGATTAGATATGCATGGAACAATGGTGGAAATGCAGATATGAGTAATGGGCATGCAAGAAATGAGTATGCATGAAACTATGGCACAAGTGAAGGACGTAAGAAGAATTAGCATGGTGAGAATGAAAATAAAGATTCATATGGTTTTCTAAGTAGAAATTCATTTACTCCATTATCAAAAGACATTATATGTTATAATTTCAATAAGTATGGACATATAGCGAGATAATGTGGAAGTAATCCTATAGACCAAAACAAGAAAGATGATGCCCAAACCAAACTAAAAAAAGAATTTGTGCAAGTTTGGAAGTGGATACAACAACTAGATAATTAAAAGGATTAATTTGTGCTTGTACAAAAGGCACAAGGAGAAATGATAGGGAGGCCATGATGGAGCACAAAGCATAAGAGAAAATGGCGGTGAAGACCATGTTGAAGCAAGAGAGTTATGATGTGTATAGTGGAAAGATGTTACAAAGAGGAACAATAAAAGAAGATATAACAATAAGTGGTATAAAAAAAATTCAAGATTCCAACAAAGACAATAGAAGAAGATAATATCTTTTTCATCTAGTGACTATGAGAGGAAGCATCAACTCAAGGGGAGAGGGGTGTACAACCCTTTGCCATTGATGTCAAAAGGAGAGAATTGAAGACGGGGAGTTCATATACTAATTCATGGGGATTACCATCAATGATAAAGGAGGAGATTGGTGGAATAATTGATATTGATGTTAAAGGAATTTTAACAGATATGAATGAAAATGTTAAATTAAATTGTTGTTAGAAGTGAATGAAATTATTGTCGAAAGCGAATGGACTTATTGCCAGAAGTGAATAGAAATGTCGACAAAAGTGAATGAAATTGTTGCCAGAAGTAAATAGAAATATCGATAGAAGTGAATGAAAATTTTGATGAAAATGTCAATAGTGACATCTCTTGGTGAAAAAGTTCTTCTCAAATGGGACACATCCTTTAAAGGTTATATAAAGGAGAATAGATGTGGAAGTATTACAAGCATTTGATTTGAGTGAAGATCATATAAGTGTGAGAGAGAAAGAAGAGAGAAAGAGTAGAAAATAAAATAGAATATCTCTTTAAAAAAAAGTGTGAATGGTAGATTTATTTTAATGAAGAATATTATTTGAGAATTGTGAAAGAGAGGAGAGTAGAAAGTATGTAAAATAATTATTGAAAGAGAAAGTATAAGAGAAGCAAAGACATCATTTGATTGAAGAATCAATCACAGATAGTGGAATCAATTTAGCTTGGGGTCAGTGCCTCATAGTCTAGGGGTTGGTGTGCCTATGGGTCAGTGCTCACGAATTGGTTGGATTGGTGTTTGGCGAAGGGGAGCGGTGTCTCTAGTGGGTAGGTGCTCACAATTTGATTGAATTGATGCTTGGTTTGGGGATTGGTGTCTCTATTAGGTTGGTGCCTAAAAATATTGGAAAAGAGTTTTATATATATATATATATATATATATATATATATATATATATATATATATATATATATATATATATATATATATATAACATGGTTTTTTATAGAAAGAGTTTCAACATAAATCATGTGTTCTCTTGTGTGATTAATTGCTAGATCTTGAATGTTTATGGTTGTTGTGGTTGATTAAATTTTAAAATATTAAAAGATTATGTTATACTGATTCACCCCCCTCTTAGTATAACCTTATGCTTAACAATAATATGAGTTTCAGGTTTCATTTGATGTTGTCATCTTGAAACTATTTTAATGGAATTTTATATCTTCATTTTAAAATGATCAATTTTTAGTTGATTCAATGAAGACAAAAAATTCATGGAGTTATCAAGAATTTTTGAAATAAATGATGTTAGTTCTAAAAGCTCAGTCATTTGTTAATGGATCAGTGAGATATATTGACAGATATTTGGTTTACATTTTGAATTTCATTTAAATATTATGTAATGAAATCTTAATTTTGTGACATTAGTTGAGGTCTCAATTGATTTTTGATACAGTTATGTTTAGTTTGCTAAAAAATGATAGTATATGGATATTCAGTCTTATTTTTTTAGCAATTTGTTTACTCTCAATCTTAAAATTGTTATATTTTAGATTTTTCATAATATCTGGATTGGACCATCCTAAGTCAGCGAGAAGCGATGATGATAAGGGTTGTAGAAATAATTCTAGTAGTAATGTAAATCAACCTGATCTTAATAGAAATTTTCCTTGAGGTGGTTTTCTTGTAAGACGTTTTAGTCTCAGGTTCAATAGGAGAACTAGGATGTCTATATATTTTGATGCCTAAGATCTTGAATTCTAAAATGTGCTTAATAGCTTGCCCTTTAAACCAGTTCATAGAGGCCATAGAGGAAATGAAGGTTTTTATGGTCATAGGTTTGGAGCAATATCTTACTCATAGGTCAGTTCTTCTTATCACTTGGAGAATAACCCACAACATTTTCCTATTTAGTATCCTGAAAGAGTGCAGCCAGCTATTGAACCTAATATTGTCAATCAGACCACATAGTTTGAAATTAAGATAGTACATGCTAAAAGTTTTGTAAATTGAGGCATTCTTGCAGATGAAACTTCACCTTCCCATCGAGAGTATGTTGTGAAATGTAAAAGGTTAAATTTATTAGCTTCCCATAGTGAGCCTATATTGGTATCCAAAAGGTTGAATTTGGGAATACATGACTATGCTGGTAGGAGAAAGATAATGGATTTTATACTTCCAATTACATAGAAGAGAACTCCATAAAAGAGAGTTGAAAGTCAGTTTGAGCATGATATGCTTATGAAAGTCAGAATGTTGAAAAGGATCAAATTAGAAGTTGATGATAGCATAAGTGACCCTCGGATAAAGTTAGTCCAGTTTCTTTTTACAGAGATGAAATATAATGTGTATCTTAAAGCATAAAATAAACTTGTGATTTAATTAGTTTCAAACTCAGATAATTATTAGATGTCCACTAGAGAAACTTTATTTGCAATTGAACTATTTTATGCTAGAATTTTTATTTTCAGTTTGATACTTAACTTTATATTTTTATTAGTTTTTTATGATAATATTTTGGTGATGCAGCAAATTTGATTTTAATATAAATATATATGCTTAAGTTATTTTTAACATGCATTATGGTTTAATATAAATATTATTTATTGATCTTTGACTTATTTATTTTATGATTAAAATGTGTATTTTATTATATTATTAATTGATAAGGTCCCCACCCATTAAAATTAGTACCCTCGATTTATATATTAAATAGCTTAGTCAATTAAGACTTCTAAGTCTTAATTAAACCCTTAACCAATATTTATGTATAATTAATTTATTTTTTAAAATTTAATTATTTAAAATAAACTAATAACTAATTAATGTTACTTATAACTTATTTGCAACTAAGATTGAAGGTATTAAAGGAGATCAAGGGCTTATTTGAAGACAAAAGAACAATAGGTATTGAAGACTTAAACATTTTTGTTAAGTCAATCGTTCATCTTTATTTTTTTATGTAACTTTTTTGAGATAGTACAACTCTTACAAATAGATCCAATGGTACTTTATCTGACGATTGAGTAATTGACTATGCAACACAGGTATATTCAATTTTTATTACCATTTAATACTGATAATATGAAGTTTGCTAATCTTAACATCTTTTGATAATTTTTGTCCGTAGTCTTATGCAAACATTTTTTTATTTTACAACATTTTATTAATCTATTTTGATTACGAAAGAAAAAAATTGATTTTCTTAATAAAATTATATTTTTCTAATAAGACGACTCTCCTTTGAGACTTGTACACTTTATTGTAATCTATTTTGACTCTTAACTTTAATATAATTTTATCTTTTAATTTATTTTTAATCTAGTTTCTTTATGTTTCTTAGTTTATTTTTTAGATTGTTTTCAGTTTTAGAGTTTATAGTCCCTTAATTTCTTTAGATTAGATAGTAATTGATTTTTTCTTTTAATCAGTTCTTTATTTTTGTTTTGTTTTAGAGTTTAAGTTCTTTAGTGTTTAATCTTAATCTTAATTAGTTTTTAAATCAGTTTAAATTTTCAATTAATAGTCTTTTTTGTTTATTTTAGACTTGGTATTTCATAGTTCATTAGATTAATTTATGTCTATTTTTATCCTTAGATTGTTTATTTGATCTTTTTACTTCTTATTTTAAGTTAGTTTAGTTTAGATTTAGTTGCTTTAAAATAAGTCATTTGCTTAGTTTAGTTTTTTGTTTGTCTTTAGTTTGTTTGTTTGTTTTTGTGCCTCTCTTTTATTTTGTTATGTACTTGAATACTTTATCTTTTGTCTTTTCTTAAATCTATCTCTTCATTTTCCAGTTGTCTTTTGAAGTTAACTTGGAGAATATTCAGCAAGAAGTAAGATATTATTCGAATATACAAATATTTAGTGAATTAGATTTCTATTCTTCAAAATATTATCTAACTCATAAGTTTTCTCTGTCAAATAGAATAGATTACATAATTTTATTTTAACTGATTCAAGATTGATAAAATAGATTATTGATTGTTAAAATGAAATATTTTACATTGATAATTTATTGATTATTTTCCAAGACTTATAAAAAAATATTGCATATTTAGGATCGTAATTGAAACTTTAGAATCTTATAATTAGACTAGTATGATTCCACCTTGACCTTCATGATATTAGACCTTCTAAAAGATCCTACATGATCTTAGACCTTCTAAAAAATTATCTGGACATTATTTTTACAATGCTTTACTTTTAAATTATAAAATGACTTTAGAAAATAACGATATTACAAAATATAATAAAAATTTAAGTTTTTGTATTGAATATGAAAATAATTTTAAACGTATTGGTTTTAAAGATAGGTTATTCGTAGGCTTAAATTCAGATAATTCAAAAAATTTAAAGACTATATTAAATCTAGGTAATGAGTTAGTCATTAAAAGACAGCTTAATGATAAACTTTTTTCCTCAAATAAAAATAGTAAAGAAAATAAAAATAATGATATTGCTTATTATTTTAATGTTTTTGAACTATATCATAATCAAGATACATGTCTTTTTGTTCTTAAGTTTAAAAAAATTCATGAAAAAGATAAAATATCTGAAGATCTAGTTTATAATATAAACATTTTTGATGATCCATCAAAAAATGAGAATGTTTATATTATAAATACTAGGAATAAAGATTATAGTTCCCCTCAAAACAACAAAATAATAAATAATAAATAATAAATATTTTTCTAATGATAAAAGAAAAATAGATAAAGAAAAATTAGTTTAGAATAATGCTAATAATTTGAATGATAATACTACACAAAATATTCCTTTATCAACTGGATATAATAATAGTTAATATCAGCATTATAAATCTAAAAAATTTAATCAAACTGATGCTAAAATTTATAATATAATTGATGATTTGTCAAAAATTAAGATTGAATTTTCTTTATTATAGGAAGTTAGTCTTGTAAGTCAACTTAGTAAGATCAATGAGACTGTTAAAAATCATAGAACTGATATAAACTTGAAGTAAGAAAGCAATTATAAACATATTTATGCTCAGCATTTTGATCCTTATGCTGATTATATTCTTTCTTTCTATGTTACAGTCAATATTTATAACAAAATAATTCATAATTATATCTTAAATATGGATGCTTCAAAGAATATTATATCTAAATCCATTATAAATCAATTAGGTATATCTTTTGAAGCAGATAGGTGTTAGATTTATGATCAAAATTGAAACAATCAAAAATTACAACACAATGAATAATGAACACAACAAGATAAATCTGATTTACTCTTTAGAAGTCTGCTCTATCTTATAAATTATACTTGTGATTGAATACATCTATCTAGAACAATGAGGAATCATTATATATACAAGTGAGAGGAAAGAGACACATCTCTTCAATATCCCTATTAACAAAGAGACACATCACTTCAATCTCCCTGTCAGCCTCCACCAAAAGTCCAAGACGTTGAGCTGAAAGTGGGAGCCCGAAGCTGCTCCTCCAACATCAACAGTGGGAAGCTTACTAGTTTTGATTATAGACAAACTAAGAGTTATGTTAAGCTATGTGACATGGTCATTAAAATTGCATATGATGAATGTATTAAATGTATGACTAATGCTCAAATTTTAGATATTCTTAGTAGTTATACAATGTTATTAGGAAAGGATTGGTCTAAAGCAACTAGAGATTTTTTTTTAAATATATAGCATGGGTTCTTGTTAATAATAAAATTAGATTCATTAAAAGGGAAGGATTTTTTGATATACCTATTTAGTCTCCTTCTTCTAATATTTATTACATTAAAACTAGAATTGGGACTTATAAATTGTTGAATTTAGATGAACTAAAAAATTAACATGAAGAAATATTCTAAAAAAATATTTTATGATCCTTTTACTTTGATAGAACCTGCGCTCAACAAAGTAATAGTGTTTAAATTTGTCTGATTTTTATTATAGATAATTTTGTTTGTTATGCCTTCAAATTATCTTTTAAAAATACTAATAATACAACATAATTTGAAACATTTTGTTTGAGATTATAAAATGTAATAGAATTGAATATTAAGCATTTAGAATTTTTTGAAGATTTATTGTTAGTTGTTAGACAAGTTCGTAAGATTCATAAAACTAATCAAATCTAGCTACAATGTTACACATAAAAAATTTGGTCATTACTTAATTATTTTGAGGTATTTAATATTATGTATATTCTTAGAGAATTCAACATTAGAGCTGATAAGCTTGCTTTTTATGCCTCCAATCCAACTCTAGGTGAGATTGAACCTACTACAAACTTTTTTTTTGTTAAAATTTTTCATCTTAAATTTTTTTATTTTAATGATAATTGATCTATTTTTAGTAGTGATGAACATATATATTCATTCATTAAACGTAATTATTTTGATCATGATGACTATGTAATAAATTATGAATATTATTTCTAATTGAATACTAACAAATTACTTGTTCATTTGGTGAGCTTAGAATCTATGTTCACACATAATGATCATCATAAAATCTTCAAAATAAAAAAATCATCAAAGAGAATCATAGGTGAGACCATTTCTATTAATTTAGGTACCAAAAAAGATCCAAAGTATGCTTATTTAAGAATTTAAGTGACTGCTAGTGAGAAGGTTAAATTTATTAAATTATTTAAAGAATTTATTGATTTTTTTTCTTGATTATATAAATATCTAAAGAGGTATGATACTAAAATTATTACACATGATATGCCTATTAATTTTGGTATCAAATCTATTAGGTAAAAAATATGAAGAATCAAATTTTTGTTAAAACACATTATTAACAAAGAGCTGGATAAGATGATTGGTGTTGATGTCATTTTTATTGTAACACATTTATAATTTTTATCTAATCTAGTTTTGGTTAGAAAAAAAATTGTGACATTAGACTATATGTTAATTTTAAAGATCTAATAAAGCTAGTGTTAAAGACAATTTTCTTTTACCAAACATAAATCAGATTTTACAATAGATTACAAGATCAGAAATGATATCTTTATTGGATAGATTTTCAAGATACAATCATATTTTTTTTTAAATCCTAAAGATAGACATAAAACTACTTTTACCACTCATAGAGGTATTTTGACTTATAACAGAATATCTTTCAGATTGATGAATATAGGAGATACTTTTCAAAAAGCTATGCATATTACTTTTGATGATTTGATTGATATTATTATTCAAGTTTATTTAGATGATCTCACCATAAATTTTGAAAAGAATAAAAAATATTTAGACCATCTTCATGAAGTATTCATAAGATATAAAAAAAAATTAGCATTTTTTGAGTATAAAGAAATCAATTTTTTATGTGATTAAAGGTAAGTTGTTAGGACACATTATCTCAAAGGATAGTATTTCAATTGACCCTAAATGTGTTAAAGCTATTAAGGAACTACCTTCTCTCAAATATCAATCTAGTTTAAGATCTTTCTTTGGTAAAATAAACTTTCTTATAAAATTTATTTTAGATTTTGTTGACAAGTTTAATTCATTGTAATTATTGTTTAAGAAAGATAAAATATATAATTAGGATGAGAGTGTTGAATTAGCTTTTAATTGTATTAAAAATGTCATTGCAAGTGTTCTTATTCTTCTTAGACTTGATTTAAAGAAAGTATTCATTCTATATGTTAATACTATAGAAAAATTTATTAAAGTTATATTAACTCAAGAATTTAAAAATTATGGGAAAAAACTAATCAAATATATGAACCAAGTGTTAAAAGATACAAAAACTAGGTACCCCTTATTGATAATTTTATTTTCTCCTTAGTTTTCTCTTTGATTAAATTTTGATATTTATTTATGGAAAACAAAAAATTTATGTGATATAAGGTACCTATTTTGTCTTATCTATTAAAACAACTAACCATTCAAAAAAATCTTGTCAAGTATATTTTATGTATTCAAAAATTTGATCTTGAATTTGAAACTTCCAAAACAATTTAAGGTAATGAATTGACAAAAAAACTTAGCTAAAAATGTTTCTTTTAATATTAATATTTTAGTTTTTTTAGTTGATGAAAACTTAAATACAAAACCACATTTAAAGACCATGAAAATTGCTAAGTTTTTTTTTTTTTTTAAATTAAGTTTGATCTTGAAATGAATGAATGGGCCTATTTGTTGGCTGAAAATGATTGGTACCATGACTTAGTTTATTATTTGTAAAATCAAGCATATCCTAATAACTTAGATAAAAAAAGATATTATTCAAGACTAAAATCATTAAATTTCTATTTGTTAGTAATTTATTTTATTTTATCATAATAGAGATGAAGTTTTGTTGAGATGTTTTACTCATGATCAGTCATAAAAAGTTCTTAGAGGTTATCATGAAGGAAACTATGATGGACATTATACTACAAAAATAATTGCTTATAAGATTTTAAGAGTAAGTTATTATTGGCCTATTTTTTTTCAAGAGACTTATAAGTTGGTTTGTTCTTGCATACATTATCAATTATTTGTTGGAAGAGATAAATTATCCACAATGCCTTTGACTCTTGTTATACATGAAAAACTTTTTACAAAATGGGGCATTGACTTTATTTCAAATACTCATCCATTTTATCTATAGATCATAGATATATTTTGACAACCATAGATTATTTGACTAAGTATCCTGAAACTAAGGCACTTAATATTTTAATCACAGGTGAAGTAATCTCTTTCTTAGAAAATCAAATCTTTTCTAGATTTAGAGTATCTTATGAGATTATTTTAGACAATGGACCTTAGTTTGTTTCAAATAAATTTTTAAAAATCTTAGCAAAATATTTTATTATTTATAGTCATTCATCTGAGTAGTATTTGCAATAAAATAGACAAGATGAGTTCACGAATAAAAATTTGATTTCTATTATGAAGAAACTAATTTTTTATAACAAAAAAATTGACATCTCAAATTTTTTAAAGTTTTATGGACTGATAGTACTATCATTAAAATAACAACTAGTTATTCATCTTTCATATTATCATATGGGATTGAGGTTACTTTGTCAATAGAAATTCAAATTTTTTTAGTTAGGATTGCTTTACAATATATCACTGAAAATACAAATTTAACTAAAAAATGACTGCATGATTTAGTAGCTCTTAACAAATCTATATAATATTACATAAATTAGAAAGAGCTAAACATAAATTTTTAAAAAAATTGATAAAATTTTTTTTAATAAAAAGTTTAATATTGGTGATTTAGTCTTATATTGGGATAAAGCTCACGATAATCCTAAAAAGTATCATAAATTTGATTCATTATGTCTTAGACCTTATAAAATTGTCACAATTCTTAAAAAAATGCATTTCATTTTAAAGATCTTAAAAAAATTTGGTTGTGTTACTTAGTTAATGGCCATCACTTAAAACTGTTCCATGATTAATTATCTTTCAATTTTTTTCTACTTTATTTTTCACTTTTTTGTTGGTTTGTTTTGTTTTATGTTTTTTTTGCTTGTTGTTTAGTTCTTTGCCTTTCATTTATTGTTGTTTCTATTTGTTTTATTGTTTTTGTTTTATTTTACCTTGAAATAATCAATAAAAATTGTAAATAGATAAATGTCACATTGTAAAAGAATAATACAAAGAAGATGTAAATTTATTGTAAGTATCATTCATTTTTAGAAGTTACTCTTACAAATTTAATTTTTGTAATAAATAAAAAATACATGATGAGTTGTATTTGGTTGTTAATATGTTACTTCATTTTTAGATTTGTACTTAAGGCATTTGTATTTGACTGTGCATCCAACCCAAACTTTCATGTTTTATCACTTCTTTTTTATGTGCCATGCTAGCCGAATAATTCATCTTTTACTTAAAATCATTATTTAAAAGGGTTCACACTTAGCTACTTGAGAAATGATTTTCGTAGATCAGACTTTCAAGAAAATTATATTTTTATTAATAGGCAATTTATTGATACACAACTTCATTACACAAAATTGATTAGCAAAGTTGCTAGTGTTATGAATATTTTTTACACCTCCTAAATTTTGCAAAAGATCAATACTTTCTATCATAGAGATGACCCTGTCATAAAATCTAAAATTATGTCAGAGATCTGATCAATTAATTTTAAGATTCTTATGATCATAAGATCATTATTCTTATGTTTCATAAGTTCTAAGGTTTTATTTGATATTCTAAGTTTAAGTCATTACCAATTTTAAGATCCTAATAATTATTCCAAGTCTATGTTTAAAAGCATAAATTTTTAGGCATGGAGGGCATTCTATTATTTCATTGGGCTTAGATATTTATATAATAAAGGGGTTAGTTTTTGACCTTAAACTTATTTCTTGGAATAAAATGTTAATGGCATAAGGTGTTCTTTGAAGTTGAGTAAATCTTTGCATATGTTTTTCAAAAGACTTAGTTTACTTATTTTTTATATTCATTTTAATTCAAAGGCCTATCATCATATGCATGACATTATTACGACCCTATGGGTCATGTTGTTAAGACCTAAGTATTTACAAAAGTATAGAGCTCCATCATGAAATATATTTGTTTTTTTAAGTATAAGTTATGATTTTGAAAGGCTTTTGGATCAAATATAAAGTATGTTTATTGATTCATTGGTATGATGAGTTGGTTTTTGGTTGGCACCACAATCCGATCCATCGTGGCAAGGTGGTTTGGCTGAAAATTTTAAACATATATATATATATATATATATATATATATATATATATATATATATATATATATATGAACCTATTTTTCAAATGATCACACGTACACATCGATCTTGTTTAGAATAAAAATAAATATTGTTTTATATTCATGATGAATTTTTATTAGAATATACTTCCTTAAAAAAATATTATCATAAATTATAAAAATGAAGCCGCGTTAATTTTTTTTCCCTAGGTGTTTTCTTTTACATATATATAATCGTTAAGATTATTTATATATTTTGTGTATATATATAGTTGAGTGTGTAAAAGAGGATATATATTTATATATTTGAAAGAATATTTAAAATGAAAATCAAATAATGGAATATAATAATAAAATATATATTATATAATATATTATTTAATATTTATTTTTAAAATATATATTATACAATTTAATATAATATTAAAATATATACTAAACAAAATAATATAGTACATTTTATTTGTTTGCTAAATCTATAGGTACTAAATTATGAATTACTAAATGTATGTTATTAAAACTGCAGAGGAGAGATCTTCCATTGAATTGATGTTAACTAGGAATCAAATAATTTCAACCCAGTTGCTCATGAAATGCCTTCTCTAAGCAGATCAATAAATTTTCTCTATTCAAAATTTTCAATCAAACTTTCAACAAAATATCGAACTTGCTCTCATAAATGATGAGCTCATATATAGATTAGATTTTTTCAATATGTTATTAATGCCAACATTAGTTTTAATTAATAATACATCAAATAAACCTCTGTATCCTTATATACATATTAAAATCCAGTAAAAAATATTAATGGCATCTAACATATAAATATAAATATCCACTTGTCACAGTGGCAAAAGTACCTATGTCATTGGTTCAATTTATTGACCACCCACCCTTATGTATTTCTTAATTGGTTGTCGACATACCAGTGCATCCCTAGTTGAGTGACCCTCAAGCCCTATGACATGGCCACCCCAATGCACACCACATGTCAAAAGTAAGAAAATACCATTATTTTCATCCTCCACCATCCAATGTGGACCATCGATCAGGGACATAATGAAAGGCTCAATATGCTAATTGAACCTTATCTTTTTTCCTTCATTCTGAAATCAATCAATGTAATTAATCATTGATGAACCTTATCATTTTTTCCTTTTCTTTCCAATATAATGCAATGAATATTATAATATGAAGAATATAAATTATTCTTCTAACATACAATATAATTTTTTTAGACAGTAATTTCATAATTCTTCTTGACATTTGCAAGTCCCACTTTCACACTATACCTATGTGAAATCTAAAAGGTTAACATATTAACAATAGCTATTAAGATTTAAACTTGAATAAATAAGGACAAAACTTATCCACTTTACCACTTGAATTATCTCTTATCACCAACAATACTATTTAGGGGAGAAATGTGAATAAGCAAACATATATTAATAATTGAAATAGTTTTTGAACACATAATATTTTATTAAAATTTTATTGAATACATTAACATTCTATAATTGATTTAATAGTACCTAATAATTGTTATAGTACTATGTATTAGTTGTCCAACTTTATCTTATAATATTTAATTATATTATAACATATCAAATTTTTATTTTTTACACTTTATATATTAATATACAATTTATTTATACAATATTCAGATATTATACAATATTTTTTCTTAATACATTTCATAATTCTTAATTTTAAATTAAATCAAATTTTAAATTTTCCTCTATTTCATACCTCTCTATATATGTATTAAATTTTTAAATAAATTCATTTTAATTTTCCCACGTAACATCTAACTACAGTATAAACTATCAGATGTTCCACTAATGATACTTATTCCCTATATAGAAGATGCCATTACATCAACAAAGCGCCACAAAAGGATAATTTTAATATGCAAACAAGTGGAATTACATGAACACTTAAATAAGCTTTCACATTCTAAACGAGATTAGTACATTGAAAGTAAGAGACCAATCTGTCGCCAAAAAAATTATGTCGAATCAAGGATACATTAAAGTCCTAGAAAATTAAAAGAGAAACATCATTCATACCATCTTGGACAAATGGAATTTTAGTGGGAAACATTACTTATACAAAATCATGGTTTCAAAAATAACTTAGCAAATATAATAATGTCTATAAATTTATAATTGTTCACAATGGAGATTGCATATTGATGTTCATAACAACAATTCAATATTGAAGTCCATACCTACATGTTTTCAATGCATATAGGACACAATTATGTCTTTCAATGATATTAATTAAATTATATTTATTATTTTTAAATTATTAAATTAATAATCTTTTTCATTAAAAACATAAGTATAATTGACTCACAAAATTATGTGTTTAATATTTTTATAATATATATTGTATATTATAATTTCCAATGTTTTTATCATTTTTTATCATGAATTAAAAAAAAATTGATGGAATTGATACTTCTTAATTTTTAAAATTTAATTAAAAATTACAATTAATCAATCATTTATTCGCATACATACATATAATTAATTTTATTTAAATAAAATTATATACTTTTTTATTATTTTATTAATAAGAGATTATATTAATATATTGGAAGGGTTTTTATTGGGGTAAAACTCTAAAATATTTATTTTATATGTGATCGAGAAACTTAAAATTTTTTAACCCAATCTTATGATGACCCCTATGGAGAAACGTCAACTAACAATACTAATGAAGACATCAAACCAAATATTTTGTTAAGAAAAACCTTTGTCCCTGATTTTGAGCAAGGATATAAATCTCCTCACTAAACATTGATAGTGACAGTGCACTAGATCTCTACTTTTTTCCTTTGCCTTTACTTTTATTGATGACTCTAATAATTCAATAATAGCTAACCAAATGAATATGCATTGGCCATCGAATAAATTGTATTGCACCATATTTTCTCATTAATAATAATATTAAGATTGAGATTTTTTGGAAAAGAGTCAGTATCACCCAAAAGTAATTAACCACTACATACCCAAAAGTGAAAAACTACTGAATCCCAGATCTTCCAAACAACAAACCAATCTTATGGCTGACAAGTCATTAAAAACTATTAAAAAAATAATAAAAAACTCTTGAAAATTAAATTACAAATGAAGACTTTAAAATCCATTACCTTGAAACAACCTTGGCAAGTCTCTAATTAATATATGTCCATGGTCTCTCAAATATTCATCTCCCTTATCACCTTTCACTATTTCATACCT
This sequence comes from Torreya grandis, assembly GCA_037957365.1. Lineage (NCBI taxonomy): Eukaryota > Viridiplantae > Streptophyta > Pinopsida > Cupressales > Taxaceae > Torreya > Torreya grandis. The sequence continues at coordinate 116,098 of JARHVA010007780.1, forward strand.
TTCTTAGGAGGAAGCAGGTATTAATTCAATGGCCTTCATAAATCAATGTTGACAGATCAATGTTTAGCCACGTATTGATGGCTCAAGGTGTTCTTATTTTGAAATTGTTAGATAGAATGTCTATCCACGACTCCCATGGCTTTATATACTATCTCACTTATGTGTATATAACATGCATTACTCTTTAGCTTTGGTTTACACATTATAATTATATTATAATATAATATAATAATTATTATATTATTTAATATAATTTTAATTTCAATAAAATATAACATTATATTAATATATTTACAATATTATAATAATTATTATTATATACATTATATTATTCTAAAATTTTATATATAAATAATTAATGATTATATTATAAAATAATATAATTTTATACATATTTTATATATATTAATAAATAGTAATAATTATTATTATCATCATTATCTTTCTTGTTATATATACTATTATTTATAAATTTCTTCCTATTAATTTTGAGCAGATTTTATCTTATCTACTCATCGTTTAGTATACCATTATCTTTATATTGACAAAGTTTATTAAAAAGTACAGAGTAAAAATAGTATACATCAGTGACAACAAAGTGTCTCTACAACTGATGTAGAGAAGCATTCAAAACAATGAGAAGGCATACTTCCTTTAACGTCGTGTAGCAGATGAAATCCCATTCTCCTTTGACAAGCTCTCTATAGCATCGAAGGAGCTAGATTTAGTAGAAGGTTCAAACACCATTCTTGTAATAAAGGAGACAATTCAGGAATGCAAGAGTACTACAATTAAAGGGGAAAGCAAATATATCAACCTCATTGGAATCCATTATTGACTACACCACAACTAAGATCCAAAAAAATCATGTTAATGTTCTAGTGATAGAGGTTCCAAATTTTTTGGAACCAATGAAGTCGCAGTATTTGATTAGTGGGCTTCCAAATGAGATAAAATCTGAGAGGAAGCTAGTGATGTACGATAGCTATAAGTATACATATGTGCTTTACTTGTGCCACAAATCAAAGGACACAAAGTGTAAGTTTCACTCAAGGGTAAAGATAGAAGCAATGCAGAGGTAGCGACAATGTGCCATGTATACACTAGTGCTTGGAATCCCAATTACATGGCATTCTAAGTGTTGAATGTAAAGCTAAGTGGTACGACTATGTGCCATTTCATTCTACAAGATCATATTGTGTGGTTGTTAATGAAGTAAATAGCATCACTCTTTTCCCATCTCTCTAATATGCCATGATATACTATTTATAACATGTCAATAAGTTTGTTATAATCACTCTTTATAACATTTTGTGATGTCATATGTGCACTTTATTATATTTATTATTAATAGTGAAATATTTCAAGGTGAGCTACACAGTGATGGTGAGGGGCAATGAAAGGGTATTTCAGGTGAGGTTATACACCACAAGGTCCATATCATAGACCAAAATTGGATTTAGGACAACTATTGAATTTACATGCCCTACACCCATTACAAATGGATCCACAACATGCAAGTGGAAACATCCTTGAGTGGTTATTTTCTATTATCATGGGTGAACGAGGACATCATTTTTTACTATCGAGGGTGGATGAGAACATCATGAGAGATGATTTGATTGTAGTGGGACTCCATATCCAATATGTAGCTCAAATCAATGTTACAATGCCACTAACATGGGAGCAAGCCATTGAGATCCCAAAGCGTATCATGTAGCTTCCTTTCATCCATGCTGCAAATATATTAACCCTTAGATAAATTACATCAGGGTTAAGAACATATGAAAATTTCATACTTCGACCCTTGGAAGAAAAGGTGGCAACAATTAGAATTTCCACTAAAAATATATAAGTGTAGTTGTGTAACAGTTTGTACCCAAAAGTTAAGATGGGATCAATGATTATACTGATTTACAATTTCTGACTTCAAAAAATTTTGCTTCATGAAAACAAAATATTACATCCCTTCCAACGTAATTTACACCTTTAAGATAAGTGCTAGTAATTAATATTTAGAATAAAGTGTATATAAAACATTGATATGTTCATATATTTATTTAACTTATACAAAATCACATGAGATACATCATTTACACATAAAATTATTGTTCTAAAAAAATGACTTATACGTTGTAAAATTAGATTTTTATCTTGCAACTAACAGTACCATAAATTCTCATCATGGGAATAGTGTCTCAATGTTGTGGCTCTGTTCTCTTAAATACAAAAAAAATTTAAATTTACAAACATGTCATAACTAAATTATAGTTTCTACAATGCAGTCATGATAGGAAAAATGCTCATAATCCACATCTTAGATGCCACTCTACTAGTTTTATTTTTCAATAAAGACTTGCAACTTATAGAAAAATAAATCTTCTGCATTGAGCATTTATATTTTCTTAATAAAACTATTTCATAATGAGTATAGATTCAAAAAATATATATATTCAACATGAATGGTTGAAAAATAGGAGTAGATAATAGTACTGACAGGAGGATTCAGGGCTTGATTCCAGTTGGGAAGACGCTTTAGAGGATGGAGAAGAGGAGGGTCTTCAGGTATCTTGTCAGGCAAAACAAGAGGCAAGTAGCAGACAAGGGTATTTCTTTGACCTTGGAAGGCACCTTCAGTTTGCATGTCTTCCAGTTTGCAGAGGGAATTCATTAATCATGTTTTGTCTAAGGCACCTGGATCCAAGGCAATTTTGTTTTCTGATTGTTAGAAAATAAAAACATATAAAAATAGAACACACAGATTGCTACAGCAATTATGGAACAAGATTTTTATTAATCTTCTTGAATCTTGCAGATCTTCTTGATCTTGTTTATCTTGCTCAATTACAATACTACACCCATGAGTCTATTATATATATTTGAAAGCAAACAATAATTAGAAAAGCAAACTGAAGACTAATTTTAGTCTTTACATGCAAACTGATTGAACTAACTGTTTGTTAACTAACTGATAGTTAACTGTTGTGCATGCATGAGAAGGAAGTGGAACTGGTAGTTTTGGATAAATTAACTCTAGTTGACTTCAGTTTCTAACACTCCCCCTTAATTTCTACCACAAATTACTTCAGCACTTACAATGCCTAAATTATTATCATTCTTGCCACAGCTATGTTGCTAGTAGCTGCCATTGATGGCATACATCTCTTCACTCACTTTGTCTACCAACTTCAGCTAGGATGCTTTTCTTTTGCAGAATACACTGTCTCTCATGCAGAATACACCACCTTGTTAAATACATCACCTTATATGTGGATTACACCACCTTACGAAATACATCGCCTTATATGTGGAATACACCACCTTGATATAGCCTAGATTGAGGCTACGAATGAATAGAATTGCTCAATGAGCGTTCACTTAGCATTTAAAATTGAGGAGTAACCTGTTGAAAGGCTATCAACAGACATGCTTATGTCCAACACTACAAGCTTCCTGCTTGCTTACCTTTCTTTCACCTGATGTGTAACTGCTAAGGCTTCCTCCCAGGACTCTGCTGGGTTCTTACCATGTTAGTCTAGATATTCCTTGGCACAAGACCTCTGCTATTCCTTTCTTCTCCCTGGATCTTCTCTCCAAGGCTCTGATACTATTTGATTAGGTGGGCAGCGTGGGGGACGCAGGCTGCTCCCAAAAAATTGAACATGCTTGCACGGGTCTGAAGGAGAAAGAGCTTACCACTACCAATGGCTTCCAAGTCTCGATTGGAAGTGTTATCTCCAGTGGAAACAAGAACGTGCAACAGAACAAGGGTGTCTGCTTAGCCCACGATGCCCATCTGGCTCAGCAGTCTGAGAGCATCGAGCTTATTCCCAGCCCTACTTTGGCTGCTCAAGCTCGCCTTGTTACCCCTGCTGGCCCTTAGTCTACGTCATCTTCTTTAACACGGGTACAAAAGTTGGTTTTTCTAAACTACAGGAACGTGGTAAACCCCTTCCACAAATACTCTGATTTCTACAAAATGCAGCCAGATGATTTTCACAGTGGCTTGAGCCCACACTTGGTCAGAATTGAAGCTGGCATTAGGATATATCCTTCTGCTTCTTCAGGTCATGGATCATTTACTTTCTTGTTGGTAGACCTCTCGGTGTCTTTCTTGGAGGACATTCTAAAACTCGAGTTCTCTGACCAGGGCATTGCAGATATGGATTCAGCTCTCGGCAAACATAATTTATTTGGCAAATGTGTGGGTTCCATACATTCATTGTTTGAACTTATTTGTTGGGCCAAATATTCTTGGAGCTCTATGGAAATTCCTTCCTTCATTTTGTTTAGCCATGGGTTCTTTCAAGTGGTTTTCAAAAGTGTTGTCGATCAGGATTTTGTTTGGTCAAATAGACCTTGGTTTGTTGGTAATTTCAATGTTTCTCTATCCATGGGCACCCTTCTTTGACCTTGGAAAGGAGGTAGTTACAATGCCTCCACTTTGGATCAGAGTCTACAACTTACCTTCAATTCTCAAAAGTGAAGAACACATTGCTACACTGATCAATAAGGTTAGTTCCTTAGTGAAACTGGATGAGGGTTTTGTGAAGAAAATATTTGTAAGGGCTTACACGACTGTTGATCTTTCAAAGTCCTTTTGTCATTTTGTTAGGTTCCATTCGTCTCAAACTTTGTGGATTCAAATCCTCAACTTCAATGGCCTTCCTTTCATATGTTTTTGATGAAATATTACTAGGCATCGAGCATCAGAGTTTTTTTCAATAGGGTTTCAGCATCCAACATCTATTTCAAATTTGTTTTAGAGAAATAAAGTCAGTGCCCTAAATCAATACTTCTTATGGCATAATCACGGTGTTTTATACCATCTATCAGGGGTTCCTCCTTCCTTAAACATGGTTAGGGAGGCATTACTTAGGGGAGAGCCTTGTCAAAGGATAGAAATGGCCCTAGTGAGCCTTCTATTCTTCCAGTAACTTATACTTCTCCCCCTCCTTGCCCTTTTATAGCAAAACTCAAAAACCTTTTGGATTCTATAGGGAAGAAGAAAGGGTATAGGTTGGAGGCAAAAAGATTAAGATCTGATGTGGAAGAGTTGGTGAAGGATGGTACTAATGGATTATGGAAGGTCTTCTCCCTTGAAGCTAAAGAAGGTTGACCTCATCCAAAGGTTAAATTGCTTTTCTTGTCCTTCTTTTTAAATTGGATATAGATTCTTTTGTCCACTATTGGTTCTTTGTTGATTGTGTGTGGGGTTGCGATCAATGTTTTATTAATCCTACCCCCACTCCTCGCTTTGCAGATTACTACCTAATTTTTTACCAAAACTCATTAATTCTTTCTAAAAAATGATAAATATTTTGTTACTATTAAAAATATTTCTTTTGACAAACTTAACCTAATTAAATTGTCTTTTACTCTGATAATTATGTTTATTTTATTTTAATTGATTATAATTTTAAAAGACTTTATATTGGATTTGAAACCCTGTCAAAACTTTCTTTTACCTTATCAAATAAAAAATATTTTTAAAAAAAATATAACAACCTCCTTCCCCAAACGGCCTCTCTTTGAATTGATTTTCTTAGACTTATTAAACACCCAAATCCATTTCCCACATTCATCGCAATTCAAGTGGTGTATGCACGCCACCTGATCATTTATTATTTAGTCGACTGGGATGGGGGGAGAGAAGCTTCCAATCTTCAAAAAGTCTTGGTTTCTTATTAAAGACAATGACTTAAATTTGTTTTGTATATAATGCAAGTTGGCCCAAATAGAAAGGCCATGTGTTTTATGTTGAATTGGATGTTTCCAACCGTATATTACGGTCTCGCATTTATCACAATGTTGTCTCAATTAATGTGATTATACCACATCATTTTACTACTTTTCTTATTAGGTTATTAACCACATTATTTGAGGTAAGGTGTTACATATTTAATTTATAATACCTATAAGCATTGTTCATTGGTTCACACTTAAAGAGACTTTCATTTGCAACAATAATTAGAGTAATTCAATTCTAACAATTTTGATGGTTATAGGGTAGAATAATTATATGAGATTTAAATGGTTTTTATTTTTTATTATGATAGTTTGTATAAGTCTATTGGGTTTCCAATTCAATGATTTATAATGAGTGGATTCTGAAATCATAAAATATGATAAAGATGTTTGATTAAAGCATATACTCACATTTGTTTAGATTGTAAAAATTAATTTAAAGCATTTTTAATATTTGTTTTTATAATAATAGATATACACATTGTCTTATCTAATTTTCACTAAAGTCGATATATTTTTTGCAACTTTCTAATCAAGAATACAAAAACAATACTAAGCAAAAAATCAATTTCCCAAACTTAGATACTCATTACGCGTTCCAAAATAGGGGACTATATATATTTGTATTTCGAATACAACCAAAATTATTACAATCTAATACACAAGGTTATATCTCCACTACCCAAATTTTCATCTAGCTTCTCTATTTCGATAATGCTCTCCTTCACACCAAAAGGACTATCCCTACATCACAAAGAAATGAAGAGATGAGAATTATTTAAATCATAATATCAAAATCATTTAATATGAAATAGTAAAAACATGATAAATAACAATTATTTCACATAATTATATAACATCTATCTATCCAAATTAATAACCTTAATTCTATCACATAAACATAAAAATATGATAATAAAAAATAACTGAACTGAAATCATATAAAATAAATAAATCAATCTTTGATAACTTTTAATTATACAAAAATTAATCTTTCAATTATTAATTTTGATTGTAATATTAATCCCATACAAATGGCCTCAAATTCCAACGCGGGAAAAATGGGTTGCGATCCAAAAAAAATTCCTGAAATACAAGTTCCAAATCACCAACTTTAAAATGACACACACTTAACAAATGTCAAATCGTCGAATTTAAACCGATACACACAGTGGATGTTGATTGATCTCTGCCCACACCCACTTCAAAACCTGTCTAATTGATCAAGACTAGTCTTCAAGATAATACTAATTATATTGGTTGAAGGATACCTAACTATCGTAAGGGAAAATCTGCCGATTGATCTACGACTACACCCACTTCAAAACTTGTTTAACTGATCAAGACTAATCTTCTACGTAATGCTAATTATATTGATTGAAAGGTACCTGCTACTGTAGGGGAAAATCTGCAAAGGAGATTGTTAATTGGAAAAGTGCAATGAAAGCCGTCCACGTGGCCGATAAAGCAAAGCACATGGCTTCCACCCAAATTTTTGTGTGGGCCAAACATTTCTTCGATTTGGCCCTCACAATTCTCTTTATCTTGTATTCCTTTCTCCTCTGTCACACAAATTTGGACTCCCGCCATCTTCCTCCCTGCTTTATCTTCTTTCTCATTCTCAGGTATGCTCATTTCTTTAAATCTTAGTCTTTTCTCATAGTCGAATTCCATACTAACAGACTGGCTTATTTTCTCCACAGCAAAAATGGCGTCGACCACATTTTCTGCAATGGTATTTCCCGTGGCAGGAGCGGTGCAGTTAGGGCAGCTTCAATCAGAGAAAACCAATGACAATAAAAGCATTCACATTAATATTAAATTTCTTTTCAAAAATTTAAAAAAAGAAAAGAAAACAAACAAAATATTTTTCATCCCCTTAGATCAAGGAATAAACTAGATCTGTGTAAATTGAACTCAAACAAACATTATAGCATTTGATAACATTATGTTTATTTAACACATTTGTTTATGACATTTATAAGAAGGTTGCTCATGGCTTAATAACCTATCAAATTATTCTCAGCATCTTTATATCCACATTAAAATCTAGCAGGGAGAAAAAAACATTTATTTGTAAAACAAACATACCATCGACGTAGAAGATATCAATATCATTGTTGTATGCTTCAAATTAAGAAGACTTGTCCATGCAACTAAAATGTGGCATATATATATATATATATATATATATATATATATATATTACATAACAATAATATTAATATTTTATAACTATATATTTATATTAATATAATATTTAAATATAATATTATATTATATTATATTATATTATAGGCAACTAATCAATTTTGAATAAAGTGTCAACTATAATCAAAGGTCTTTGTCACACAGTCATATTTTTATTGACAAAAAAAATATTATAAAAATATCAAAAAAAAAAAAACTTAACTAGAATATAAAGGACCACATATGAGTTTTATTCCTTGAATACTTAAAATTAAACATAGAATCCTTCTCTATTTAAGAAAACCTAGTGACAATTTACAAAGATAATCCAGGCCAGCATGACAACAATAAGACGGGGATTTAGTAGAAACTATATACCCTGTAAAACTATACATAGACTTTTGAAAAGAAGAAAAAATTTTCCTAGGTCAAGTATGTATTGGACAAGCACAAATAATTGTAAACAACTCATATAGTCATCCAAAAAATAAATAAAAAAGGGGTTCATTACAAAATGGTCGAAAAAATAGCTTCACTAAAATGTAAATACCAACATATGAATTTTGTCCAACAAATGCTTAAAACTAAACAAAAAAGCATTTTCTATATGAGAAGAATACGAGGACAGTTTGGAGATATCCTAAAACATAGGTTAACATAAGAACAATAAGACAAGGCTTTGGTAGAAATAAAGTCACAACCCCACAAACTTGTACAAAATTAATTGAGAAGAAAAAACTACATTCCACAAAATGCCTTCTCTAAAACTGTAAAACAAAGAATGCAAAAGCCAACATATGTGTTTTATCTCAAAAATTCTTAAGTCGGAACCGAGAAACCTTCCAAACCTAAGAAGAACCTAGTGACATTTTGCATGAGAATGATAAAATAGAGCTTTGGTAAAAAAGAAATCGTGACCTTGCAAATTTGTATAATTTTTTTTGAGAAGAAGACACATATTGGTTAGGCCGGTATAACCATAAATAACCCATATGTCTTATTACTTTGTTAAACTTACAAGTTCGATAATTGTAAAGAATGTGATCTTAATATGTCATATTCGAATCTAAATCTGTATAACTTCTGGTAACACAAAATGGCATTAACAAAGATATGTTTACAATAAGGCAATGATTCTATGTCATTAAACAACATATACTATAAAACAATGAAAATATAGTGAATTCTTTCTATTGTTCAAAGTAAAGATCCTATCGTGATCTAATGTTAACCTTGATTAGATCTTGGCCACATAGCTTCCTATGAAATGCCTTCAATGAAATTATAATATAGATCTAGAAATTCCTTAGTTCGAAATGCTCAATCAAACTTGCTCTCAACGCGATAAAACAAGGCTTTCGTAAAAAATAAAATCATGACCCTATAAAATTGTACAAATGCTTTTGAGTAGAAGAAACCTATTGAGTAGGCACAAATAACCACAACAACCCGTACGTCCTATTACTTTATTAAACTTACAAGCTAGATAATTGTAAATAAAAAGATCATAATATGTTCTACCTAAATATAAAGTCATTTAATTTAGGCAACACAAAAAAGCATTAACAAAGCTCTATTTACAAGAAGCCAATAATTACATCCTGTCAAACAATATTTAATACTATAAAAAATAATGAAAACACAATGAATTTTGTGTTATTCAGAGGAGACATCTTACATTTAATTGATGCTAACCCCAACCAAAAATTGTCAACCTTGTTGTCCACAAAACTCCTTCTCTAAAACCATGAAACATATCAATAAATTTTCTCAATTCAAAATCCTCAATAAAATTTTCTCTTAGCACAATATCAAACTTGTTCTCATAGATGATGAGCTCATATATAGATTATATTTTTTCAATATGTTATTAATGCCACCATTAGTTTGAGTTAATAATACATTAGATGCACCTCTGCATCCTTTCATATATATATATATATATATATATATATATATATATATATATATATATATATATTAAAAAAAATTAATTTTATTTAACATATAAATATAAATATCCACTGCCATCATGGCAAAAGTACCTATGCCATTGGTTCAATTTATTGACCATTCACCCTTATGTATTTGGTGATTTATTGTCGACAGGGTAGTGCATCCCTATCAACGATCCCTAAGCCTTACGACATAGCCACACCAACATGCACCATACATCATAAGTAAGGAAATGCATTTGTATTCATCCTCTAGTATCCAATTTGAACCAGTGATTAAACACATAATGCAAGGCTCAATCTGATACGCAAACCTTATATTTTTTCCTTCAATCTAAAGTTGATCAATGTAAATAATCATTAGTGAACTTTTTTTTTTTTTTTTTAAAACTTTTCTTTTCAATGGAATGCACTAAATATTATAATGTGAGGAATACAAATTATATTTCTAATATACAATATAATTTTTGTAGCTAATAGTTTCATAATTCCTCTCAACTACTACAGGTCTCACTTTCACACTATTCCTGTGTGAAATCTAAGAGGTTAACATGTTAACAATAGCTATTCATATTTAAACTTGAATAAATAAGCCTATCTAATTTACTATTTGAACTATCTCTTATCACCAAAATATTATTTAGGAGAAAAATGCAAATTGGTAAACATGTACTAATAATTGAAATGGGTTTTGAACACATAATATTCTATTAAAATTTTACTGAATAAATTATTATCTTATAATTAATTTGGTAGTATCTAATAGTTTTTATAATATCATGTATTAGTTGTCTAATTTTTATTTTATAATATATAATCACATTATGACATGTCAAATTTTTATGTTTTACAATTTATATACTAATATACAATTTATCTACACAATGTTTAAGTGTTGGACAACACTTTTTCTTAATACATTTCATAGTTGCTATTTTTAAATTAAATCAAACTCTTTAATTCCTTTCATTTCATCAAAAATAAAAAATATAAATTTAAAAAGAATATTAAAATTTCAAATAAATTAATTTTAACTTTCCTACGTAATATGTAATTATAATGTAAACTTTCAAATATAAAATGTTCTAATACTGATACTTCTCTATACAGACTTTTAGAAAAGCCCATTGCTTCAACACATCATCATAAAAGAATAATATTACTAAACAAACAAGTAGAATTTAATAAATACTTAAATAAATATTCACATTCCAAATGAGATTAGTACATTGAAAGTAAGAGAAGAGACCATTGCTTCAATAAAGCACGACAAAAAGATAATATTACTAAGCAAACAAGTGGAATTAAATGAACACTTAAATAAGCATTCACATTCCAAACGAAATTATTACATTGAAAGTAATAGAGTAATCCATCGCCAAAACAATTTTCAAGTCAAGGAAACATAAAACTTAGAAAATTAAAAGAGATGAACAAATTGAATTTCAGTGGGAAACATCACTTATACCAAAACATTGTTTCAAAAATTATAAATTAACAGATATAACAAGAGTTAAGTTGTAGCTATAATACCTACCTTTTGCAAGGTAAGAAATTATGAGTGAAACATATATGCAGTTGTGAATGCTATATATTAAAAGCGTTGTGTTGCATATATTACGATGTTGTTTGCACACTCTAGAATGTTAAGTCACATATGCAGAACACAAATTTATTGTACTTAATTGAAAATAACAAATATATTTTATTGAGAATTAAGTAAATACAAGTTTATTTGTAGTAACAATATCATTGACACAAATAATATTTTTTTCAAAGCATGTTTTGTTATTGTATGAGTTTTTTGTAAGTGCATTGTTTATTTGTAACTGGAGTTGTCTTTTTTTATGGGATTTAATGAAATTAAATTCTAATAGGGAAAAATTAATTACATTCAATAATTTATATAAAATGTTTTTAAAATAATATATTTTTGAAGATTTAAAAGCAATAGTTCATTGTAATTGTAAATTTCTCTTTAAAATTATTGCAACTATTAATATCATTTTCAAAATGAATTGTCTTTTCGCAAAACAACATTGTGCAAAGTGAAAGAGTGTAAATTGATACTTGTAACACACTCTAAACCTATTGTCTTGATATTGGTAAGCGGTTCTTTTTTTACTATTTTTATAGGGGGAACCTTTGAAGACCCGTGGGGAGCAATGCCACTTGAAGAGTCAACTACCAATGGCAAGGGAGACTTGAACATGGGACCTACTGGGTAAAGCCCACCTTCTTTACCATTGAGTCACCACCACAAGGGATACTTTAAACCTATTGTCACCATCTCATTTTTAGACAGATTATTGCAAAATAATAATGTAATATTTATTTTAAATAAATAAATTCTAATAGTATTTAGTATACTCATATTATTTTAGTATTGTAAGATATTATATCATATTTTATATATTTTTATATAATATTAATTTGTTATTAATATGTTATTATATTATTAATGTATTATATTATTGTCATAATATTATGTTATATGTTATGAATATGTTATTGTTTTAATATTATATTATTAACTTTCAAAATTTAATTTTTTTCACATTGAAAAATAAAAAATTATCATTTCCTTTTAAAATGGTTATTCATAGGTGCCCTTTGTGCATATAACACATGTAAAGCCTATTGGATGGAAAGCATGTTGTTTTAAATATTATTACTACTAATAATATTCTAAAATAGAAAAAACTAAAATATTATTAAAAGATGTTATATTATATATTATTATATGGTATTAATATATATTATCATAATATTATATTATATTTTTTTGTTAATATATATCAATATATATATTATATGTTTAAAATTAAATATTTAATAATATTATTATATTATAATGACATAATATAGCATATACTAATATATAATATAGTATATTATAATATGTAAATATCAATATTAATATTAAATTAAATAATTTTAGTTAATAATATTAACTGAAATATAATCATTTGTTATTATTATATAAATAAAAATGTGAAGTGTAATAATAAGATAAATTATCATAACATTGTAATTCATAATATAATATATAATATTGTTACATAACTCATTAAATGATAAGAGACCTAAACTATCGAATAGTATTGATAACAAATTAAAACTAAATTATAAATTAGAAAAAATGCCTTTGACTCAAAAAATAATTTTATTGAGCAATTATTAAACATAATTATTAAATTATAATGAGTGGATTCTGAAATCATAAAATGTGACAAAGATGCCTTGGTACTAACAAGAGCTACATTGTAGTTATAGTACATGCCTTTTGCAGGGTAGCAAATTGCGAGTGAAACATGTACGCAATTGTAAATGATACATGTCAAAAGCATTATGTTACATATATTACGATGTTGTTTGCACACTCGAGAATGTTAAGTCACACATGCAAAACACAAATTTATTGTATCTAATTATAGATAACAAATATATTTGATTGGGAATTAAGTAAATACAAGCTTATTTGTAGTGACAATATCATTGACACAAATAACATTTTTGTAAAACATGTTTTGTTATTATATGATTTTTTTTGTAAGTACATTATTTATTTTAGAATTTAATTGTCTTTTTTGATGGGATTTAATGAAATTAAATTATAAAAAGGAAAAATTAATTACATTCTATGATTTATAAGAAATATTTTCAAAATAATATATTTGTGAAGATCAAAAAGCAAAAGTTCATTGGTCCATTGGATGGTTTGAGCCTCATGCACATGATTTCTCTAGTATAAAGGAGAGAATAGTTTTACAGTTTTGGTGCCTTGTTATGGCCTAACTCCTTTAGAACCCATGCCTTTGTCTTCTGGTGTAGACAATCCCAAAACTAAACTTTTGGATGCAATTCTCTCCAACCTCTCTAATGGTTCTTCTTATGGTAAAGGCCATTGCTAATTTGAGTCCATTATTACTATTAGATTGTGATCATTTTAGGTGGAATTAGAATTTTCTATTGCAACTCTCAAAATGAATGTTAGTGGTACAAGGCTTTATGTTGAACTTTTTGACTAGTCAAAATTTATGCTTTTCCTGTTAAATTTCTATAATGGTGAGTTATGATTTTGAAGTTTCGCTACAATTTTTTAGCATATCCATCTTCTACTACAATATAGGTACCCAATTTGGTAAATTTCAAATTCAATCATTCTTTATATTTTTTTAATTTTATTTTTTTGCTAATGGCATCAGAGAACATTTGTTTACCTGAGAGTGGATGGTGTCGTATGCTACCAAAAAGTCTATGGAATGTGCATTTGTAGTCTATAAATTTTGATAAAATCATATTCATAATAAATGGAGAGGATGTGGTTCAACGAAACCTGTATAATCTATGCACCAGATATCTGTAATGGGGGAAAATAATAAAATATTTCTATCCTCTACAAAACATAAGAAAATTAAAAATTTGGAATGCATAGCCTATTTTAATTTGTCATAAAAAGTATGTTGACTGAAGTAAATGATGATGGCAATAACAATAGTACCATGCCTGACGGTAGGTACTAATAAGAGCTACGTTGTAACTATAGTACCTGGCTTTTGGAGGGTAGGAAATTACGAGTGAAAATGTATGAAATTTTAAATGCTACATGTCGAAAACATTATGTTACATATATCATGATGTTGTTTGCACTCTCTAGAATGTTAAGTCACATATGCAAAACACAAATTTATTGTACCTAATCGCAAATAACAAATATATTTGATTGGGAATTAAGTAAATACAAGTTTATTTGTAGTAACAATATCATTGACATATATTAAAAATTTTGCAAAGCATGTTTTGTTATTGTATGTGTTTTTTGTAAGTACATTGTTTATTTGTAAATGTAGTTATCTTTTTTTATGGGATTTAATGAAATTAAATTATAATAGGGAAAAATTAACTACATTATATTATTTATAAGAAATGTTTTCAAAATAATATAATTATGAAGATCGAAAAATAATAGTTCATTGTAATTACAAATTTCCCTATAAAATTATTGCAACTATTAATATCATTTTCAAAATGCATTATCTTTTGGCAAAACAATAGTGTGAAATGTGAAAGAGTGTACATTGATATTTATAGTGCATAAACTATTACATAATAATAATAATGTAATATTTATTTTAAATATATAAATTCTAATAATATTTAGTATACTCATATTATTTTAGTATTGTAAGATATTGTATCATATTTTATATATTATTATATGATATTAATTTAATATTAATATGTTATTATATTATTAACGTATTATATTATTATCATAATATTATGTTATATATTATGAATATGTTATCATTTTAATATTATATTAATACCAGTTAAAATTTAATTTTTTTCACATTGAAAAATAAAGAATTATCAATTCCTTTTAAAATGGTTATTCATAGATGCCCTTTGTGCATAGAACACATGTAAAGCCTATTGGATGGAGAACATGTTGTTTTAAATATTATCACTAATAATAATATTCTAGAATAGAAAAAACTAAAATATTATTATAAGATGTTATATTATATATTGTTATATGGTATTAATATATATTATCATAATATTGTATTATATTTTTATTGTAACATATATTAATGTATATATGATATGTTTAAAATTAAATATTTAATAATATTATGATATTATAATGACATAATATAGTATATAGTATTTTATAATATGTAAATATCAATAGTAATATTAAATTAAATAATTTTAATTAATAATATACTATTAGTATTAATAATATTAACCAAAATATAATATTTTTTTATTATTATATAAATAAAAATGTGAAGTATAATAATAACATAAATTGTCATAACATTATAATATATAATATTGTTACATAACTCATTAAATGACAAGAGACCTAAACTATCGAATAGTATTGATAACAAATTAAAACTAAGCTATAAATTATTAAAAAAAATACGTTTGACTCAAAAAATAATTTTATTAACCAATTATTAAAACATAAAAAATATGTATCGAAAAACACTTTACAAATGACTATTGATTAATATACACCACAGAAAATAAATAAATATCTGATAAACAATGGTAGAGATACTCGAGATGAGAAACATGATTTAAATTAAGAGGTGTGCATTAATTAATGATAGGTCTACATGCAGGGTTACACAATATTAACTATTGACAGTTCTCAACTACTTGTCACTCAAAAAGTTCACATCCAAATGCCATGTAAACTCTAAATAAGAAACATCACAATACTTAATAGGTACATATAGAGGTTAGTAGGCTTACAAAAAAAATTTGGAGACTTTAATATCATAATTATAAATAAATAATATTTCATATAATTATTTGTCCTAATATTAATATAATTATAAATATATAATATTTTATATAATTATATATCATAATATATAATATTATTATAAATATTAAATTACTTATAATATTTTAATATATTAATATATGTCCATTTAATATAATATATAATACTATATATATATGTATGTATATATATATGTATGTATATATATATATATGTATATATATATATATATATGTATATATATATGTATATATGTATATATATATGTATATATGTATATATATATGTATATGTATATATATGTATATATATATATATATATATATATATATATATATATATATATACATATATATACATACATATATATATATATATACATACATACATACATATATATACATACATACATACATATATATATATATATATATATATATATATATATATATATATATATATATATATATATATATATATATATATATACATATACATATATATGTGTGTGTGTATATATATATATATATATATATATATATGTATGTATATGTGTGTGTGTGTGTGTGTGTGTGTGTGTGTGTGTATGTATATGTATATGTGTGTGTGTGTGTGTGTGTGTGTGTATAGATATGTGTATATATATATATATATATATATATATATATATATATATATATATATATATATATGTATATATATATATATATATATATGTATATATATATATGTATATGTATATATATATGTATATATATATATGTATATATATATATATGTATATATATATATGTTTATATATATATGTTTATATATATATATGTATATATATATATATATGTATATATATATATATATATATATGTATATATATATATATGTATATATGTATATATATATATATATGTATATGTGTGTGTGTGTGTGTGTGTGTGTGTGTGTGTATTAATAGTAAAAATCATCAACTAATAAGACTTAAGTACACCTATAGCTTCTAAAAAACTAAATCATGTATTGTTTATGCATCTACGCTATGTGTCAGAAAATAGTCCCAAATATTGAAATGGTTAATTTTTGGTTGTTTTTTAAATCTCTCGACAAACAGATGAGAAGGCCATTGATCTGAGGAGCAATGGATATCCAGGGTTCAATTCACAGTCAAACAAATTTCTCATTTGGGTTTACAAAGGAAATGCTAGATGTTAGTGCAAATAAGAATGTTGTTTTCTCTCCCTTGAGCATATCAGCATCATTGTGCTTCACAGTAGGTGGAGCAAAGGGCCCAACAGTTAACCATTTGTTTAGAATACCATATAGCAAATGTGGCACCTCTTTGGCTAGTAGTCTATCCTAGGGGAAAATGTGACATGAAAAGGAAAACGTAGGGTAAGACATTGATACATATTTTTTGGTATTTTGCTATAATTTTTTATTTGGAGGATAATTTATGTTAGATTTTTATTTTGGAGAAAATTTTAAAACATTCCTATCATATTTTTTATTTAAATTGGCATTAGGCATAACCAAAAAATTGGATTCTACCTGTATCAACCATTATAATAATCAATAATTGAAGACAAAGTGGCAATGTTTCACCCATATCCCATGCCAGATTTTGGTTCAAAAGAAGAAGGAAACTACAATGCTTTCCTCCTCCTTTTTCTTCACCTTCATCATCTATGTTATCATCCATTATTGGAATGGCGATGAGAGAGACAGAGGTGGTAAAATGTCCATCAATGAAGGAGGCTCGATTGCCTCCAAGGAGAGGAAGAAGGAAGTTTTAGAGATGGAGTAAGACGAGAATGGAGAGATAGTATGATGTGGTGGTGGTGCCATCTGATGAAGGGTAAATTTCAAGGTCAGAATTTGATGACTCAAATTGGTCCATTGGATAGTTTGAGCCTCATGCTCCTGATTTCTCTAGTGAAAATGAAGTAGAGAATAGTTTTGCAGTTTTGGTGCCTTGTTATGGCCTAACTCCTTAAGACCCATGCCTTTGTCTTCTGGTGTAGAGAGTCCCAAAATGAAACTTCTAGATGCAATTCTCTCCAACCTCTTTAATGGTTCTTCTTATGGTAAAGGCCATTGCTAATTTGAGTCCATTATTATTATTAATTTTTTATCATTTTAGGTGGAATTATAATTTTCCATTGCAACTCTCAAAATGAATGTTAATGGTACTAGGGTCTATGCTAAAAATTTTGACTAGTCAGAATTTGTGCTTTTCCTGTTAAATTTCTATAATGGCGAGCTACAATTTTGAAGTTTCATTGCAATTTTTTTAGCATCTCCATCTTCTATGAGAATATAGGTACCCAATTTGGCAGATTTCAAATTCAATCATTCTTTACATTTTGTTTAATGTTTTTTTGCTAATAGCACCCAATAACATTTATTTACCTGAGAGTGGAAGGCATCATGTGCTGCCAAAAAAACCTATGGAATGTGCATTTGTAGCTTATAAAATTTGAGAAAATTGAATTATTAATAAATGGAGAGGATGTGGTTCAATGAAACCTATATAATATATGCACCAGATATCTGTAACAGGGAAAATAATAAAATATTTCTATCCTCTACAAAACATAATCAAATTATAAATTTGGAGTGAGTAGCCTATTTTAATTCATCGAATTAGATATGTTGACCGAAATAAATGCCAATAGTTATAACAATACTACCATGCGTGATAGTAGATACTAACAAGAGTTAATTTGTAGCTATAGTACTTGGCTTTTGTAGGGTAGGAAATTACGAGTGAAATATGTATGCAGTTGTGAATGTTACATGTCAAAAGCATTATGTTGCATATATTATGATGTTGTTTGCACACTTTAGAATGTTAAGTTAGATATACAAAACACAAATTTATTGTACCTAATTGCAAATTAACAAATATATATTTGACTGGGAATTAAGTAAATACAAGTTTATTTGTAGTAACAATATCATTAACACAAATAACATTTTTGCAAAGCATGTTTTGTTATTATATGAGATTTTTGTAAGTACATTGTTTATTTGTAAATGTAGTTGCCTTTTTTGATGGGATTTAATAAAATTAAATTTTAATAGGGCAAAAGTAATTACATTCTATGATATATACGAAATATTTTCAAAATAATATATTTGTGAAGATCAAAAAGTAACAGTTCATTGTAATTGCACAAATTTCTCTATAAAATTATTGCAACTATGAATATCATTCTCAAAATGCATTGTCTTTTGGCAAAACAACATTGTGTAAAGTGATAGAGTGTAAATTGATACTTGTAGCACACTATAAACATATGACCGTTATCACATCTCATTTTTTTAGTAGACAAACTATTACAAAATAATAATGTAATATTTATTTTAAATATATAAATTTTAATAATATTTAGTATACTCATATTATTTTAGTAATATAAGATATTTTATCATATTTTATATAATGTTATATGATATTAATTTGTTATTAATATGTTTTTATGTTATTAATGTATTATATCATTGTCATAATATTATGTTATATGTTATGAATATGTTATTATTTTAATATTATATTAATAACTTTCTATTATTTTATTTTTTTCAGATTGAAAAATAAAGCATTATCAGTGCCTTTTAAAATGGTTATTCATAAGTGCCCTTTTTGCATAGAACACATGTAAAGCCTATTGGATGGAGAGCATATTGTTTTAAATATTGTTACTACTAACAATATTTTAGAATAGACAAAACTAAAATATTATTATAAGATGTTATATTATATATTGTTATATGGTATTAATATATATTATCGTAATATTGTAATATATATTATCGTATATATGATAT
This sequence comes from Torreya grandis, assembly GCA_037957365.1. Lineage (NCBI taxonomy): Eukaryota > Viridiplantae > Streptophyta > Pinopsida > Cupressales > Taxaceae > Torreya > Torreya grandis. The sequence goes on from JARHVA010007780.1 coordinate 136,126, forward strand.
GTTTAAAATTAAATATTTAATAATTTTTTATATTATAATGACATAATATAGCATATATTAATATATAATATAGTATGTTATAATATGTAAATATCAGTATTAAATTAAATAATTTTAATTAATAATATACTATTAATATTAATAATATTAACTAAAATATAATCATTTTTCATTATTATATAAATAAAAATGTGAAGTATAATAATAAGAAATTTTTTCATAACATTGTAATTAATAATATAATATATAATACTGTTACATAATTCATTAAAAGACAAGAGACCTAAACTATCAAATAGTATTAACAACAAATTAAAATTAAACTATAATTTATTTAAAAAATGTCTTTGACTCAAAAAAATATTTTTTTGAATAATTATTAAGCATAATTATTAAAACATAAAAAATATGTATCGAAAAACACTTTAAAAATGACTACTGACTAATATACACCATAAAAAATGAGGAAATACCTGATAAATAATGGTAGAGATCCTCGAGGTGAGAGACATGATTTAAATTAGGAGGCATGCATTAATTAATGATAGGTATACGTGCCGGCTTACATGACATTAAATATTGATAGTTTTCAACTACTTTTCAGTTAAAAAGTTCACATATTGTATATGCTCCAAATGTCATGTAAACTCTAAATAAGAAAACCCACAATATTTGACAGGTGCATATAAAGGTTAGTACACTGAAAAAATAGAATTTGGAAACTTTGATATTATAATTATAAATAAATAATATTTCATATAATTATTTATCTTAATATTATTATAATTATAAATATATAATATTTTATATAATTATATATCATGGTATATAATAATATTGAAAATATTAAATTAATTATAATATTTAATATATTTTAATATATTAATATATGTCCATTTAATATAATATATAATACTAAGTTAATATTACTATATATTATTAATAGTAAAAACTATCAACTAATAAGCCTGAAGTACACCTATAGCTTCTAAATTACTAAATCACTCATTCTTTACACATCTACAATACGTGTCTAAAAATGGTCTCAAGCATTGCAATGGTTAATTTTTGGTTGTTTTGTAAAGCTCCAAAAAAAAGATGAGAAGGACATTGATCTAAGGAGCAATGGATATCCAGGGTTCAATTCACAGTGAAATAGATTTCTCATTTGGGTTTGCAAAGGAAATACTAGATGTTAGTGCAGATAAGAATGTTGTTTTCTCTCCCTTGAGCATATCAGCAACATTGAGCTTGGTGGCAAGTGGAGCAAAGGGCCCAATAATCAACCAATAGTAAATAACTAAATTGGTAGGATTACTAAATACCTCTTTTGTTAATGTGAACCAATGAGATTTGAGCACGATGTCGAGTTAGTTATAGTGTAAGTTGGTAGATATAAGTGTTGAGTTTACTTGGTTTTTGGTTCATTTTTATAAGCTTCTCGTAGAAACAGAGCAATGGTTTGTTGAGTTTTTTTAGGTTACAATGGAGAAAAATCAAAGAATTTCAGTTAAAAGGGTTTCAAGGTGTGTTTCCAAGTATGTTTATACAACGTTGAATGAATTTATAAAGTATTCATATTGGTTTAAGATGAAATTTTTATTTTGCATTAAGGAAATAAGTCTTAGCTTGAGATTTTGGATCTGTATTAGTATTCATGGAAAATCTAAGCTATTTTTTAATGACTTTATAAAGAAATATGGGCTTTATTATGAGAAAATATTATAAATCTGACTACAGGTAGACATTTTGAGAGTTACTAATGAATTTCTTAATATATTTAAGAAATTTGTTATCTTTATAGATGGAGATGTTGTTGGTTGTGCATATTATGTATGTATGATGGAAAGGATGAAAGCTAAAGTTTTCTGGTTATTATTATCAGGGATACAAAGGGTTCTTGTATGTTCAATGGTATATGTTGAGAATAATATTGTCTTAAAAGAGTTTTGTTTAAGGTCTCAGTTCATATATATGATATTTCAAGACATTTCTATTGAGATTTTTATCAGAGTTACAAGTTTTGGAAATGGATCTACATGTTCAATTCCTTACTCATGATCAAACGGTTTTATTGTGTGTAAATATTTTGAAAGAGAATAGTTTCTCAACACGCATAAATTTAGATGGCTAAATTTTTGGTTTTGATTTAGCCTAGTTTTTGTTGAAAAATTAAAAGATTATTTAGGTCAAGACCCGATTTATGTGGAATAAGTCTGTCAAAATAAAACAAGAGTTTTGAATTCTCTATAGAAATTTTGTAGATTTGTTGTTTCTTTGAGATTTTGGAATTTGTTTAGCATGATTGGTTTTGAGGGTTTCCATTTTGTGAGTAGACAAATCTATTTTTAGCTTAAGTATTTGATGTTGACATTGAAAGGATTCTTATTGGTACTTTCTTTGAGTTAGGTCAAAATCTAGATGATTAAAAACATGTCTTCTCAAAAATTTGAAGTTTTTACTTTACTGATTTGTTGATTATAAAGGCTCTATAAATATTTTTGAGAGTAGGTATTCTAAAACATTTGTGATTAAAATTTTCATTTTCAATAATATGAATAAATTTGTTCATATGATGTTATACTGTAGGTTTGATTTCTAGAAGGAATTTAGATGTATAAAATAACCTATATCAGTATTTCTTTGATAGAAAATAAGGTGACAGTCTACATGTTCATTGAAAATTTAATTATTTCATTTCTATACTTGAGAAATTATGATGCATGCATAATTTATAGATTAGAAGTATCAAAGTTTTGAAGTTGCAAGGACTAGTTTTGGCTTAGTTATCTATGTATAAAATTATGAATATGTATGTTGTGATTATCTCAGAAAGGTCTAAAGATTTTGGTTTCATACATATAGTGTTTAAAATGTTTTCATATAAAAGAAGTTTTAATAGTTACAGTCGGCTCTTGAGCAAAAGATATAACAGCAAATTATCAATATATACATATGAAGAGTCTTGAATTTATAAAATTGAGTACTAATTTTTAGTTGTGTGTTTTTAAGGTTTGGATTTAAAATGATATTTCTATTAAAATTATATCTCAATATTGAAATTTTTGGCTTTATATTGAAATTGGACATTGAAATTATGGTTCCCCGATGAAATAGTTACTTATCCAATGGATATTTATATGAAGATGATATTTTGAAATAAACAATATCATTTTCAAGTGTCATTTGATGTTTCGACCTTAAAAATATTTTACTAAAATTTTATATCTACATTTTGGAAGATCAATTTTTAGTTGATTTAATGAATACAAAAAATTAATGGAATTATTAGGAATTTGTAAAATAAATGCTGTTGGTTTTAAAAGCTCAGTCATTTGTTGATGGATAGATGAGATATTTTGATAGACATTGGGTTTACATTTGGAATCTCATTGAAATACTCTATAATAAAATCTTGATTTTATGATATTAGTTGAGGTCTCAGTTGATTTTGATACAGTTTTATTCAGTTTGTTGAGAAATAGTAGTATATGGATATTCAGTATTGCTTCTGTTTTAGTAGTTTGTTGATTCTCAGTCTTACAAAAATTATATTCTAGATTATTCATAATGTCTAGATGGGACCATCCTAAGTCAGCTATAAGCGATGATGACATGCATTGGAGAAATAATTTTGGCATTGTAAATTACCCTGATCCTAAAAAGAATTTTTCTAGAGGTGGTTTTCATGCAAGACATTTTGGTCCCAGGTTCAATATGGTAACTAGGGTGTCTATACATTTTGATGCCTCAGATCTTGAATTATAGAATGTGCTTAATATCTTGCCTTTTAATTTAGTTAATAGAGGCCATAGAGGAAATAGTGGTTTTTATGGTCATAGATTTCGAGCAAGATCCCACTCATACAGTAGTTCTTCTCATCACTTAGAGAATAACCCACAACATCTTTCCATGTAGTCTCCTGAAAGAGTGCAACTAGTTATTGAACCTAATCCTACCAATCAAACTACACAATTTAAAATTGAGACAGTTCATGCTAAAAATTTCATAAATCTAGCCAATCCTTTAGATGAACCTTTACCTGCCCACTAGGAACCTGTTATCAAATGTAAAAGGTTAAGTTTAGTAGTAGCCCATAGTGAGCTTGTCTTAAGATCCAAAAGGTTGAATTTAGGAATACATGATTATGCAGGTAGGAGAAAGATAATAGATTTTCCACTTCTAACTACACAAAAGAGAACTACAAAAAAGAGAGATAAAAGTCAGTTAGAGCTTGATACGCCTATGAAAGTCAGAATATTCAGAAGGATCAAATTTCAAGTTGATGATAGCACAAGTGACTCTAGGATGAAGTTGGTCCAATTTCCTACTACAGAGATGGAATATAATGTGTATCTTAATGCACAAGATAATGTTGTGATTGAATTACTTTCAGACTTGAATGATTATTAGATGTCCACAAGATAAACTTTATTTATAGTTGAACTATTTCGTGGTAGAACTTTTGTTTTCAATTTTAAACTTAACTTCAAATTTTTGTTAGTTTTTTATGATAATATTTTTGAGATGCGGTATATTTTATTTTGATATAAATATATATGCTTAAGTTATTTTCAACATGCATTATGGTTTAATATAAATATAATTTATTGATCTTTGACTTATCTATTTTATGGTTAAAATATTTATTTTATTATATTATTAATTTTTGAAAGTCACCACCCATTAAGATTAGTACCCCCAATCTATATCTTAAATAGCTTAATCAATTAAAAAATTTAAGTCTTAATTAAACATGTCCTTAAACAATACTTGTTTATAATTAATTGACTTTTTAAAATTCAATTAGTTAGCATAAATTAATAATTAACAAAAGCTAATTATAACATATTTGCAATTATGTTTGAAGGTATTAAAGGAGATCAAGGACTCAATTGAAGATAGAAAAATAATAGGTTCTGAAGACTTAGACATTTTTCTGAAGTTAATCATTCATCTTGGTTTTATCTATAAAATTTCTCTGAGATAGTACAACTCTTGCAGATAGACTCAATGGTAATTTATGTAATGGTTGAATAATTATCTATGCAACATAGGTATATCCAACTTTTATTATCATTTAATACTGATTATCTAAAATTTACTAAGCTTAACGTCTTTTGATGATAGTTATTTGTAGTTTTATGCATAGATTCCATGTATTCAACCTGAAAAATGATAAACACTTCGTTATTTTAGAAAACTTCATTGATCTATTTTGATTTTAAAGTTGTAACTCAAGTTATTGTAAAGAAAGAATGTTGATTTTCTCAATAAAATTATCTTTTTTCTAAGACAACTCTCCTTTGAGACTCGCACTCTTTATCGTAATCTATTTTGACTCTAAATTTAATATAATTTTATCTTTTAAGTTTTATTTAATCTAGTTTTTTAATGTTTCTTAGTTTATTTATTAGATTTTTTTTAGTTTCATTTCTATTTTAGAGTGTATTAGTTCCTTAGTTTCTTTAGATTAAATAGAAATTGATTTTTTTTAATCAGTTCTTTCTTTTAGTTATGTTTTAGATTTTGAGTTCTTTATTATTTAATCTTAATCTTAATTAGTTTCTAAATCTGTTTAAGTTTTCAATTAATAGTCTTTACTATTTATTTTAAATTGTTATTTAACTAGATTAATTTGTGTTTCTGTTTAGCCTTAGATTGTTTATTTGATCTTTTTACTTCTTATTTTTTATCTTATTTTAAGTTACCTTAGTTTAGATTTAATTACTATATCTTTTGTCTTTTCTTAAATTTTTTCCTTCAATTTTTTGCTTGTCCTTTGAAGTTAACTTGAAGAATATCTAGCAAGAAGTAATATATTATTTAAATATACAAATATTTACTGAATTGGATTTCTATTCTTCAAGAGATTATCTAACTCATAAGTTTTTTCTGTAAGATAAAATAGATTATAGATTTTTATCTTGATTGATTCATGATTTGATAAAATAGATTTCTAATTTTTATAATAGAATATGTTGCATTGATAACTTATTGATTATTTCCTAAAACTTATAAAAAACCCTCACATCTTTAGGATCATAATTAAACGTTTAAAACCTCATGATTAGATTGGTATGATTCCACCTTGACTTTTATGATAGGAAAAATGGTTAATTCATTAATGGTACAATTTTCATCGTCAACATGACCTTCTCTCACATTTCATTTTCAAGGCTACACTCTTAAGCAATTTTCATAAATTATTTTGATTGAAATTATCATAGGTTCAAAATCTAGAAACCCTAGTGCTATGAAAACAATCTCTATGATCCCAAATACAAAAGCAAAATATGCCATGGGAATGATTACTTGACTTCTTTTCTCCCTTTTTACAGGTATGGATGATCCATTTTCTGGTTGGACTTTGGTTTCAAAACATAACTTCTATTACTATTACCAAGTTTTCCTTTTACACATCTTGCAAATGTATTTTACAACATGCATTCCAAATACTATGCTAGATTATTATTATTATTATTATTATTATTTATTATTATTATTATTATTATTATTATTATTATTATTATTATTATTATTATTATTATGAGGTGGAAATAGTAATAATGATATTAAGAAACATTAGTAAATATCCTCTAAAAATTAGCCCTGGTTCTGCACAAATTTAAAAATTCTTAAATACCATTAAAATGCTCTAAAAAAATAAAACTTATTCAAATCTAGGAATGTACAACCTAGCACAAGTCCCTAATTCCATGAAAAAAAACTTAAACAAATTCGAGAAATAATAACTTCAAGAATTTTTATCATATTTTTTTTTCAAATGCCAAAGTACCCTAGCAATCCTATAAGCAGGCAAGGGAAATATTTGATGAAATACCTCAAATAATGGAACCTCCTCAGTTAGTTCCATCTCATAGGAAAACTTTGGCTTGATAACTAGAATGAAGAAGCCTAAAGCTCAATGACTTAACAGAAAAAAGTCACAAAATATTTAAGTAGAATAGGACACAAATTGGGTCATATATACATTGACCTGATTTATACAATTAAAACCCCATATTATCTCCTTGAAGTTGGAAGGTTTTGAGATTGCAATGTAACTGAAATAAAAATTGTTCCTCCATCAAAAGTAACTCCTCAACAATTAGAACAATGTGACTTCAAAAAAGAAGATGAAACTCATATTGCAATTTATGGCCAAATTTAAACATAAACATTTACATAACAATATAGAAATGAATAATTTTGTTTTATATTTAATAATAATGGTTTTTTATTTAAAATAAAATAAAATAAATTTTACCATTGGGCCTGGGATTTTAGAGTTTTGATCAGTTGAAATAATTTGATGCATTTTGTGAGGAAAACATGCAGCCAATGTAGGTCAAATTTGGAGTAAGTCATGGAAGGTGTGGACAACTAAGTTTTTAATGACATGTAAAGAGAGGAACAAAAAAATGTTACAAGAACACAAAACTTGTTTTCAATCTGAATAACCCATTCCAACAATGCATCATAATCAATGCAAGCTATAATATTGCCATTAGCATTGAGCCTATTTCTCACATTTTCAACTGAGATTCCTCCAACTTTGTGTAACAAATATATTTTCATCTCTATGTCTTTCTCCAAGATCACTCTATTTTATTTTGTGTCCATCTGTTGTGCTATCGAGAGTGTTGATGTTGGAGGAGCAGCATCGGGCTCCCACTTCTAGCCTAACGTCTTGCACTTTTGGTGGCAACCGATAGGGAGATTGAAGATATGTGTCTCTTTACTCTCACTTGTATATATAATGATTCCTCATTGTTCAATAAAAATAAATAATTCAATCATAAGTATAATTTATAAGACATAGCAGACTTCTAAAGAGTAAATCAGATTTATCTTGTTGTGTTCATTATTCATTGTATTGCAATTTCTTTTTTCTTCAATTCTGATCATAAAACTAACATGGTATCAGAACGGGTTTGAAGAAGATCATGATCAGATTTGTCATTGCAACAATACTCTCTATTGTTATTTATATCTCTTGTTTATCTCTATTTAAGTCAAGATGGTGAACAGTCTTAAAATTGAGGATAGACTCGAAGGAGCATCCAAATTCACATCATGGAGGTTTAGATTCATGCTTTCCTTGGAAGAAAATGACTTGGCTGAGTTTGTGGAAACCAAAGTTCCCAAACCACTAGAGGAAGAAGAGAAGTTGCAGTGGAAAAAGAAAGACATCAAGGTGAAGAAGATATTAGTTGACTCCGTTAAAGATCATATTGTTCTGATTGTCTCCAAGTTGAAGACGGCAAGGGACATGTTTAAAACCTTGGAGGAGATGTATGAAATCAACAACACTAGTCAGGCTCTTCCACTGAAGCAAAAAATACATCATGTGAAAATGGTGAAAGGAGAAACAATGATTGCTTACTTTATGAAGATTTTGGAATTAATAAATCAACTCTCTACAATTGGTCATGTATTTTATGACAAATACTTGACCATGCTTTCTCTCAATAGCCTTCCTTCATCATGGGAATCCTACATTCAAGGAATCAGTGCAAGATTGAAACTTCCCAAGTTTGATCGATTGAGGGTAGATTGCATTCAAGAAGAGTCTAGATTGGTCGCTAGAGGAATTGGTCAAAGCTCTACCAATGAAGACATTCATGTCCTTGCCTCTCAATCATTTAATAAGAAAATAAAGAATGAGAAGAAAGGATTCTTCAAGAGGAATAGAGATAATGGAACTGATGGTTCTCCCACTTTCAAGAAGAAGAGGGACCTCTCCAAAATCCAATGCTTTAGGTGTGACAAGTATGGTCACATTCCCAAACATTGTCCCTCTAGGCCTAAGCAACAAGCCACCATTAAAAATGTTTATGATGCCTCTCCTCAGAAGGAATCATATGAATATTTTTTCTATTTGACATTGTCAAGAAATGTACCTACCAACACCAACACTTGGCTAATTAATAGTGGTGCACCTCGACACATCACTAGTTTTAAGAAGTGTTTATCAAACTTGATGGAGAGAAATTCTAGTGAACAAGTTATCATTGGATATGATGCTATCAATTCAATGAAACAAATTGGAATCTCTACTCTCCACTTAAACTCTGGCATTAATCTAAGGTTAAGTGATGTTCTCTATATTCCAGGCACCAAACGAAATCTAGTTTCCATTTCAGCCTTGGACGACAAGGGTTATCAAGTTGCCTTCTCTGAAGGCAAAGTTCTTGTGTGGATGAAGAATCACAACTTCAAATATGCTCCAATGAGAGCCTCTATAGGATAATCACTTGTCCACTTTAGGTATTAGTACATGATTCTTCAAGCTTGTGTGATCTTTAACATAGAAGATTGGCTCACCTACACTTTCAGGCTCTACCTATCATGGAGAAGATGGTCACGGGTCTTCCAAAATTCAACCAAGAGCATGAAGGTACTTGCAAAGGTTGTGCCATGGGTAATAATACTAAAAGACCATTTTATAGCAGAGAAAGTAGATCTAAATGTATTCTAGATCTCATTCATTCTGATTTATGTGGTCCGATGTATGTTGCTTCTTTGAGTGGTTTCTTGTATTACATTATTTTTATTGATGACCACTCTAGAAAGACTTGGATTTATTTCTTGAAATCTAAAGATTCTAAAGAAGTACTTGAGAGGTTTAAAGAGTTTAAAACTTAGGGAGAGAACTTATCTAGGAAGAGGATCAAAGTTTTGAGATCTGACAACAGAGGGGAGTACACCTCTGATGGATTTCATAAATTTTGCATTGAATCAAGGATTAAGAGGGAGTTTTATGTTCCTTACAACCCTCAATAGAATGGTGTTGTAGAAAGGAAGAACAAAACTATTATGGAAGCTACCAAAGCTATGATTCATGACCAAGATCTGCAAACCTTCCTTTGGGTTGAAGCATCTAAGACATTTGTTTATGTTCATAATAGAAGCCCTCACCGCATTTTAGAGAACATGACTCCTGAAGAAGCTTTCACAGGGGTGAAGCTGGAAGTAAGTAAATTGAGGATCTTTGGTTGTCCAATGTATTTTCACATACCAAAAGATAAAAGGATTAAGTTGAATCTTTCTGGAAAGAAGGGAATATTTGTAGGCTATAGTGAAACTTCAAAAGCCTATAGAATTTACATTCCAGGTCAGAAGTTGATTGAGATCAGCAAGGAAGTTACATTTGAAGAGGATGTTGCATTCAAAAGATCTAAAAGCATTCATATGGAGATAGATAATAAAGACCAAGAGTCTCCTTAGGATATGGAAGCTGACCATACTCCTGAGATTTAGAGGGAGATTTTTGATTCAAAAGAAGATGATGTTCCAGTTAAGCCTTTATAACCAACTGATGGACCTAGTGACATTGTTATAGTATGAAAAAGGCCTCAATGGACCCAAGAAAACATGCAAGAGTTAGGAAAATATACATCTCCCTGAAGATCTCTTAGAGAAAGCAAGAGACCTCATAAGTTCTCAGAGTATGTGTTATTAATGAGTCAAATTATTGAGTCTGAGCCTTCTAATTTTGAGGAAGCTACTAGTCAACAAATATGGAGATATGATATGGCTGAAGAGTATCAATCCATCCTCAAGAATAATGTTTTAGATATCATACCTAGACCTAAAGGAAAATATGTTGTTTCTTCTAAGTGGCTCTTCAAGATCAAGCATGCAACTAATGGAAGCATTGAGAAGTACAAGGCTAGGTTTGTGGCTAGAGGATTCTCTCAAAAAGAGGGAGTAGATTATGAGGAAACCTTTGCTCCAGTTTCTCATTATACATCCATCAGAACCATCATTGCTATTACAACATTTACAGGATGGAAATTACACCAAATGGATGTGAAGATAGCATTTCTAAATGGTGCAATCGAGGAAGAGTTATATATTGAACAACATGATGGTTTTGAGGTTCATGGGATGGATTCTCATGTTTGTAAGCTGAAGAAGGCTTTGTATGACCTTAAGCAAGCTCCTCGTGCTTGGTACAAAAGAATTGAGAAATACTTGATGAGCTTGGATTTCTCCAAGAATGATGTTGATTCAAACCTATACTTCAAGGTAATTGATGGTGAAGCATTAATCTTGGTTCTCTATGTTGATGATATTCTTATTACCGGAGAAGATCACCTCATTTTCAAATGTAAGGAGTTAGCTTCATAATTTGAAATGAAGGATCTTGATCTCTTACATTACTTCCTTAGTTTAGAAGTATGGCAAAAATTAGATGAGATCATTCTAAGTCAATGGAAGCATTTTATTGACATATTGAAGAGATTTGGTATGATGAATTGCAAACCGATGTCTACATCGATGGAGTCAAATTTGTTGAAGTTAAAAGAGGTTGTAGCTAGTTTAGATCTGGTGGATCCTAGCATGTACAGAAAAATGATTGGTTCATTGATGTATCTAGTTAATACTAGACCAAATATTTGCTATGAAGTGAGTGCACTTAGTCAATTTATGTGTGAACCAAGGCAAATACATCTAGTTACAGTGAAGCATATCCTAAGATACTTGCATGGCATAGTTGGATATGGCTTGAGATAGTCTTCTAGTGTAAACTTGAAACTACATGGATATACTGTTCTGATTGGGTAGGTTGTGTCTCTGATCAAAAGATCACCTCTGGATATTGCTTCAGTTTGGGATCGGTTATGATTTCCTGGTGCAATAGGAAATAGTCATCTGTAGCATTGAGTACAGTAGAGGCAGAGTATATTGTAGCTTGTATGGTAGCTCGAGAAGTAGTATGGCTTCATAAGCTCATTACAGGATTGTTTAAATAATCAATGGAGCCTACCATCATTTATAGTGATAACCAGAGCTGTGTGAATATTTTTGTCAATCTAGCGTTTCATGATAGAACCAAGCATGTTGAGATCAAATACCATTATATCAAAGATATGGTATTGATGAAAGCTATTGAGTTGAGGTATATTAGCACTAAGGAGTAGACAACAGACATTCTCACCAAGCCTCTCTCCAAGTTAAAGTTTGTGTACTTTCGAGATAAGCTTGGTATAGCAGAGAATACAGCCTTAACTGAGAAAGAGTCTTGGTATTAGTAATCCCTTGATAATAAATTCTTCTCTGTGAGAGAAGTTTGAGGTGACATCCCTTGATAACAAGTTATTCTCTGTGAGAGAAGTTCAAGGTGAAATCCCTTGATTCCACAATCTAAGAGAGCCATGATGGATGTCATCCATTGTGGTTGACATCACAATGAGGTGATATGTCTTATGTAGCTGGAAGTATCCTCCCTAGCTGAGAGGGAGTGTTGATGTTGGAGGAGTAGCGTCAGGCTCCCACTTCCAGCCCAATGTCTTACACTTTTCATGGAGGCTGACAGGGAGATTGAAGAGATGTGTCTCTTTACCAACAGGGAGATTAAAGAGATGTGTCTCTTTCCTCTCACTTGTATATATAATTATTCCTCATTGTTCAAGAAAAATAGATAATTCAATCATAAGTATAATTTATAAGATAGAGCAGACTTCTAAAGAGTAAATCAGATTTATCTTGTTGTGTTCATTATTCATTGTATTGCAATTTTTGATTGTTTCAATTTTGATCATAAAACTAACAAGGAGTACAGCATGTAAGGAAAATAATGAAAGTTTGAATTGTGCTTTTCATGTAAGATGCATCCTACTAGAATTTCAGGAATGAATAAAATGCTATTCTTATTTGCTGAGGAAGTGGTGGAAGCCTTTACAACTGCTATAGCCTTCAAAAAAGTCCCATGCATCTCCTTATGCCAGGCTCAAGGTGCTAGTTAGAATAGCTATGCAATATATATATATATATATATATATATATATATATATATATATATATATATATATATATATATATATATATATATATATATATATATATATATATATAATTTTTTGAACCTATTTTTCAAATGATCACACGTGTATATCGATCTTGTTTAGAATATAAATAAATATTGTTTATATTCATGATGAATTTTGATTAGAATATACTTCCTTAAAAAAAAAATTATCATAAATAATAAAAATGAAGCCGTGTTAATTTTTTTTACATAGGTGTTTTCTTTTATGAGTATATATATAATCATCAAGATTATATACATATATATATATATATATATATATATATATATATATATATATATATATATTGTGTGTGTGTGTGTGTGTATTTATTTATTGTTGAATGTTTAAGAGAGGATATATATTTGAAAACTTATTTAAAATGAAAATTAAATAATCGAATATAATACTAAAATATATATTATATAATATACTATTTAATATTTATTGATAGAATATATATTATACAATTTAATATAATATTAAAATATATACTAAACAAAATAATATAGTACATTTTATTTGTTTACCAAATATAAAGGTACTAAATTATGAATTACTAAATGTATTCCATTAAAATCACAAAGGAGAGATCTTACATTGAATTGATGTTAACCGGGCGACTAGAAATTTTCAATCCAGTAGCCCACGAAATGCCTTCTCTAAGTAGATCAATAAATTTTCTCTATTCAAAATCCTCTATCAAAGTTTTAATGTAATATTGAACTTGCTCTCATAGATGACGAGCTTATATATAGATTAGATTTTTTCAATATGTTATTAATGCCACCATTAGTTTTATTTAATAATACATCAAATTAACCTCTATATCCTTATATACATATTAAAATCTAGTAAAAAATATTAATGACATCTAACATATAAATATAAATATCCATTTGTCATTGTGGCAAAATCACCTATGTTATTAGTTCAATTTGTTGACCACCCACTCTTATGTATTTGTTAATTGGTTGTCTACATGCCGGTGCATCCCTAGTTTAGTGACCCTCAAGCCCTATGACATGGCTGCACCAACGCACACCACACATCAAAAGTAAGAAAATACTATTGTTTTCATCCTTCAACATGCAATGTGGACCATCGATCAAGTACATAATGAAAGGCTCAATCTGATAATTGAACTTTATCTTTTTTCCTTCAATCTGAAATCGATCAATGTAATTAATCCTTGATGAACCTTATCTTTTTTTCTTTTCCTTTCAAATGAAATGTATTGAATATTATAATGTGAAGAATACAAATTATTTTTCTAACATACAATTTAATTTTTTAGATAGTAATTTCATAATTCTTCTTGACATCTGTAGGTCCCACTTTCACACTATACCTATGTGAAATCTAAGAGGTTAACATATTAACAATAGCTATTGAGATTTAAACTTGAATAAATCAGGGGAAAACTTATCCACTTTACCACTTGAATTATCTCTTATCACCAAAAATATTATTTAGGGGAGAAATGTGAATAGACAAACATGTATTAATAATTGAAATAGTTTTTAAACACATAATATTTTATTAAAATTTTATTGAATAAATTAATATTTTATAATTGATTTGGTAGTACCTAATAATTATTATAGTACTATGTGTTAGTTGTCCAACTTTATCTTATAATATTTAATTGTATCATAACATATCAATTTTTTATTTTTTTACAATTTATATACTAATATACAATTTATTTATACAATATTTAAATGTTGAACAATATTTTTTCTTAATACATTTCATAATTCTTATTTTTAAATTAAATAATTTTTTAATTTTTAAATAAATTAATTTTTATTTTCCTACGTAACATCTAACTACAATATAAACTCTCAGATGTTCCACTACTGATACTTCAACAAAGCGCCACAAAAGGATAATATTAATATGCAAACATTTGGAATTAAATTGAACGCTTAAATAAGCTTTCACATTCCAAACGAGATTAGTACATTGAAAGTAAGAGAGCAATCCGTCGCCAAAAAAATAATGTCAAATCAAGGATACATTACAGCCTTAGAAAATTAATAGAGAAACATCATTTATACCATCTCGGACAAATGGAATTTTAGTGGAAACATCACTTATACCAAATCATGGTTTCAAAAATTATAACTTAGCAAATATGATAATGTCTATAAATTTATAATTGTTCCTAACAACATAAATAATGATGTTCCTAACAACATAAATAATTCAATATTGATGTCCATACCTATATATTTTCAATGTATATAGGACACGATTATGTCTTTCAATCATATTAATTAAATTACATTTATCGTTTGTAAACTATGAAATTAATAATCTTTTTAATAAGAAGCGTAAATATAATTGGCCCAGGGAATTATATGTTTAATTTTTTTATAATATATGTTGTATATTATAATTTCTAATCTTTTCACAATTTTTAATCATAATTAAATAAAATTTGATGAAATTAATATTTCTTAATTTTTAATATTTAATTAAAGATTACAATTAATTATTTATTCACATATATTAATATAATTTATTTTATTTTAAAAATATATATATATATATATATATATATATATATATATATATATATATATATATATATATATATATATATATATATTTTATTGTATTATTAATAAGAGATTATATTAATATATTGGAAGGGTTTTTATTGGGGTAAAATCCTAAAAGATTCATTTCATATGTGATCGAGAAACTTAAAAAAAATTACCCAATTTTGTAATGACTCTTGTGGAGAAACCTCAACTACCAATACCAATGAAGACATCAAACCAAATATGTTATTAAAAAAAACCTTGTTCCTGATTTTGAACAAGAATATAGATATCCTCCCTAAACATTGATGGTGAAAGTGCACTAAATCTCTACTTTTTTCCTTCACTTTCACTTTTATTAATGACTCCGATAATTCAATAATAACTAACCAGATGAATATGAACTAGCCAACAAATGAATTATGTTGCACCATATTTTCTCATTAATAATGGTACTAGGATTGAGATGCCTAGAAAAAAGCCAATATCACCCAAAAGTAATTAATCACTAAATACCTAAAAGTAAAAAAATACTGAATACCAGGGCTTCCAAACAACAAACCAATCCCATGACTGACAAATCACTGAAAACTATAAAAAATTATTTAAAAATTCTTGAAAATTAAATTACAAATGAAGATTTCAAAATCCATTACCTTGAAACAACCTTGGCAAGTCTGTAATTAATATGTCCATGGTTTCTCAAATATTCATCTCCCGTATCGCTTTCACTATTGCATAGCTTTCTTAAGAGGGGGTAGGTATTGATTTGATGGCGTTGATAAATCAATGTTGACAGATCAATGTTGATAAATCAAAGTGTTCTTATTTTGCAATTGTAAGATAGAATGTCTATCCACGATTCCCATGGCTTATATATTATCTCATTTATGTGTATGTAACATGCATTACTCTGTAGCGTTGGTTTACACATTATAATTATATTATTATATAATTATTATATTATTTAATATAATATTATATAAATATATTTATAATAATAATAATAATATTATTATTATTATTTTATTTATAAATATAATTAATGATTATATTATAAAATTATATTATTTATATATTTATATATATATATATATATATATATATATATATATATATATATATATATATATATATTATTCTCATTATCATTTTTATTATAAATGTTGTTATTCATGAATTTCTTGTTAATTTTGAGTAGATTTTGTCTTATTTACTCGTTGTTTAATATACCATTACTTTTATATTGACAAAGTTTATTAGAAAGTACAGAGTAAAAACCGTATATGTCAATGACAACAAAGTGTCTCTACAACTAGTGCAGAGAAGCATTCTAAATAGAGAGAAGGCATACTTCCTTTCACGTCATGTAGCAGATGAAATCCCATTCTCCTTTGACAAGCTTTCTATAGCATTGAAGGAGTTAGACTTAGTAGAAGGTTCAAACACCATTGTTGTAATGAAGGAGACATTGCAGGAATGCAAGAGTACTACAATTAAAGGGGAAAGCAAATATATCAACCTCGTTGGATTCCATTATTGACTACACCACAACTAAGATCCAAACAAATCATGTTAATGTTGTGGTGATAGGGTTCCAAAGAGTTCGAAATCGGTGAAGTAACAGTATTTGATTAGTGGGCTTCCAAATGACAGCAAATATGAGAGGAAGTCGGTGATGTACCATAGCTATAGGTATACTTATGTGGTGTATTTGTGCCTCAACTCAAAGGACACCAAGATAGTGCAAGTTTCACTCAAAGGTGAAGATAGAAGCAATGCAGAGGTAGCGACAATGTGCCATGTATACACGAGTGTTTGGAATCCCAATTACATGGCATTCTAAGTGTTGAATGTAAAGCTAGGTGGTACCCCTGTGTGCCATTTCATTCTGCAAGATCATATTGTGTGGTTGTTAGCAAAGTAGATGGCATTGCTCTTTTCCCATCTCTCTTATATGCCATGATATACTACTTATAATATGTCAATAAGTTTGTTATAATCACTCTTTATAACATTTTGTAATGTCATATGTGCACTATATTATATTTATTATTAATAGTGAAATATTTCAATGTGAGCTATGCAGTGATGGTGAGGGGCAATGAAAGGGTATTTCAGGTGAGATCATACACCACAAGGTCCATATCATATACCAAACTTGGATTCAAGACAACTACTGAATTTAAATGCCATGCACCCATTACGAATGGGTCCACAATGTGCAAGGGGCAACATGCTTCAGTGATTATTTTCTATTGTCATGGGTGAATGAGGACATCATTTTCTACTATCGAGGGTGGATGAGAACATCATGAGAGATGATTTGATTGCAGTGGGACTCCATGTCCAATATGTAGCTCGAATCAATGTTACAATGCCACTGACGTGGGGGCAAGACATTGAGATCCCAAAGTGTATCATGGAGCTTCCATTCATCCATGTTGCCAATATATTGATCTCTAGATAAATTACATCAGGGTTAAGAACGTACAAAAAATTCATACTTCGACCCTTGGAAGAAAAGGTGGCAACAATTGGAACCTCCACTAGAAATATATAAGTGCAGTTGTGTAACACTTTGTATACAAAAGTTAAGATGGGGTCAATGGTTATATTGATTTACAATTCCTCACTTCAAAAAACTTCGCTTCATAAAAACAAAATATTACATCCCTTCCGACGTAACTTACACCTTTAGAATAATTGCTAATAATTAATATTTAAACTAAAGTGTATATAAAACGTTGATATGTTCATATATTTATTTAAATTATACAAAATCACATGAGATGCATTATTTACACATAAAAATTATTGTTCTAAAAAAGTGACTTATACGCTATAAAATTAGATTTTTATCTTGCAACTAACAGTACCAGAAATGCTCATCAGGGGAACAGTGTCTCAATGTTGTAGCTCTGTTCTCTTAAATACAGAAAAAAAAAAATTTACAAACATGTCATAACTAAATTATAGTTTCTACAATGCAGTCATGATAGCAAAAATGCTCACAATCCCCATCTTAGATGCCATTCTACTAGTTTAATTTTTCAATAAAGACTTGCAACTTATAGCAAAAATAAATTTCCTGCATTGAACATCTATATTTTCTTAATAAAACTATTTTATAATGAGTATAGATTCAAAATATATATATATTCAACATTAATGGTTGCAAAGTAGGAGTAGATGACGGCACTGACAGGAGGATTCAGGGCTTGATTCCACTTGGGAAGACGCTTCAGAGGACGGAGAAGAGGAGGGTCTTCAGGTATCTCGTCAGGCAGGACAAGAGGCAAGTAGCAGACAAGGGCTTTTCTTCGGCATTGACAGAGTAGAGACATCAAAGGCACCTTCAGTTCGCATGTCTTCTGGTTTGCAGAGGTGATTCATTAATCATGTTTTGTCTAAGGCGCATGGCTCCAAGGCAGTTTTGTTTTCTGATCAGGTGGGCAGCGTGGGGTACGCAGACTTAACATGCTTGCACGGGTCTGAATGAGGCAAAGCTAACCACTACCAACGGCTTCCAAGTCTTGGTTGGAAGTGCTATCACCAACAGAAACAATAACGTGCAGCAGAACAAGGGCGTCTACTTAGCCCATAATGCCCATCTGGCCCAGCAGTCTGAGAGCATCAAGCTTATTCCCAGCCCTACTTCGGCTGCTCAAGCTCGCCTTGTCACCCCTGCTGGCCCTCAGTCTACGTCAGCTTCTTTAACACCGGTACAAAAGTTGGTTTTTCCAGACTACACGAACGTGGTAAACCCCTTCCACAAATGCTCCGATTTCTGCACTTGGCACTATATATATAAGGAAAAAATTAAATCAATGTATAACTCTTTTGATTAAATGTCAAGACCTCTTGATAATACTTATAAAATAAGTTATGATATGGTTAGATGAGAATATAAATGATGAAATGACCAAGTGTTGTGTGTGTGCGCGCATGCACACTCTTCAAGGGCATATATACACATGGGTTGACCTTAAAATATAGTAAAAGGTGAAAATCAAGGCACAAAGGACCCATAAATTAAGGGGATAGTTATATGTGCTAACCAAGGAAAAGACACAAAGAATATTTTGGACATTTTGAGAGCATCCAGAGTTGTACAAATGAAAACAAATAGTTGATATGTATGTTTTCTTACAATTTTTATCTGATGGATATATTATTATATGAAAATAGTGTTCACAAAAATTTAAGTTATGAGGAAGACCTAAGTTAGGGGATGATGACATAAAGCCCCAAAAAAGGAAAGTCTAGTAAAAATATCTAAATGTATGCACATAGACCATATGTGATAAAACATGAAACATGCCTAATGTAAAATGGTCTTGTACTAGAATTAGGTGAAGTTTGCTACCCTGTATGCACATAAACGAAGCATTTGACTAAATCTTTTGAAGCAGTTTACCCATATTTATAGAGATTATATATCGAATGACATCTTTACAAATTGCACCCGATATGGTTTGTGTTTTTTTCATACTTATTTATTGTAGAGTGGAGATTAACCCACACATTTTAGGAATTAAAAAGCAATTTGAAGGATTAACTTACTAGTTACGTCAACACCATAGTAGTTTGATGTCATCGGGTGTTAGTAATAGGAATCCCTGACCTCAAAGGCTTGTATTATTGGCTTCTCTTAACTTAAGCCATTTTATTAATGAAATTTATAAATTCATTCTTTTCAAATAAATAATACTTCTGATGTTATTGCTGATTTTTTTTCTCTTCTTTAAATTTGGATCTTTCAATTGGGGTCCTTCCCCTTTATATTAATTTCCAGAAAATAATGTATAATTATCAAACTGCCCAACCAACAAGAACCAAAAAAAAAAAAAAACTCTCCAAAGAATGATTAAAATTGAATTGTATTGTTTATTCCATGTGGGATAATAATTTTAGAATACTCATTTCTTTTCTAAGCTAGATCTGGTTTTCCTTGACCTATTTGATTATTTGGACATTAATATACTTTCTTTCTGTTATATTTTCAAGAACATAGAAATAGTTACATAACAAAGGATGATTTTGTCTTCCTCTTCAATCATAGCATAAACACTGAGAATTCTAGTGGGATGTCAGATTACAAGTGACCCACATCCCCTAGCTCCTTTCATTGGAGGATCTCTCTGAGCACTTGACAACACCTTCAAGTGGGCTCTATAAGTAAATATGCATATGGTAGACCCATTGTTTGGAGAAATGTATGAATATGTGTCATTTTGCATAGAAACGTAAGAGGTTGAAGACTCCCTATAGTTTCGTAGAATATCAATATCAATATAATTGTTAAGTACTGAAGTCAAATGAGGTAGGCTTAGAGTAGGTACATGACTAACAGCCTTGGTAATTTCAAGCTCATTTCCCATGGAATCCTCAAACTCCACCATGCTCCATGCCAACATTATCATAGTAAAAGCCATTGGAAACCCAAATTTTATGTTGTCTCCCCCATCTCAATATCCTCTAGCCAAATCTATCTATATAAATATCCAGTAAGTTTGCATAATTACCCACCATACTTCCCCTTATCAAAATTTATCAATAATCAAAGTACGTTAATGGAATTGGAAAAGTAATGATCCAAAGATACTCGCACAGAAAGTTCCCTTTAATCTTAGAAATATAATTGCTCTTAATTTTAAACTAGTCTACGAAAAACCCAATGACCTTTAAAAAAATTGCTAAAAATCATCCACAATAATGACAAGTAGTTGAAAGAGATTAAAAAACATGTTTGATTATCTTATATTCACAGTGGATCCTGCAACATTATTGTGAACTGTGTTTATGAACTCTACACAACTTCAAACACTTAAATCTCTGCAAACACCTTAGAGAATGGAAAATATATTTATAACCAATATTTTTGAGTTTCCACTTAGTTTACAAGTTGTTCTTCTCATAAGAAACACATACTCGGTCCTCATTTCCATAGGAAATAGAGTTGTATTGTTCAAACACATAATATCCTTTAACATATGGTCATTTTAAATGGCAAAAGAAAGCAAATCTCAATGTTACCTTACTCAAATGTGCATATGACCCTACATACAACTGAATCCCTAACTTATTTATGATAGATCCGTTCATATTTGTGATCATAAAAGGGCAAGTGGACATTGAATAAGCTGAACAAGGAGATAAATCCTAGAGTTTTTCATAAAGCACATCGTAATACACAGTGAAAGTGAATGGAATGGATTATAAAAAGGAAAACGACCTAGAGTGTAGGAACAACATAAGCTAGAAACATAATCCTCCACTCCAAAATGCAATGAATGAGCTAGAAATGTAACAACATGAGGTCGATGACAATGTTCCTCTTCGAAATCCAAAATGTGATACAAGGCAAAAATAGGGCAAGAGATACATGGTAAGTGACCGTGGTTGGCCAATGGTAAAGTTGGCAGGGTCAATGGTCCATTTGAAATATCCCACTCATTTTTTCCTACTGGAGTCAAGCTTAACCGCAGCTTATGACATGCATAAAATGTTGACCATCGTGGTGATGAAATGGGTGTTGTTGAAGGTGATAGTGACCACAATTTATTGGGGAGCTCAAATTTAACGCTAGTGAGTTGATCAAAATTTCATCAAACTTTTCATCAGTGACCGTCATCAATAATCACATACTAGGAGTTGGCACGTATTGGTTAAGCTCATCACGTTTGCTTAGCCCATGATGCCTATCTAGCTCAATAGTCTAAGAGCATCAAGCTTACTCCCAACCCTACTTCGATTTCTCAAGCTTACCTTGTTAACCCTGATGGCCCTTAGTCTACGTTAGCTTCTTTAACATGGGTACAAAGGTTGGTTTTTCTAGACTCTAGAAACATGGTAAAACCCTTACCAAATGCTCTAATTTCTACAAAACATAGCTGGATGATTTTCATGGTGGCTTGAGCCCACACTTGGTCAAAATTGAAGCTAGCATTAGGGAATATCCTTCCACTTCTTTGGGTCATGGATCATCTACTTTCTTATTGGGAGACCTCCTAGTGTCTTTTACAGAGGACATTGTAGGATTCAAGTTCTCTAACCAAGCCATTACAGACATGGATTCAGCTTTCGGCCAACATAGTTTATTTAGAAAATGTGTGGGTTCCCCATTTTTGTTGTCTGAACTTGTTTATTGGACAAATCATTTTGCAGCTCCATGTAAGTTCCTTCTTTCACCTTGTTTAGCCATGGATTCTTTCAAGTGGTCTTCAACAGTGTTTTTGATCAAGATTTTGTTTGGTCAAGTGGACCTCAATTTTTTGGTAATTTAGACATTTTTATGTCCATTGGCACCCTTCTTTGACCTTGAAAAGGAGGTAGTTACAATGCCTCTTCTTTGGATCAGACTCTACAACATACCTCTTATTCTTAGAAGTGAAGAACACATCATTACGCTGATCAATAGGGTTGGTTCCTTTGTGAAACTAGACAAGGGTTTTGTTTGGGAAATATTTGTAAGGGCTTGTATGATTGTTGAACTTTTTAAGCCCCTTTGTCATTCTGTCAGGATACATTCATCTCAAAGTTCGTGGATTTAATTCCTCAACTTTTATGGCCTTTTAGATGTTTTTGATGCAATCTTATTGCGCATCGAGCATTAGGGTGTTCCTCAATAGGGTTTCAGCATCCGACCTCTGTTTCAAGTTTGGTTTAGAGAAAGAAAGTTGAGGCCCTAGATCAAGACTTCTTATGGCATAATCACGGTGTTTTATGCCATCTATTAGGAGTTCCTCCTCCCTTAAGCATGGTAAGGGAGGCATTACCTAGGGGAGAGCCTTGCTAGAGGATAAAAGTGGACCCGGTGAGCCTTTTATTCCTTTGGCGAAATATACTTCTCCCCTTCGTTGTGATTTTGTAGCAAAACTAAAAAACTCTTTGGTTTCTACAGGTAAGAAGAATGGGCACAAGTCAGAGGTAGAAAGACTGAGATTTGATGTAGAAGAGTTAGTGAAGGATAGTACTCAATGGACTATGGAAGGTCTTCTCAACTGAAATTGAAGAAGGTTGACCTCATCCAAAGGTTAAATTGTTTTCCTTGTCCTTCTTTGTAGATTGGATATAAATTCTCACTGTTTGCTATTAGTTCTTCGCTGATTGTGTGTGGGGTTGGGATCAATTTTTTATTGATCCCTTCCCCCTCTCCCTTTACAGATTACTATCCAATTATTTACCAAAATTCATTGGCTCTTGTTGAAAAATGATAAATATTTCATTGTTAAACATGTTTCTTTTTGTAAACTTGACCTAATTGAATTGTCTTTTACATTAATGACTATATTTATTTTATTTTAATTAATTACGATTTTAAATAGTTTTATATTAAATTTGAACCTTGTCAAAGCCCTCTTTTTATCCTATCGAATAAAAACATATTTTTTTAATAAATATAACCTCCTCCTTCCCAAACCGCCTCTATGAATTGATTTTCTTAGACTTATTGGATCACCCGAGTCCATTTCCCCCATTTATCGGAATTCAAGTGGTGTATGCCACCTGATCATTTATTATTTAGTCGACTAGGATGGGGGGAGGGGAGCTTTCAATCTTCAAAAAGTCTTGGTTTCTTATCAAAGGCAAGGACTTAATTTTGTTTTGTATATAATGCAAGTTGGCCCAAATAGAAAGGCCGTGTGTTTTACATTGAATCGGATGTTTCCAAACCATATATTACGGTCTCACATTTATCATAATGTTGTCTCAATTAATGTGATTATGCCACATCATTTTACTACTTTTATAATTAAAAGTTATTAAGTATATTATTTGAGGTAAGGTGTTACATATTTAATTTATAATAATTATAAACATTGTTTATTGGCTCACACAGACTTTTATTTATAATAATAATTGGAGTAATTCAATTTTAACAATTTCGATTGGTGATAGGGTTGAACGATTGTATGAGATTTAAATAGTTTTTATTGTTCATTATGATAGTTTGTATAAGTTTATTGGGTTTCCAACCAATGATTTATAATGAATGAATTCTGAAATTATAAAATGTGATAAGGATGTTGGATCAAAGTATATATTCACATTTGTTTAGATTGTAAATATTAATGTAAAGCATTCTTAGCATACATTTTTGAATAATAGATATACACATTGTTCTTTCCAATTTTCATCAAAGTCATTTTTTGTCAAAGTCAATATGTTCTTTGCAACTTTCTAATCCAAAATATGAAAATAATACTAAGCACAAAATTAATCATCCAAACTTAAATGGTCACTATCCATTCCAAAATAAGTGTATAATTATCTATAATATTATAAAATAATATAATACAATTATAATTATATTTATATAATAATATAATATAATTATAATTATAATATAATTATATTATATAATAGGTAACCAATCAATTTTGAATAGTGTCAACTATAATCAAAGAAAAATACTATAAAAAATCTAAAAAAAGGTTTCATATGAATTTTATTTCTTAAATACTTAAAATTAAATATAGAATTATTCTCTATTTAAGAAGACTTAGTGATAATTTACAAAGATAATCCAAGCTAGCATGAAAATATACATTTAAATAATCATAATATCAAAACTTATAGCTCAACAAATATACTAATGTTGATAAATTCACGATGTCATATTGAGATAAAATACATAAATAATTTAATATTAATGTTGCTACATATATCATTTCAAAGCATATACGACACAATTATATCTTTCAATGATGTTTATCAAATTATACTCATCATATGTAAGCTATGAAATTGATAATGTTCATAAGTTTACTTTCATTTTTTTCATCCTCTTCATTGATGATTAAACTCTATATATAAGTAGATAGTGGGTTGTTGGACCTCAATTATATCTTTCAATGATGTTTATCAAATTGTACTCATCATATGTAAGCTATGAAATCGATAATATTCATAGGTTTACTTCTTTTTTTTTCTATCATATATATAATTTTGATTCGATTACCCTGTTTAAATTTTGTTTATATAGTTTTTTAATTAATTTATTGATAATTAATATAGCATAACCACAATAAATATATTAACTTTATAAAAAATTAATAGACTTATTTATTTGTTTTTTTGTAAAATTATATGGAATATATTATTTATACATATTAAATATATATTTAAATAAATTATTTTTTCTTAATAAATAATATTAAATTTAATTAGTATATAAATATTTTTTTATTTTGAGATCCTTGGTTATTTTTGAAACTCTCTGTAAGTTTACACTTCAAACATTCATTGTAACACCTTGCATTATGTGCAAGGATACTTACCACATATTTTAAAAGGCAACATCATGTCACTTCACATTTCAAGTACTCTTGAGCAGCTCCAAATAATGCACATTATGTGTAGCACTTGGATCCATGCCACAAATCTTAAAAAATAATGTGTATGCCATCCAATAGGTATAGAGAACATAAGTTTTAAACGTTTTTTTAATGTTATTTTGAGGGATACATGGTAAATTTAAGTGACGAATATTTGTTAATTCATGAATATTTTAATTTTTCAATTTGGTGATTTTTTAGGGTCGATAGATGGGTTCAAATCACTAAAAATTTAAGAATATAAATTATTTTGGAGATCGTCTCACCAACCATTTATAATATCTTATATTAAACTTCAATTAGCCACATATATATAGTACATAGGTTACCATGAGTCACCATCAAAATATACTTTCGACAACTGCCCCATGATATTAGTACAATTTGAGAAGTCATTATGTAAATTGAAGAACTAAAATAGATAAGTTGTGGGATAAATAAAAATAGAGTATAAAATTTTCCAAAACCTAAATATTATTGTATATTTGGATTCCTCTCAAATATCTATGCAATTTATTAAAAAAAGGTCACAATCTGAGTTTGCATGCAAAAGTTACAGCGTCTGAAAGCCGGTAGTTAGTTGCGTCGTTCGGTTATGTCATTCATTTATGTCATTTGGTTATGTCATTCATTTGGTTTAAACCATTCAATGAATCCATTAGGTTGAAAATGAATGACATAACCAAACGACATAACCAAACAATGTAACTGAGTGCCAACTTTCAGAGGCCATAACTTTTACATATTGACTCAGATTGTGATGATCTTTTTAAAATTTCATAGATCTTCGAGAGAAATCAAAATATGTAATAATATTTAGATTTTGAGAGATTTTTATTCTTTTTTTTACAAGTAAGATTTTAAACCATTCAATTTAGTCATTCGATCCAACTATTCAACAACATTGTTCGACAATTCCTACTATTTATTTTTATTTTTCTAATTTTTTCATTGCTTATATTATTATTGATTTATTTATACATTGATCTACTTAAAAACATTTGTGTTTGCATGTAAGTATAATTGATATGTTGACATAGTAGTATTAATGATGATTTAAATGAATGCATTCATGTAAATAATGAGAACATTTTGTGTACGATATCATTTTTTATATTAATTGACCCCTCTAATAGGGGAAACTAATTTAAAATAGAAAATTATGTTATAGTTAACTCGGATGCTAGGTAGCGAACTTATAAATTTTGAGGGAAAATAAGAGAGTTTATCGATTAAAGGGTTTTAATTATTGGTGTATACATTATGGAGATGATCTGATTAAATGATTATGTTTAAAGGTCATATGCTCGTAATCAATTTTTTAGTTTCATATTGAACATCACCATATAATTTTTGTACATATACATTTTGACGGTTGTGTGATATGTGATTGTGTACCACCATTCAATACGTGACAACCACTTGACCTAATGATGTTATTGATCAGAGGAAAAACATCATAGATATGGTTCTATGCATTCATTGATAATTTTATTTTGGACATCTATTTGCAAGTGATATCCACAACTCATTCTCAGTCGTGTTCCTATTCATTTGAATAATTCTTACCAAAAATGACTTGTAAAATTTGAGTCATGGTCAAAGACAATAGAAGAAAGAATGCCATGGAGATGGAAAACTTAGTCAAGGAAGGTTTGGGTGATGGTCAAAGAGGTGTAGGGATGGGCCAAGGTGCAAAAATGTTCAACTTTGGAGAAGTAATCCACCACTAATATGACTTATTTGTACCTATATTTTAGAAGGCTTTCAAGTAGATACTTTAAAATATTTGTCCAAAGCCATTAGAAAATGGGCAATAAATGTAACAATCATGGAGTTATTATTGTTTTGCCCTTGTGATGCTGACATGTATCATATTATTTAACAAAATTATTGCTGTCTTGTTTAATTCCCTAACAAAATAATTTTTGACAAACCCACTCCTAAGTTTTCAAAAAAATTGAACAACTTGGTGAGGGTGATGCATGCAATTCAATCAAAAGTTTGTTTCACAGCCTTCATTTAGAAATTAAAACATTGTGCTATTTATATCATAAGTTTATTCATATTTTGTAGTTGGGTTTGGAGGTAGGTTCATCAGACAATTAATGGATGATTTTTTGTGTGTGATACTATCATGGTACAACTCTTGTTATATGTTGCACATCCATTCTAGAATGGGTAGAAATAATTCACAAAGTGTTGTTGGTTCCTCATATTTGTGGGAGAGTGCACATGTGACCACATTCTCCTTTCCCTTCATATAGGTGATTTTATAATCATGCCCCATCAATTTGGTGACCCATTTTTTAATCCATTGAGGATAAGAAGTATTTTAGAATATGATGATCCATTTTTAATACAAAAATGACTTCCAACCTAGTTTGACTTCCACTTGTTGGCCACATGGTGGATGCCATAATTTCCTTTTCATACATGAAACATACCATATTATTCCCATTGAAGGCATTTCTAGTAAATGAGATGGGTTTTTCTTCCTGCATGAGGATGGCACTGAGTCCATTTCCACATGCATCACTTCCATATTATTCCCATTGAAGTCATTTCTAGTAAATGAGATGGGTTTTTATTCTTGCATGAGGATGGCACCGAGTCCATTTCCACATGCATCACTTTCAATGATGAAGGTCTTGGATAAATATTTCATTACCAAAACAAGTGTAATACATATAACCTATTTTAATACATCAAAATATTGTTCTACTACTTTTAACCAAGTAAAAGGGTATATTTATAGCATGGTAATTAATAGGGCAACCATTCTTCCTTAGTTATTGACAAATTTTTGGTAGTACCCAATGAGGCCGAGAAATCCATGAATACGTTAAAGTATCTTCGGATTTGGCTGATTTTTCATGGATTCAATTTTATCATGGTTGACTCTAATTGCTACCACTAAAAAATATGCCTAAGGTACTCAACTCCATTCTGACCAAAAGAGAACTTGGGCCATTTTGCATATAAATAGTGGTTAGAGAGAAGTTGTAATGCAATGTTGAGGTGATGTAAATGATCCTCCCAATTTTTATTATAGAATGGGATATCATCAAAGAATACAAAGATAAATTTATGCAAAAAGGATAAAAATATTTTATTCATCAATCCTTGAAATGTTGATGAGGTGTTGGTAAGCCTAAAGAGCATGACTAGAAATTCATAGTGGACATCATGAGTGTGGAAAGTAAGTTTGAAAATATCATCTTTTTTGATGTCAATCTAATGATTGATAGACTATAAATCTAGTTTGGAGAAAAATTTGGTACCGTGAAGCTCATTTAGGATTTCCTCAGTCACCAGGATATGGAATTTGTCCTTAATAGTAAGTTTGTGTAGTTCTTTGAAATCTATGCATAGTCACCAAAACCCATCCTTTTTTTGGATGAACAAAAATGGAGAAGAGTATGGACTTTAGATAAGGTTAATTACTCCTACCTATAGTAGATCCTATAACAATTTTTCAATTTCTATTTTTTGGAGTAAAATGTGTCAATATAACTTAATGTTTGGAGGTACACTCCCCAGAAATAGCTAACTATAATGGTCCTAAGGCAGTTGAGAGGCTAATCAAATATTGTCACATGTTTGAGTATAACATTTTTCAATTCATTTCCATGGATGGAATCATAAAGTGCTTTGAGTTGAATGGAATATAGTTGAATGGTGATCCCATGAGAGAGTTTCCTAAGGAGCTTCTCCATATAGTGTAAGCTTATGACACCAGTCGATCTTGGTAGGAGGCCCTTCAATGTGTATTACTACCCAATATCAAAAAACTGCAAGCATAGTTATGAGAAGTCCCATAAAATTCGTCAAAGGGTGCATAACCATTAATCCCCAAGAACTACATCACACCCTCCTAAGGTAAAATCAAACATGTCCAATTTGAGGTTATAATCCCTTGTTGAAATATGAACATTAAGATATTTGTATTTACAAGGAAATGTTCCCCCATTGGAAATCATAACTTCAAAGCTTCACCAGGGGTACATAAAATAGTCATCTTGTTTGGATAGCAAAGGATCAATGAAATTATGTGTGATACCTAAGTCAATGAGAATAGTGGGTGGGTGCTTCTTGAAATACCCTTTTACTCTTATAGTTTGAGGATTGGTTCCTCCTACCAAAGCATGCACTCAAAAAATTTGAGTGGGAGATTATGAGGTATGGATCTTCTAATTATTATTTATATTCCTAGGACTCTTGAGCATCCTCCCATTATTCTATATTAGGAGTTTATGGACTAGGATCAAAATAATGAACCTTCTTTTGATATGTTTCAGAATGATGAATCCATTATAGAATATCTATGAGCAAGAGAGTTCATGCCATGAGGATACTATAAAAAAGGGTTCTCTATCATTCTAAATAAGTCTACATATTTCAGGGGGTAAAAAACATCTCTAAATCAAATCGAAGAAGAGGAATATGAAGAAGAAGATCCTTCCCTGAATACGAAAAACATCCAACCCACTCCTGATGAGTCAAAATCCTACCTAACATTAGATATGGAGCTCCCAGATGAATTTGCTTCAGAGATAGAGGAAATATCATCAACCCCACATATCTATAAGACTAGTCATCTTCCCTCATTGAGGAGGTTATTGAAGTCAATCTTAGAACAGAGGAAATTCCTAAAATTATCAAATTGGGGGAAATTCTTACATCTGAAGAGCAACAAATCCTTATTGATCCTCTCAAAGAATATATAGATGTGTTCACATGGAGTTATTTAGACATGTCAGGGCTAGGTAAAACCTTGGTAGTGCATCATTTAGTGGTTCATCCAAATGCAAAACCAACTAAACAAAAAATTTACAATATGCATCCTTAGGTGGCCCTTTTAGTCAAAGAAGAGTTGCATAAATTCTTAGAAGTCAGGTTTATCCTTCTAATTGATTATTCTGAATGGATATCTAATATTGTCACCATGGCCAAACCACAGGAGGGAATCAGAATTTGCACCGACTTTTGAGACATCAATAAATCATGCCCCAACTTTCCCTTACCAAATACAGACATGATCATGGACTCTAATACAGGATATGAGATTCTATCCCTCATGGATGATTTTTATGGATATAATCAAATTAAAATTACACTTGAAGATCAACACAAAACAAACTTTATCACTCCATGGGGTACTTTCTATTATCAAGTGATGCCTTTTGGTCTTAAAAATGTGGTAGCTACTTACCAAAGGGATATGACATTAATATTCCATGACATGATGCATGACATCATTGAAGATTATGTGGATGATATACTAGGGAAGTCTAAACTCTGACCAAAGCATCCTATGGTCTTAAGTAAAATCTTTGAGAGGCTCTGAGAATATAAGGTTATATTGAACCCAAATAATTGTTTGTTTGGAGTCACCTTGGGCAAACTATTTGGGTTCATAGTCTCCAAGAGAGGCATTGAGGTAGATCTCATGAAAGTTAAAGCTATTGTGGAAATGCCTCTTCCTAAAAATTTGAAATAGTTAAGAAGCCTTCAATGGAAATTACAAGTTATTCAATGGTTTATATCTCAATTAATGGATAAGTGTCACCCCTTCACCCAGCTCTTAAAGAAGGGAACTCATTTCAACTAAAACTCAGAATGCCAATAGGATTTTGATAATCTAAAGCAATATCTGGTTAAACCTCTAGTTTTATCAACACCAATCTCAAGAAGGCCACTACTTTTGTATATCTCTACAACACCTTGTGCCATAGGGGCCCCACTAGCTCAGCATAATGATGAAGGTAAATAAAGAGTAATTTATTATCTCAGCAAGACCTTTATCTCATATGATCTTAACTATACCCCTATTGAAAAGACTTATCTAGTTATCATCTTTGCATCGTAGAAACTCATATATTATATGTTGAACAACCAAGTCAAGCTCATAGCTAAATTGGATCCTCTCACGTATGTGTTATCTAAATCCACTTTAACTAGTAGAATGGCCAAATGGATACCAAGTCTCTCATCACAGCCTTACTAGATGAGTCTATATTTACTAATGGATAATCAAATGATTGGAAGTTATATTTTGATGGCTCTTTCACCACACATGGGTTAGAAGCGATAATCCTTTTGGTAATTCCACAATGTGACCTAATCCCTAAAGCCTTTTGAATTGCTTTTCCATATACAAACAATATTGCTAAATATGAGGCTTCAATTACCAATATCCAACTTGACATCTAATGCAATATCCAACATCTCCAGGTATTTGGTGATTCTCAATTGATTATAAAAAAAGTGAATGAGAAGTTCTAGATGAAAGATGAAAAATTGGATCCCTATAAATACTAGTGGACTAATTGAAGCAAAAATTTTAGTCCATAAGATTTGAACCAGTTCCCATGGGAAGTAATAAATCTACCGACTCCATGTCCATTATTGGGTCTTTGATAAATCTTCCATAAGATGTCCTTGAAGGAAATTTTATAATTAAACAATTACTATTACTGACTCATCAATCAACAGATCATTATCAAATTTATGTTATACCTGATCTTAGTCTACCCTGGTATCATGATATTTACACCTACCTCTATGACAACATCCTACCATCAAACCTCAATCGCCACCAACATAAAGCCTTCATCCATCACACATCATGTTATACTATCTTTGGTAGCACTCTTTATTGATGACGCTATGACGGGACCTTGTTGAGATACCTAACATCAAAGAAGGCTACTCTTATAATCAAGGATGTCCACGATGTTATCTATGGTGGTTATGTTAGTGGGATGGCCCTAACCAAGAAGTTACTCCAGACCAGATACTATCATCTCATAATAGATCATGATGCCTACCAATATGTGTGTAAATGTGTAACATGTCAAAAGCATGGTAATCCTATTCATGCCCCCACACAAGAACTACAACCTATAATGATCCCATGGCCATTTTCTATATGGGGACTCAATCTAATTGGCAAGATCAATCCTACATCATCTGATGGACATAAGTTAATAATTATATCTATGGAGTATTTTACTAAATAGGTTGAAGCCATGCCATTAATTTATACCATAAGTCTCCAAATATCAAAATTTCTTTTGAATCAGATTATTTGTCACTTTGGAATCCTAGCTAAAATCACATTAGATAATGAAAAATATTTTAAAAATCTAGAAGTCAAAGATTTGTGTAGTTGTTATCACATTGAGAAACATTTTTCCACACCCTACTATCCCCAGGGGTAATGGACAAGCAGAAACAACTAATAAAATGCTTCTTAAAATTCTCAAGAAAATTGTCAATGATGTAGGTAGAAATTGGCATTTACAACTATACCCTGCTCTTTGGTCTTATAAAATCATTGTTCGAACACCTATTGGGGCTACTCTATATTCTCTAGTCTATGGCATATAATCAATCTTGCCCATTGAAGTTGAGCTCCCCACTTTACAAATCTCTTTGTCGGGCATGATTATCGATCATAATTCTAGATAGGAACAGTTACAAGAGCTCGAGCTATTAGATGAAAGATGTCAAAATGCTTTGAATCATCTTTGGGCATGCCATAATAAGCTCAAGGGCTAATATTGTAAGAATATCTAGTTCCAACAATTTGAAATTGGTGACCTAGTCCTAAAAGAGAATCAGAAAAACACCAATGCAGAGCAAGAGAAAAAAGTCAAATTTGAAACAAATTGGCTTGGGCTTTATATCTTTATTATAAAATTTAGATTAAGAGCCAATAAATTACCTACATTGGAGGGAGAAGATCTCTATGAACCCATGAATATTATGCATCTAAAGCATTTTTATACCTAAAAGGCTCCAAATAACCTCTGTCTATGAGTCCCCACTCTTGGAGGCACGTCCACAACCACTCCACTTCTCTCATTCATTCCTTCCATTCCATCATTTTCCATATGACCCTAGTCCTACTATTGGGTGTATATTAGATGCTTAGGCAATATCAAGAGATATGAGTTTCAACCTGGGGAAAATCATTGTTAATCATATGAGGGGAATATTTTTTGAAGATTCCTATGGAATATCTAACTCCACTTTCAAATCACTACTCATCTCATTTTGGACATCCTAATACATATCCCAATTACATCCTCCTTGATGACTCTTCCTCCTCTTAACCTCAATTGCATCCCCCTTTGTTCATCCAAATCCAGCCCTAAGCGGAGACCCACAAGAACCCACTAACTTCATCACTACTGAAGGGTCAAATAATGTTCCTACTCTAGGATCCATCATTCAAATTATTGATACAGTATTTTTGATATGGTCATTTTGGTGTGTGAAAGATCTAAAATGGAGATATGGGTCAAAATTTATGGCCTCCAGAAGGTTGTCCTATTTTTTCTGCATCAGTTTCTCCTAGATCATGTTATGTTTTTTAGCTCCCATTATTCTAGGTTTCCAAAAAAACCGTACTAGTATTTTGCATTTGGGTCAAAACTATGTTTTAAAGGAAATTTTAAGGGTTTTATTAATTTTCATGAAAATCTTGGATATTTTTGGACTCTCCCAATATTTTCAAAAATATGTAGAAATTAAATAAAAAATGATTTTTTTTGGTTAGGTAGTTATTTTTTGGGTAAATTTCTAATGTTGGAGACTCTAAGGGA
Organism: Torreya grandis; assembly: GCA_037957365.1. Classification (NCBI taxonomy): domain Eukaryota; kingdom Viridiplantae; phylum Streptophyta; class Pinopsida; order Cupressales; family Taxaceae; genus Torreya; species Torreya grandis. Next base: position 170,457 of record JARHVA010007780.1, read on the forward strand.
AGACAATGGCATGCAAGAATTTTTGCATTTTTTTGGAAGGTAGGAAACCCTACTTTCACATTTTTTAATTATTCATTCTGAGATATTTTTATAAAGTCCAAGTTTGAATAAATCTGATAAACAATCTTCATGAGACGTCCATTTGAAGTCTAAAGGTGCATTGATGATGACAACTAGAGTGGTCCTGTGTCTGTAGCATTGTTTTGGCTACACCACTCACCCTATGCCATTGTTGCCTTGTGGAATGAAAATTGTGCCTTTGTTTTTTTATCAATAAACTTATTTCAAAGTAAGGAAGTGTAAGAACCCTCTGATCAGGTATCAAAAATAATATACCATATTATTATTATTATTATTATTATTATTATTATTATTATACCAAAAGGTTTATTACCGGTCCTTTATTATATATTAATCATACAAGTTTGCAAATTTTCGATCAAACATGAAAACTAAGTCAATAACAAGTTATAAGCATGATTAGAGTGTTTCCATGTATACATTTGGTAATTCATTAAAGTTAGTTTCAAATCAACTCTTCTTCTTGGCTCTATGCCATTTCAATTACACATTTTCATATTAGGTTATACATTTATATGTGAACACGTTTCAATGTTAATTACATTATGAGGTGTACAATTGTATCCTATCAATGATATCTCACGATTTAGAATTATATTCATTTTTAGAAGTCTGAACAACCTTCATAGTAAGTGACTAAACATAATAAATTGAATTCACATTTTTTATTCATTCGTAAGTACATATGCAACCATGCCTAAGTAAGACAAGTTAATACACATCTTTTGATAATTTGATAGATCAATTTCAAGGTAATATACAAACTAAAATTAAACTAAATAACATACATTTTTTTATAAGATCATTCCTAAACCATGATTTCATCTTTACATGTAGAATACAATGACCTATCAAATATAATCATAAATGAAAAAGTCTTCATAAGGAAAATCCATCAGAGATTTATAGATCATCACTATTGTTGAAAGACCATATAGGTACCCATAGAGAGATATCATCATTGGAAGGCTTTTCCTCCAACCATAGAGCCTTTTGGATACGCCACACATCTCTCATCCACTGAAAGTGACTCCACCCTTCTACAAAGATACTAGGTGCGAAGAATTGATAGAACAGAGAGAATCCAAGTAGATAAAACAAGTCAACAAATAACTCTCCATAATAATGTAGTATAAATTTACATATATATTCCAATATTTGGTACTAAAGTACATCTTGATAACTACAAATAATTAATAACCCTATCAAAATTTGTAACCCAAATTTAAAATTAATCAATCTTCACATAAACTCCTAACTCGATCCCAATACTAATTAAAAAATAAAAAGTTACATTTATTATACATGAATTTTATCTCCAAACCAAAACATAACCCAAGAATAAAATCCAAATACCATAAATATGTTTTACCCCAAGTTGTTTGATTCCCAAACATGTTTTAATGTCCAAAAGATTTGGACTTATTTCAAAAAGGTTAGCATTTATACGGTTTCATATAAAATTTCACATTCATTGTCTCGAGTTTTATTTCCCAAAATGAAATCAACATACAAAATGGTGTGACTATTATTCCAAAAGGAATAACTTCTAATACGTGTTTGGAAGTAATAAATGATTAACCTTCACATTTATTCTATAATTGATCTTAAATATCCAAGAGCCTAAATAGTAAGGTGATATGTTATACCTTTTCTTTTTAATGTAAGATACAGTGATAATCAACCAATCAAAAGTAAATTTTATCAGATTTCAAATCTTGATTTTCAAACTTAATGTGTTCTAAAAATCCCAAGATCTAATATTGTAGTCACCCAACAAGTATTCAAGTCCATTATAAATTTATCATTTAAAATCAATGATCAAGTTTAATACCATTCATCAACCCAATACACTAAAAATCCCAAGATCCAATATCGTAGCCACCCAACAAGTATTCAAGTCCATTATAAATTTATCATCTAAAATCAATGATCAAGTCTAATACCATTCATCAACCCAATACACGATACAATAATCTAAGTCTAAGTCTCAACACCCCTATACAAGTTAAACAAAATCCATTACTGATTTAAATTCCCAAAATCAACTCAACATCCAAAGGGTCTAGTGTATAATTCATCCATTTTCATATTCATTTTTCATCTCTCATGTTTGGCTATTACAATATTTGCTGCATATATAGATAGCTCTATTTTTTTTACTATTCTATATTTTTAATCTTGTTGTCCGTTATATGTGAATGGAAAGACTGATATAAATATAAACAAAATGGGTTTAAATTATGTCCACTTCCATGGACTTTTTTTTAAATAAAAGATGTCAATTTAGTGATGATGTAGTTCAGTTCAGAGGCATCCCATATGAGCAATATATTCTTAGCAAATTCTTAGCCCTACGTAGTGCTTTAAACATCGATATTTTGGATTTAACAAATGCCTAATAAATGTGTATTACCTTCCAGAAAAAAAACCTACCTACTTGCTGGTATATAAAATTATTCTTCCCAAGAAATGACTTATAGGCTGTGAAATTAGATTTATATCTTGAAAATAATAGTCCCAGAAATGTTACTTAGGAGGATAGTGTATCACTGTTGTGGCTCTATTCTTCTATTTACAAACACGTCATGGCTAAATTATAGTTTTTACAATGCAGTCGAGATAGCAAAAATGCTCACAATCCATATCTTAGATGCCATTCTACTAGCTTTATTTTTCCGTAAAGACTTGCAGCTTATAGAAAAATAAACTTGTTACATTGAACATTTATACTTTCTTAATAATCTTGCACGCTCCTGCTCCAACGGTCGGTGGCTCAGATATGCAGGAGGGGAGGATTCAGGGCTTGATTCTACTTGGGAAGATTCTTCAGAGGACGGAGAAGAAGAGGGTCTTCAGGTATCTTACCAGGTAGCAGACAAGGGATTTTCTTCGTCACTGACACAGTAGAGACATCAAAGGCACCTTCAGTAAGCATGTAATCTGGTTTGCAGAGGGGATTCCTTAATCCCGTTTTGTCTAAGGCGCCTGGCTCTAAGGCAGTTTTGTTTTCTGATCGGGTGGGCAGCATGGGGGATGCAGCCTACTCCCAGCAGACTGAACATGCTTGCATGGGTCTGAAGGAAGCAGAGCTTAGCACTACCAAGGGCTTCCAAGTCTCGGTTGGAAGTGACATCGCCAGTAGAAACAAGAACGTGCAGTAAAAAACAAGGGCGTCTGGTTAACCCATGATGCCCATCTGGCTTAGTAGTCTGAGAGCAGCAAGCTTATTCCTAGCCCTGTTTTGGCTGCTCAAGCTCGCCTTGTTATCCCTGTTGGCCCTCAGTTTACGTCAACTTATTTAACACCGATACAAAGGTTAATTTTTACAGACTGCAGGAACGTGGCAAACCATTTCCACAAATGCTCTGATTTCTGTAAAACCCAACTGGACGATTTTCATGGCGGCTTGAGCCCAAGCTTGGTCAAAATCAAAGATGGCATTCGTGAATATCCTTCTGCTTCTTCAGGTCATGGATCACCTACTTTCTTGCTGGGAGACCTCTCTGTGTCTTTCTTGGAGGACATTCGATAATTCAAGTTCTCTGACCAGGCTATTGATGACATGGATTCGGCTTTCAACAAACGTAGCTTATTTTCTAAAATGTGTGGGTTCCCCACTTTCGTTGTCTGAAATCGTTTGCTGGGCCAAATCGTCTTAGATCTCAATGGGAGTGAGTTCCTTCACTTTGTTTAGCTATGGGTTTTTTTAAGTCGTTTTCAATAGTGCTGCTGATCAGGGTTTTGTTTGGTCAAATGGACCTTGGTTTGTTGAAAATTTTCGATATTTTTCTGTTCATGGGCACCCTCCTTCGACTCTAAAAAGGAGGTAATTACAGCACCTCCTCTTTGTATCAAATTCTATAGTTTACTTTCAATTCTCATAAGTGAAGAACACATTATTATGTTGATCGATAGGGTTGGTTCTTTTGTGAATTTGGATGAGGGTTTGGTTGGGAAAATATTTGTAAGGGCTTGTGTGATTGTTGATCGTTCTAAGCCCCTTTGCCATTTTGTTAGGATCAGCTCATCTCAAAGTTCGTGGATTCAATTCTTCAACATCGATGGCCTTCTTTTCAGAGGTTTTTGATGTAATATTATTGGGCATCGAGCATTAGAGTGTTCTTCAATAGGTTTTACTGTCCGACCTCTATTTGAAGTTTGGTTTGAAGAAAGAAATCTGGGGCCCCAGATCAAGACTTCTTGTGATGTAATCACAATGTTTTCTACCATCTTTCAGGGGTTCCTCCTCCCTCAAGCATGGTTAGGGAGGCTTAACTAGGGGAGAGCCTTGTTAGAGGATGGAAGTGGACCCGACTGAGCCTTCTATTCCTCTGGCGACTTCCACTTCTCCCCCTAACTCTTTTGCAACAAAACTCAAAAATCCTTTGGTTTCTACAGGAAAGAAAAAAGGATGCAGTTAGGAGGCAGAAAAATTGAGATCCGATGCGGAGGAATTGGTGAAGGATGGTACTTAATGGACTATGGAAGGTCTTCTCTCTCGAAGCGGAAGAAGATTGACCTCATCCAAAGGTTAAATTGCTTTCCTTGTCCTTCTTTGCAAATTGGATGTAGGTTCCTGTTGTTGGCTGTTGGTTCTTTGTTGATTTTGTGTGGGGTTTGGATCAGCTTCTTGTCGATCCCCTACCTCCCCCTTTGTCAGTTGTTGGTTGATTCTTTGGGAAAACCTATTAGCTCTTACTAAAGAATGGCAAATATTTTGTTGTTGTTAAGGTGGTTTCTTTTTATGAGCTTGGCCTAATTAGATTGTCTTTGACCCTAGGGGAAAGGTCCCAGTAGTCGTGTACTTTAATTTGGACAGCGAATTAAGGTGCCATAACATCACATTAAATTTTTAAAAAATTACCTGTTTTAATATGTCGTCTTAACTACTTATAACTAACATTTAAAATCCTAACACATTATATATTTTACAATATAACCAATTTTATCACGAGAGGTCATAATATGCATTTTTTTAATCTATGACCAAAACTTAACTTTTATAATACCAATAGTTATGCATTAGAGTATCAATACTTGAGTCTTACTTGTTAAAATGTGACTGATTACTTTTAATTTTATAGAGTAAATATTGAACAAAAATTAGATATTACATGTTCAACGTCTGGTGCATTTTAATATTTCTACACACCAATATGTTCTATCAATAAAATACATGTTAACAAAAATCTTGTTTAACAATTGGAACATGCACAACTATTGAAACCTTTTCCCAAATAATTATTTTTATTTTATTTTAATTGATTACAATTTTAAACAACTTTATATTAAATTTAAGACCCGGTCAAAACCCTTCTTTTATTTTATCCAATTAAAAAACATTTTCCTAATAAATATAACCTTTTCCTTCCGCAAACCGCCCCTATGTGAATTAATATTCTTATGAACTTATTGGATCACCCAAGTCCATTCCCACATTTAGTTCAATTCAAGTGGTCTATGCACGCCACTTGGTCATTTATTATTTAGTTGACTAGGATGGGGAGAAAGGGATGGCTTTCGATCTTCAAAAAGTCTTGGTTTCTGGTCTTAAATTTGTTTTATATATAATGCAGGTTGGTCCAAATAGAAAGGCCGTGTGTTTTACATTTATCACAATGTTGTCTCAATTAATTAGAGATTATAACTACAATGTTTTACTACTTTTCTTATTAAGTTATTAACCACATAATTTGAGGTAAGGTGTTACATATTCAATTTATAATAACTATACGCCTTGCTCATTGGTTCGCGTTTAAGAGACTTTGAGCTCCAATAATAATTGCAGTAATTCAATTTTAATAATCATAATTAGAGATAGGGTCAAATATTTGTATGAGATTTAAATAGTTTTTATCGTTAATTATGATAGTTTTTATAAGTTTATTGGATTTTCAATTTAATGATTTATAATGAATGGATTTTTAAATCATAAAATGTGATAAAAATATTTAATCAAAATATATATCTACATTCGTTCAGATTGTAACTATTAATGTATTCTTAGCATATGTTTTTGCAATAATAAGTACATACATTATCTTATTCAATTTTCGTCAAAGTTAACGTATCTTCTACAACTTTCTAATCAAGAATACGAAAGTAATATTAAGCATAAAATCAATCACCCAAATGTAAATGGTCACTACTCGTTCCAAAATAAGTGATTGTATATGTTTGTACCTAGAATACAATCAAAATTATTAAAAACCAATCCACATAGTTATCTCTGCACTACCCAAAATATGTATCTAGCTCCTCCCCTCCAATAATGTTTTTCCTCATACCGAGAAGGCTATACCTACATCACAAACAAATAAACAAATGATAATTATCTAAATTATGATATCAAAATCATATGATATGAAATAGTAAAACCATGATATATAATAATTATTTTGCATAATTATATAACATTTAAATATCCAAATTAATTACCTTAATTTTATCGTATAAACATTAAAACATGATAATAATAATAATTACCTAAACCAAAATAAAATAAAATAAATCAATAAATCTTTAATAACTTTTTATTACACATAAAAATTAATTTTTTAATTATTATTTTTTCTCTGTAATTATTAAGCCAGCCAGAGGCTTATTATGGATGAGCAAAGTCCCAAGATTCATCTCACAAGAAATAAAGAGTAGCATATGTTGTTTTCCTCAATCTAACACTGACACGTGTTATTGGAGATTACATGTTACTGATAGATTGGTTAGTTGCATCGTGTCAAGTACAGGGCGCACTGGTTGAGGCAAGTACAGATGCAAACCATTTATCCAACACTAAAATTCTTATATTGTGGTTGAGTACACGGACAGTTTCTAGCCTCATTGTCTTACATGCCCTTCTGATATGCCACGCACATGAGCTGAAATAGCGCACTTGGAGTGTGCTCGAGGCTCATCTAAGCGCATCTGTTCATGCATTTCAACAATGAGGACTATTACTTCGAGTGAAGGCTGCCCATCTGAACGCATAAGTATGTTTAGAATTCTGACAGCTCACTGACACTATTTTGACAGTTCTCAAATAAATTAATGCCACATACGTAGTTTTTTTGGCACTGACAAACACTGATATTTCTAAAATATTAAACTGTGTGGAGATTTTTAGTCTTCATGTGCGGGAAAGGGGGTGAGTGGGTGCCCGCCTATCACCAACAAGCGCACTCAGCTGCTAAAAGATTTATTATTGAGTGAATCCACTCATAGGAGGAGGCTCTGCATCCACATCAATTGAGTTCTGGATATTTATTCATTCATGCACAAATAACATTGTTGAAAACATTATAGCCATGGCTCCTCTCTTATTAGGAAAAAAAGGAAATTTTTTTCGTTAGCATACATTTTCCACAAACAAAATATGAGAAAAAAACTTGATTCCTCTTAAAATTTATCATGCTTTGCATTGGGTGGCTTAATTTGAGCCTTCCTTACATTGGGTATCTTGCACCATAGGGGCAATGATTCAAAACTCAGAAGTTCTAGTTGACGAATATTGCAATAGCACAGAAATAACACAATACCAATGGATTCTCTGAGAAGAGACGTCGTATTACTTAACAATCGCAATACAAAACATGCACTTATCTCTACGAAAATATGTCTACCTTCCTCTTTCGGGTTACAATGCATTTATACATATGTTTGAAACCACCACGGGAGATTACGTGGCTCAAAGAAATAACGGGTGACGACTTAACGTCCCAGCATTAAGACAATACAACGCTCGAGGACATATGTCCCAGCATTAAAACAATGCAGCGCTCGAGGATATAACATTAAGACAATGCAATGCTCGAGGATATAATCGCTCAAGGACAAAACAAAATGAGAACAATACAAAAGTCGAGGAATTAACTGCCACCAAATGGTCACTTCGAATTGTTGCCCAGATCATTCCTCCCTCCTTGGAAAGCAATGGTCCCCATTGCATCAAGATTCCCCGTCAAGTGGGGTAGTTGTGTCTTGATTTGATTTGTTGTGAGCCACTCACCATGGTGGCTAAGCTGGCCTCTTCTGACCACTCAATATAGTGGAATAGAGCATCCTCTTGTTGTCTTCATCCAAGTATCCACAATCTGATCCTCTTCTACTAGAGCAAGACTCTCTGAAATCCAGCTCATCAATGTCTAGGTGTTCTACTACAACTGAAGTGTCCAATAGAGGTGGGTGATATGGTTTGAGGAGCTCCACATTGATTATTGGATGCAGACCAAGGTAGGCTAGTAAGTTTAACTCAAAAGCATTTTTTGAAACTTTTCTGGTGATGGTGTATGGACCATATCGTAGAGGCTGAATCTTTCTATGTGGGCCTGCAAGCCATTCCTTTCTAAGCCGTAACCAAACCTTGTCACCCACAGCAAAATGGTGTACAATCCTATGTTTGTCATGGTGTAGCTTATACTTCTAATTCATCTTCTCTAGGATGTCGTGAACTTGTTCTTGGATATGCTACATGTGTTCAATAAACTTGGTCACTTTTGCTGCCTCAGAGCTTCCATGAGCTGTGTAGTCCATCGTGGAGAATAGAACAGCTATATCAATTGGTGCCATGGGTTGGAACCTGAAACATACTTGGAAGGGACTGTGCTTGGTCGAGCTGTGTAGTGCCTGATTGTATCCATGTTGGATGATCGAAAGTCCCTCATCCCATGTGCGTGGGTGTTTGGAGTGATACATCCGAATCATGTGAACAATCAAGCAGTTGACCACCTTGGTCTGACCATCAGTTTGTGGATGGAAGGATGTGGACTTCATTAGCTTAGTATCCATCCTTTTCCATAGAGTGGACCAGAAGATGCTCAGGAACCTGCTATCTCGATCTGAGACAATGGACTTGGGGAGACCAAAATGGAGCCATACATGACTAAATTATAGTTGAGCAGTTTCCTCAGCAGACATATTTTTCTTACAAGCAAGCATAATAGCCATTTTTGAAAAATGATCAACTACCACAAAAATATAGTCCTTGCCATGTTTGGAAGTGGGCAAACCTGAGAGCAAATCCATTGAGACGGATTCCCAAGGCCTGGTTGGTTCTGGCAATGGCATGTACAATCCTTGCTTCCTATTTGTTGGCTTGGCGATTACACATGGGGTGCAAGATTTGAGATATCTTTCCACATCTTTGTGCATATGGGGCCAGCAGAAGTGTTTTTGAAGAACTGCCAATGTTTTTTCGATACCAAAGTGGCCAGTTGTCCTACTAAAGTGTGCTTCCCATATCATCTTTTGTTGCTCTACAACAGGAACACAGATGTGCCCCATATGGCAGAGGACATTATTTTGCAAATAAAAGTCGGAAACGTGTTCACCTTTTTGGAGCGCTTGATATGTGTCAGCAAAGATAGGATCTGCTTCATACAGAGCACCCCAAGTGGCAGTCTCATGTCTGCATAGGTCAAGCATTGTTGTGAGTGCAGTAATTGGTGGGTGGCTTAGGCAATCTGTAGCTGTATTTGAGCTCCCCTTTTTGTCTTTGATTATTAGGTGGAATTGTTGAAGACACGTGGCCCACTTTTGGTGCCTCTCATTTCATAGTTTGCTTTGCATCTAGATGAATTCCAATGGTTTGTGGTCAGTGTCGATGACCGTCTCTTTCCCTAGGATGTAGTGTTTCCAGTGTTTACAAGCTTGTACAATGGCATAGAGCTCCTTATCATATGTTGGATATTTCCTGACTATATCAGTGAAATTTTCACTGTGGTATGCAACAGGATGGCCATGTTGCATGATGATAGCTCCCATGGCATATTCAGATGCATCTATCATCAACTCAAACAGTTGATGCAAAACTGGCAAGGCAAGAATAGGGGCTGAGCAGAGTCTGTTCTTCAAATTCTCAAATGCCCTTTGCTGTACTTCACACCACTGAAATGTATCTTTAGCTCCTCCTTTAGTCACTTGGGTTAGTGACCAAGCAACATGTGAAAATCCAAGAACAAACCTGTGGTAGAAATTTGCAAGGCCCAAAAAGCTGCTTAGCTCTATGAGGGTCCTTAGTGTGGGCCATTCTCGAATAACCTGAATATTTTTTGGATCGATGTGGACTCCTTCCTCATGCACAATGTACCTGAGGTACTAAATTATTTCCATTCCAAATGTGCGTTTGTCAAGATTTGCGTACAACTTGTGCTCCCGAAGAGTTTGAAGCACCTTACAGACATGTTGCAAATGTTCTTCCCATGTTTTGCTATAGATGAGAATGTCATCTAAGTAGACCACCATGAATGAGTTGGTGAAGGGTCGTAGGATGTCATCCATCATCCTCATGAAGGTTTCAGGTGCGTTAGTTAGACCAAAAGGCATAACCAACCATTCAAAGAGCCCCTCCTTAGCTTTGAATGTAGTTTTCCAGACATCAGTGCAATCGATGGGAATTTGGTGATAACCAAATTTGAGATCAATTTTGGTGAAGAATTTCGCACCACGGAGCTGGTCTAGCAGGTCATCGATTATGGGGAGAGGGTAGCGATTCCTCACGGAGATTTTATTCAGGTCTCGGTAGTCAATGCAGAGCCTCCATGTTCCATCTTTCTTTGGTGCCAAGATAATTGGGCTACCACAAGGTGAAGAGCTTGGCCTGATGTGACCCATTTTGATCAATTCTTGAATCTATCTTTTTATCTCATCGTTCTCCAAAACTGATCTATGATACACAGGACTGTTAGGCAAAGGTGATCCTGGGATTAAATCGATAGAATGTTTTCCCTGGCAATGTAGTGGAACTCCTGTAGGTGACTTGAATAAGCCAGCATATTCGCCTATGATTCATCCTATCTACTCTTGTTGTGTTGATTATGTAGTTAGGACCGCAACATCGGCCTCCTTGGATCTCTGTGGTCTGACCATCATGAGAACAAATTGCTTTGTCTTCTCCACCAATCTCTTACATTACTTATCACTGATCAGGGAAACAGATGTGGAAGGTGGTACCTTTGGTACCCTATAGCATCGTGTTCCAAGAGTGAGGGTGATCCTTCGGGTTTGAGATTCATAAATGCCATGCCGCTCATACATGAATGGTTGACCAAGGAGGACATCACAAATGTCTAGATTGACCACATCACACAAGAATTCATCCTAGAATGGTATTATAGCATATGAAAGAAGGCACTAATGGGTGACACGAAGGTCTCTCCCTGGGCTTAACCGCCCAATACTATATGGCTTTGGATGAGGCTTCATGGATAGACCTAGACTTTTCACAACTTTAGCCGAGATTAAGTTCTTTTGACTCCCGCTATCAAGAATGAAATGTAGAGGCTTACCTTTTACCCATAATTTGGAGTGAAACAATTTTTCTTTGTCATCTGGTCTTTCCTCACGGGTTTGTGACGAAGTGACGATGGTGTCGAGCTCAGAATCTACAATTTCTTCTTCGTCCTCTTTGACTGTAGGTTGCGTATGAGGCAGAGTAGTAGATGTCGAGCATTGTGACTCAGAGAGCAGCGAGTTGATGGCTTGACATTCTTCTTTAGAGTGAGTTCCAATTTTGTGGTAATCACGCCATTTTCCAGCCTTCCCCTTCTGGAATTTCTTATCCTGAAACTCCTTCTGCTTCCAATTTTGGCCTCGTGTTTGACCTTCCTTGTTGCTTTTCCCTTTTGAAGGTTGATTCTTCGTATTCTTCCTGCCATGCTTCTGTTCAATCTTCACTGCAAATTTATATGCCTCATCGAGGGTTTCCAAATTGAAGAGTTTCATTTCCCCTTGGATGTACCATTGTAGCCCACCACGATATTTGAGAGTTTTATGTTTCTCACTATCTTCAATGCCCAGTCTTGCAGACAAAGAATGAAAAGCATCTGTGTAATCTTGCACAGATTGGTCCTTGCATTGGCGGAGTTGTTGCCACTGTATGTACAGATCATCATATGCGCTAAGGGGATAGTATTCTTCTTTTACTGCTTTCGTAAAATCATCCCAGGTCGGTTCCACCTAAAGGCCAATGATATCCAAATTGAACCTCTTTTTGTACACTTCCCACTAGTTTTTTATGGGTAATGATGATTTCAAAAGAGCAAAAGTGATCTTTTCTCCATTGATGAACTTATTTACCGAGAAGTAGGATGACAGTTGGTCCAACCAATTTTCCATCGCATCAGCATTGATTTTGCCTTCAAATGTGGGAATATCAAAATTTACCTGAACCTTAAAGGGTGTTAGGGCACTGAAAGGAATCTCCCTTGATGAGGAGCCCGATTGTGTAGCTGCAGAGCCAGAATTTCCCATCAGAAGTGTTTGAAGAATTTGAGCAAATTGTTGGAGCATCTGTGCTTTTTGCCACTGAAGGGCTTCATTCACTATTTCCTTGAAAGGATCAGATGTCTCAGTGTCATCCACCATTTGAGGTCATTTGGGGCACACAAGGGGAGTGTCTGGAAGCTATATCACTTCCCACCCAAGTTTCCTATATCCTGACCTCATCCTCGGGAACATACACTCTCAAGACAAACCACTCTGATACCACTGATCCAAAAATCAAAAGTTTTGGTTGATGAATATTGCAATAGCACAAAAATAACACAATACCAATGGATTCTCTGAGAAGAGACGTTGTGTTACTTAACAACTGCAATAAAAAACATGCGCTTATCTCTGCAAAGAGATGTCTACCTTCCCCTTTCGAGTTACAATGCATTTATACATATGTTTGAAACCACCGCAAGAGATTACATGGCTCGTGGAAATAATAGGTGATGACTTAACGTCCCAGCATTAAGACAATACAATGCTCAAGGACATATGTCCCAGCATTAAAACAATGCAATGCTCGAGGATATAACATTAAGACAATGCAACGCTCGAGGACAAAACAAAATGAGAATAATACAAAAGTCGAGGAATTAACTGCCACCAAATGGTCACTTTGAATTGTTGCCTGGATCAGGCAACTATTAGTTAATAAAGCTAAAGGCTTAAATAGTAGGTGAAGCCCATAGATTCATCTCACAAAGAGATAAAATGATATATTCCTTAATAAATAGCCTAGTTTTGAATGGTGGCTGTTTGGGGGAGGTGGTGGTGCAGAGCGGTTTGGTAGACATGGAGATAAATGCATATTTGTAGTTTGTTGAAAGTGCAGAGGGGCTTTGTGAGTTTGTTGAAATCCTTGACTAAAATGGAATGTGGTTCCACTTGATTTGAAAACAACTGAGATGAAAAGAATGGTGGTGTTGGTGCTCTTGGGTTGAGTTAAAGAAAAGAAAAGAACATAACTTGATATGGCAACAATGTTAATGATGTTGGATGAAAAGGTTACTTCAGGAGGTTCGAACCCTGGATGTGGTGATAACAAGGATTGCTTGAGATTGCAAGAGTAGAAGAAGCAACTGTAGGAAGATATGGTAATGGCGGCAGTAGCTACATCTACAAATAATTGTATGGCATATGTATCACCATATGGATACAGAAGGCCTCCTGGGACATATTTTTTTCTCACACATCATCATCATCATCAATATAAATAGTTGTATGCATATTCATCCAATAAAAATATGTTTGGCTTGCAGCGGGTTGCTTGTTTGAATCATGGGAGAAGCATTTTAGGTGCCAACCCTATGGCTCAATTAGTGCAGGCAAGACCCTTCATAAAATTTAAGATTTAATTTATTGTTCTACAATTTTTAATTTAAATTAATAATCACATAAATTATAATTTAAAATAACAATCACATAAAATATAATTTAAATTAATAATCAAATAAAATAATTTAAATTGACAATCAAATAAAATAATTTATTGTTCTAAAATTTATATTTGAACAATGATAACTTAAAAGTAAAAAGAATTTAAAATTTAATTTATTGTTCTATAATTTTTAATTTAAATTAGCAATCAAATAAAATAATTTATTATTCTAAAATTTATATTTGAACAATTATAAAGTAAAAAAAATTAAAATTTAATTTATTGTTGTATAATTTTTAATTTAAATTAACAATCAAATAAAATAATTTATAATTGAACAATTATAATGTAAAAATTTTTAAAAAAAATATATCCTAATATATATTATTATTAATTATTTATGTTGATTTCTAATGAATTTTTTATTATTTATTTTTTGTGTGTGTGCATGCGTGTGTGTGTGTGTGTGTGTGTGTGTGTGTGTGTGTGTGTGTGTGTGTGTGTGTATGGTGTGGTGACTTTATAATATTGTGTTTTTTGTTGGATTTAACATATTTCTCTACAATACAATGAGTCTCTATATTATATGGTGAAAGTGACTTTATTCTATTCCATCACGAGTTTTATTGTATGTTGGCTGACGCATATTTGATTTTACGTTATTGTGAATTGACAAGACGGGTAGAGGAAAACTAACATTTAGTTGGTTAGTATAATTTATGATTGGTTTTGATGGCTCTATTTGGGAATTATATGGAAGAGTTAAAATCCTCAAAAGGGATGATAGACAACAACATTTACTGTCACTTTGACAATTCATGAACGGTCTCTTTACTCCTTCCAATTGGTTGTTTTGTTGGGATCTTTAGAACCACGTTTGGTCTTTGTTTATTGATCTAATCAATCTCCCATTAGTCTTTAGTTATGATACATTAGAATTATAAACATAAATTTGATATATTAATTATTGTAAATATATATTTTTTTAATTGAGTATTTTGATTTATTTTAATGATGTCAATAAAATATTTATTTTAATTATTTAGTTTATTATATCTAGAAGCATAATTTAGAGTGGCAATCAAGGAGTGTAATGGCATGAGTGGATAACTTTTACTTTTGTTTGAACTGACATATAAAAAATATATAACTAGCCAACAAAAAGACACAAAAATAAATATATAACTAATTCAAAAATAATTTTCCTCTTTTAAGTGATTAGATTCTAAGCCTAAATGCATTCTAACAATTTGTATAAATGGAGATGATGAATTTTTGAAAATGAGAGGTTTTTTCCTGAATTTGAAAGATCGATGTGGGGAAGTAAAAATTAATTACATTTTATGTTCTTTTATGTAATTACTAAATTTTATTATAAGTTTCAGTTGGAGCAGATAGATTCAATGTAGCACTATGCAGAGTGAGGTGTCCATATCTTGCAAACACTTTTCTATTATTTTTTGGTGTATATCCACATCAACAATGTGGATAGCACTTAAGAGACCATGAAACACAATTTGGACATCATTCATCTCATCCATCTCAACTTTACATTCTCTAACCAAATTTGTAATCTGCCAGGCCCTATCACAAGTAATTATTGTGATTGAAAATTCAATTTCAAGGAACCTAATCCTATGTACAAAATATGTAACCCTAATTCCCTTAATCTATTAAGACAAAACAACATTAATTAAACAAATATCCATATTAACCATAAATGAAAAGAAACCGCTCATTCCTTCCAATGTAACTTGCATTTTTCATGTAATTGTTAGTAATAACTTAATGTCCAACCATTTTCATGATTTACGTTGTACAGTGATTATGACTACATATTTTTACTTAATCTTAATTTGGAATTAAAATTTTGTTAATTATTATGAGTTCTAAATCTTATTACATAGATTTTCATAATTTAAATGTTTAATTCTTCTACAATTGTAAAGTCATTATCAATCATATGATTTATATATTATATAAAATCATATTTATATATATTTGTTATATTATATATTAATACATACTAGATATAATCCCAAAACAAAAATATACAGTTCCTTTGGCTTTCTTTGCACCTTGGGGGCAATTGCTAGTATTAATCACAGACAAGTACTTTCAAAATTTGACATGGGAAAAAGAAAAATATGAAATGTGACAGAAAGACTCTAAAGTGTAAGTTTCAAATCACCAACTTTAAACTGACACACACTCAGAAGATACCAAATCACTGACTTTAAGCTAACGCACACAGTTGATGTTGATTGATCTAAGACTACACCCACTTCAAAACTTGTTTAATTTGTAGGGATCAAGACTAATCTTCAAAGGATATTATTGATAGGAAAAGTGCAATGAAGGTCGACCACATGTCCAATAAAGCAAAGCGCATGGCTTCCACTCAAGAGATTTTTCTGTGGATCGCACATTCCTTCGATTTAGCCCTTATAATTCTCTCTATCTTGTATTCCTTTCTCCTCTATCACACAATTTTGGACTCCCACCATCTTCCTCCTTGCTTTATCTTCTTTCTCATTCTCAGTTATGTTAATTTCTTTATATCTTAATCTCTTCTCATAGTCGAATTCCATACTAACAGACGCTTATTTTCTCGGTAGCAAAAATGGCATCAACCACATTTTTTGCAATGGTATTTCCTGTGGCAGGAGCGGTGCAGTTAGGGGTAGCTTCATCGAGAGAAAATCAATGACAATAAATACATTGAAACCAACATTAAACTTCATAAATAAATAATAATAAAAGAAACAAACAAAATATTTTTGGTACCTCTAGTTTATCGAATAAACTGAATCTGTGCAAATTGAATTCAAAATAACATTATAGCATTTGATAACATTATGTTTATTTGAATAATTTTTGAACAACATTTATAAAATGGTTGTTTATGGTTTAATAAACATATCAAATGATTCTTCACATCTTTAAATGCATATTAAAATTCGATAGGAAGAAAAAACATTTATTTCTAGAACAAATATATCGGTGATGTGAAAGATATCAAATATTATTGTTGTGTACTTCAAATTGAGATGGTTTGTCCATTCAACCAACATGTGACTTATATATATTATAATTATTAA
The DNA here is from genome assembly GCA_037957365.1 of Torreya grandis. NCBI lineage: Eukaryota > Viridiplantae > Streptophyta > Pinopsida > Cupressales > Taxaceae > Torreya > Torreya grandis. Next base: position 187,287 of record JARHVA010007780.1, read on the forward strand.
TATATAACTATGTATATTATATTACATAACAATAATATTAACATTTTATAATTATATACTTATATTAATATAATATTTATATAATTATACATAATATTATAAAATAATATAATATAACTATAATGTGATAATATTATATTATATAATATACAACAAATCAATTTTGAATAAAATGTCAACTATAATCAAAGGCCTTTGTCAAACAACAATGTTCTTATGGACACAAAGAAAAATACTAAAAAAATGTTTAGAAGAGGACTTCACCAAAATGCAAAGGTTAACATATGAGTTTTATTTCCTAAATACTTAAAATTAAACTTAAAATCCTTTTATACCTAAGAATACCTGGTAACAATTTATAAAGATTTCAAAATACAGGGTAGCATGAAAATGATAAGACAGGGCTCTAGTAGAAAATATATTACAACCCTACATAACTATACATATACTTTTAAAAATAAGAAACAAATTTCTTTGGGCAATAATGTATTAGGCAGCCATGAAAAATTGCAAACAACTCATATAGTCACTCAAAAATAAAATAAAATAAAAAGGGGTTCATTACAAAATAGCTTCATTAGAATCCAAATGCCAACATATAAATTTTGTCTCCCAAATGCTTAAAACTTGATAAAGAAGCATTCTCTACTTGAGAAGAATGCGAGGATAGTTTGGAGATATCCCAAAACACAAGATAATATGAGAATAATAAGATAGGGCTTTGGTAGAAATGAATTCGCAACCCCATAAACTTGTTAAAAATTAATTGAGAAGGAGAAACTACATTCCACAAAACATCTTCTCTGAAACCGTAAAATAGAGAATGCAAAGGCCAACGTATGTGTTTTATCCCCAAAATTTTTAAGACTAACCTCAGAGGACTTCTCATTTTAAGAACCTTGTGACATTTTACATGAGAATGATAAAATAGGGCTTTGGTAAAAATGAAATCATGACCTTGCAGATCTATATAATATTTTTGAGAAGTAGAAACATATTCAGTAAGCATATAAAACCACAAAAAACCTATACGTCTTATTACTTTTTTAAAATTATAAGTTGAATAATTGTAAAGAATGTAGTTGTAATATGTCATATCCAAATCTAAAACCATTTAACTTCAGGCAACACAAAAGGGCATTAACAAAGTTATGTTTACAATAAGCCAATAATTCCATGTTGTTAAATAACATATACTATAAAAACAACAAAAACACAACCAATTCTTTCTATTATTTAGAAGACATATCCTACCTTAATTTAATGCTAACCTTGATTAGATCTTATGCACATAGTTTCCCACAAAATGCCTTCAATGAAACCATAAAATAGATCTAGAAATTCCTCAGTTTGAAATGTTAAATAAAAATTGCTCTCAACATGATAAAACAAGGGTTTGGAAAAAAAAAAATCAAGATCTTATAGACCTATACATAATTTTTTTAGAAGAAAAAACCTATTGGATAAACACAAAGAACCATGAATAACCAACACACCCTATTACTTTATTAAACTTACAAGCTAGATAATTGCAAGTAACATGATCCTAATATGCTCTACCTAAATATAAATCCATTTAATTTAGGAAACACAAAAGAGCATTAATAAAGCCTATTTAAAAGAAGCCAATAATTCCATCTTGTCAAACAATATTTAATATTATAAAATTAATGAAAATACAATCAATTTTTTGTTTTATTTAGAAGAGAGATCTTACATTAAATTGATGTTAACCTTGACCAAAAAAGTTCAACCTAGTTGCCCACGAAACACCTTCTCTAAAATTGTGAAGCAAATTAATAAATTTTATCAATTCAAAATCCTCAATCAAACTTTCAACACAATATCAAACTTGCTCTCATAGATGATGAGCTCGTATATAGATTATATTTTTTCAATATATTATTAATTCCACCATTAGTTTGAGTTAATAATACATCAAATGAACCTTTGTATCCTTATATACATCTTAAAATCTAGTAAAAAAGATTAATGGCATCTCACTTATAAATATAAATATTCACTTACCACTGTGACATAAGCACTTATGCCATTGGTTTAATTTATTGTTCATTCATCCTTATGTATTTTCCTATTGGTTACCAAAATGCCAATGCATATCTATCAACAACCCTTAGGGCGTACAACAAGGTCGTGCCAATGTGCACCACATGTCAAAAGTAAGGAAATAAAATCATCTTCATCCTCCAACATCCAATGTGGACCATCGATCAGGTATAGAATGTAAAGCTCAATCTAATAGTTAACCTTATCTTTTTTTCTTTAATTTGAAGTTGATCAATGTAGGTAATCTTTGGTGAACCTTATCTTTTGTTTTTTGTCCTTCCAATGGAATGCACTAATGTTATAATGTGAGGAATAAAAATTATTTTTCAAACATACAATATATATATATTTTTTGATAGTAAGTTCACAATTCCCCTCGACATTTGTAGGTCCCAATTTCACAATAGATATTAAGATTTAAACTTGAATTAATAAAGAGAGAATTTATCCATTTTACCACTTGAACTATCTCTTATCACTAAAAACACTATTTAGAGAGGAAATGTGAACAGGTAAATATGTACTAATAATTGAAATGGGTTTTGAACACAAAATATTTTATTAAATAATTATTGAATAAATTAATATTCTATAATGAATTTGGTAGTATTTAATAGTTATTATAGTACTATATATTAATTATCTAATTTTTAGTTTATAATATCTAATCACATTATAATATGTCAAATTTTTATTTTTTATAATTTATATATCAATATACAATTTATTTACACAATGTTTAAATATTGGACAACACTTTCTCTTAATATATTTATAAACCACGGCCATAACCAACCTCATATGTCTTTAAAAATATTTGAACATAGGTGGGAATTGAAATAACCAAGCTACTTAACCAACTCACCCACATCTCATTAGTTAAATTTAATCTACATTTGAAGCTTAATGGGGATCGCCTTGGGTTTGTAATATCCTTTGAACTATTCACAGCCAAATCATCCCATTGTGATCCATGTGGAACACATGGAAAATTTCTACCCATACCTCAAGATATTTCCATGACCACTTCAGAATGTAGGTGATGTGTAAATACTCCACTCCATACACCACAAATAAATCAAATATTAAACCTAAGACCTAGATGACCTAAGTCATTTTCCCATCCACTTAAACTAACCCTTGAAGACTCAAACCCTCCTTTTACCCTATCAAATAAATAAAAAATCTTAATAAATATAACCTTCTTCCTCTCCAAACCACCTCTCTCTAAATTGATTTTCGTATAGACTTATTCGATCACCCAAGTTCATTCCCACTTTTATTTCAATCCAAGTGGTTTATGCATGCCCCTTGGTCATTTATTATTTAATTGACTAGGTTGGGAGGGGAGGAGAGAGGAGGGGGTCTTTTCAATCTTCAAAAAAGTCTTGGTTTCTTATTAAATACAAAGACTTAATTTTTTTTTGTATATAATGCAAGTTGGCTCAAATAGAAAGGCCACATGTTTTACATTGTATTGGATGTTTCCAAACCATATATTATGATATCAAATTTATCATAATGTTTTCTCAATTAATGAGTGATTATATCACATTATTAGTCCCTGTCAGAGGCATGGTACTATACATTTTTACTCCGGTAATTTTTTTCACCTACTTGAGGTGCCAGGCCAATGGGATTACCATTTTTACCAAAAATCAAATACATGTTATAATGTTGAGATAGATAAAATGATTTTATAATGGTTTTCCCGTTAACATTAAACAATGAATAATTAAAAACCTCTCATCCAATGATAGAGAATTATATAAGTTAAATTCGTATGAAGTGATAGTAAAAACATAGATATTTACACATGCTATAATGACAACTGCTAGGCATGCATCAAAGTAGAGACACATCACTACATTATTGTAATCATCTGCCTTATTCCACCTCACAAACCCACATTAGATCTTGCAAACATAATTCATGTTGTCCCATGTGGTATAAAAATTCATTTTATTTGTCTTTACCTGTTATACCTATTTTTTACACCCCCTAAATTTTTCAAAAAAACTAATACTTTTTGCCATAAAGATGACCCTCTCATGAAATCTAAAACTATGTTGGGAACCTGGTCAATTAATAGTAATTTTTTTTGAATGCATGTTTTCGATTATGAAATGATAATAATTGGTTGATGAATTCATATTTATGTTTCTAAGTGGTTTTGAAAATCATGGTGGATTAATGAATAAAATACGCATATATATTTGTAAATATGATCGGTTATCTTGATTTTCAATCAAATCAGTTTTGAGATATCATTTCAATTAGTAATGAAATTTAAGTTTTTGATAGTTGAGCAGATTATGATGATTATTTTATTTTCATAAATGATATGATATGATTTTTTATTCAAAATAGTTAATGTTGTTATATGGATGATTATCATATGTTTGAAAAATCAATGAATCTATTATTTGAAGTTCCATTATGAAGGTAAAGAGTAGATTCATGGCTCATTTTTGTTTACTACTTCTAGTATAATGGATATTCAAAATGTTGATGTGCTTTAGGTGATTTGGTGATGTTTTCAAAATTTAGGTCCTATATATCATATCATAAGATCATTGTTTTTATGTTTCATAAGTTCTATTTCGATATTCTATGTTTAAGCTATTACCAATTTCAGTATCCTAACAATTATTTCAAGTCTAAAATTGAGTTTATAAAATTGCCTATTAGTTTTTAGTTGCAAGTGTGTTTTTACGGTTTAGATTTAAAATGAGATTTCTATTAAAATTATATCTCAATATTCAAGTTTGTAGCTTTATATTAGAATTGGACATTGAAATTATGGTTCCCTGATGAAATAGTTTCTTATCAGATGGATATTGATATGAAGATGAAATGATTTCTATTGGTACTTTTTTGAGTCGGGTCAAAATCTAAATGATTATAGACATATCTTCTCAAAAATTTGAAGTCTTTACTTTACTGATTTGTTGAATATAAATGTTTTGTCAAGTTTTTTGAAAATAGGTATTCTAGAATGTTTGTGATTGAAAAATTCATTCTCAATAATACGAATAAATCTATTCATATGATGTTATACTACAGGTTTGAGTTTCAGAAGGCAATTTACATGTATGAAATGACCTATATCAATATTCTTTGATAGAAAATAAGGTGACAATTTGTATGTTCATTAAAAAGTTAATGATTTTGTTTATGTACTTGAGAAATTACAATGCATTCATAATTTATAGATTGAAAGTATCAAACTTTTGAAGTTTCAAGAACTAGTTTTAGTTGGTTATCTTTGTATAAATTGTGAATATGTATGTTGTGAATGTCTCATAAAGGTATATGGATTTTTAGTTTCATACAAATAGTGTTTAAAATGTTTTCATATAAAATTAGGTTGAATAGTTAAAGTCAGCTATTGAGTAAAATGTATGCCAACAAATCATCAATATATACATATAGTCTTGAACTTATAAAATTGCCTACCAATTTTCAGTTGCAAGTGTGTTTTTAAGGTCTAGATTTAAAATGAGATTTATATTAAAATTATATCTCAATATTGAAGTTTTTAGATTTATATTGAAATTGGACATTAAAATTATGGTTTCCTGATGAAATAGTTGCTTATCAGATAGATATTTATAAGAAAATGATATTTTGAAATAAATAATTTTTTGAAATAATTATCATTGATGTCAAAGGAATTGTAACGGATATGAACAGAAATGTCAAATGGAATTATTGTCAGAAGTGAATAGAATTATTATCATAAGTGAATGGAATTATTACCGAAAGTGAATGAAAATATTGACGAAAGTGAATGGAATTTTATTTGAAAATAAATAGAAATGTCAATAGAAGTGAATGGAAATGTCGACAAATATCAATGATCACATCTCTTGGTGAAGAGGTACCTCTTGTATGGGACACATACTTTAAAGGCTATATAAGGGAGAAGAGATGTGGAAGTATTACAAGCATTTGATTTGAATGAAGTTCATATAAGTGTGAGATAAAAAGAAGAGAGGAAGAGTAGAAAATAAAATAGAATATCTCTTAAAAAAAGTGTGAAGGGTAGATTTATTTTAATGAAAAATATTATTTGAAAATTGTGAAAGAGAAGAGAGAAGAGAATATGTAAGAAAATTATTGAGAGAGAAAGCGTAAGAGAAACAAAGCCATTAATCAATTGAAGAATAAATCACAGATGGTGAAATCAATTTGGCTTGGGGTTGGTGTCTCATAGTCTAGGGGTTGGTGCTTTTATGGATCAATGCTCACAAATTTCTTGGGTTGGTGCTTGGAGAAGGGGATTGGTATCTCTACTGGGTGGGTGCTCATAATTTTACCAAGTTGGTGCTTGGTTTGGGGATTGGTATCTTCAATAGGTTGGTGCCTGTAAATATTGTAAAAGATATATATATATATATATATATATATATATATATATATATATATATATATATTGTCATGGTTTTCTCCTGAAAGGGTTTTCACGTAAATACTATGTTCTCTTGTGTTATTAATTGCTAGACCTTGAATGTTTATGGTTGTTGTGGTTGATTAAATTTGAAAAAACTAAAATATTATGTTATACTAATTCATCCTCCTCTCAATATAAGCATGTGATTAACAATTGGTATCAGAATGATTCCTTCAAAATCAATCTAACCACTGGAAGGTAAATCTAGGGAGCACACATGGCTAGTCATCAAGGTCAAGATGGTTTCTCCACAAACAAAGCACCATTATTTGATGAAATGAATTATGATTTTTGGAGTATAAGGATGAGAACATATCTTATGGCTCTATATTTTGATATTTGGTTATCAGTAGCGATGGGGTACATAGCACTAACAAATCAGCCAATGGATCAAGCTAGAAAGAAGGCACGTGAGAATAATCCAAAAGTGATGAATGCCATTTTGTGTGGCTTATCAAAATTGAAGTTCATAAAAGTAATGCATTGTGTGTTATCAAAATATATATGGGATGAACTTAAAAATATCTATGAAGGTGATGAAAAGGTCAAGAAGGTGAAGCTTCAAACACATAGAAGGTAGTTTGAAAGTCTTAAGATGAAATATGAAGAAAATATTTCAGCCTACCTTCTCTATGTGGATGAGATAATCAATACCATCAAATAGCTAGGTGAGAAAATGGAAGAATCGATGATAGTACATAAAGTACTCAGGTCACTTCATATGATATATGATGTGAAAGTCTCATTTATTAAAGAAATGAAGGACTTGGACACATTGAAGATGGATAAATTACATGGAATTCTCATAGCATACGAAATGAGGATGGAAGCAAAAAAGCCAATAAAGTATGAAGTAGTTTTCAAAGTATCAAATAAAGTGAAAAAGGAAAAACATGAATCAAGCTATAGCACTAGTGAAGAGTTAGATAAAGAAGAATCCATATTTGTGAGAATTCTCAAAAAGGGATCTGGGAGATATAAAGGTAAGTTACCTTTTAATTGTTTCAATTGTGGAAAAATAAGACACTTTGAAAATAAATGTCCCCATTCAAAAGAAGAGAGTAGTAATTACAAAGAGGAACATGATGAGAAAGAAAGTATCACAATAGCATGAAAAACTACAAATCAAAGAAATATGAGAAAAAGAAGAGATCTAATAAAGAAAAGAAAAGCCTTTATTCAAAAAGGGCTAGTAGCTCAAGTGAGGAGATTGAAGAAGGTGTTATAGATAGTGATGGAGGTGAAGTTTTGTTCATGGATATAGAAGATTGGGATGGTGATGACAAAATAACTAGAGGACAATCTTGGAGTGATTCAGAAGCTAGAAAAGCAGAATTAGATCTCAAAGGATAACTCTTGAGTGCCTTGAATGAAAATAAAATGCTCAAGAAAGAGAATCAAAAATAAAAGTGACAAATTCAAAAATATGAATAAGATGATCAAGAAGAGAAGAAGAGTTATCAAAAATTTGAGAGGAGTCATAAATGGTCATCATGAGTCTAAATGCTCAAGTCAAAGAGGAAAAGAAAATAAAGGAATAGACTAAAATAAAACTGAAGGAAAAGAAGGAATAATGTGAAGAGCTAGAGGCTAAGATTTTTACCTTAAGAAAGGATTTAGAAAAGACAGATTCTAAATTGATAAGAAGCTTAAGATTTGATAAGAGCACCGAGGTTCTAGATGAGATTCTAGATCATCAGAGGTCACTATTCGACAAGTCATGTCTTGGTTGAGGAGATCAACAAAAGGTTACCAAGGAAGTTGTTAAAATTGCTAAACCTGTGAAGATAGAAGAGAAGACTTCCTCTAAGAACAAAGCTCCACAAGAGGAAGACAAAGGAAAGAACCATTGGCATGATAGAAGATTAGTCTTGCTAAAATAATTTGATAGATATGAAGGATCATTTTATGGCTATTGCTTTAATTGAAACATTTTTGGTCATAGAGCAAAGGAGTGTAAGAGACATGTGAGGAATGGATATGCATGGAACAGTGATAGAAATGTAGATATGAGGATTGGGCATACAAGAAATGAGTATGTATGGAACTATGCCATAATTGAAGGATGTAAGAGGAATGAGCATGGTTGGAATGAAAACAAAGATTCATATGGTTTCATAGGTAGAAATTCATTTACTCCATTGTCAAAATACATTGTATGTTATAATTGCAATAAGTATGGACATATAGTGAGATAATGTAGAAGTAATCTGATAGACCAAAATAAGAAAGAGAATGCCCAAACCAAACTCAAAAGAAAATTCATGCAAGTTTGGAATCAGATGCAACAACTAAAAAATTAAAGGAAGTAATATGTGCTTGTTTAAAAGGCACAAGGACAATAACAGGGAGGCCATGATAGAGAACATATCACAAGAAGAAATGGCAGTGAAGACCATGTTGAAGCAAGAGAGTTATGATGTGCACAATGAAAATATTCTACGAAGAGGAAAAATAAAATAAGATATTACAATAAGTGGTATAAAAAAATTCAAGATTGCAACAAAGAAAATAGAAGAAGATATCTTTTTCATCTAGTGACTATGAGAGGAAGCATCAACTCAGGGAGAGAAGGGTGTACAACCCTTTGCCATTAATCTCAAATGGGGAGAATTTAAGATAGAGGGAGTTCATATACTAATTCATTGGGATTGCCATCAATGACAAAGTAGAAAATTGTTAAAATAATTTTCATTGATGTCAAAGGAATTGTAATGAATATAAATAGAAATGTCAAATGAAATTGTTGTCATTAGCGAATGAAATTATTGTCGAAAGTGAATGGAATTATTTTTAGAAGTGAACGGAAATGTCGATGAAAGTAAATAGAATTGTTTCCATAAGTAAATGGAAATGTCAACGGAAGTGAACAAAAATGTCAACAGTCATATCTCTTGGTGAAAAGGTACCTCTTGAATGGGACACATCTTTTAAAGGCTATATAAGGGAGAAGAGATGTGGAAGTATTAAAAGCATTTTATTTGAATGAATATCATATAAGTGTGAGATAAATGGAAGGGAGGAAGAGTAGGAAATGAAATAGAATATCTTTTAAGAAAAGTAGTGTGAAATTTAGATTTATTTTAATGAAGAATATTATTTGAGAATTGTGAAAGAGAGGAGATCAAAAAGTATGTAAGAAAATTACTGAAAGAGAATGTGTAAGAGAAGCAAAGCCATCATTTGATTGAAAATGCAATCATAGATGGTGAAATAAATTTGGCTTGAGGTCGGTGCCTCATATTCTAGGGGTTGGTTCTATTATGGGTCAGTGCTCATGAATTGGTCAGGTTGGTGCTTGGTGAAGGGGATCAGTGTCTTCAATGGTGGGTGCTCATAATTTGATCGAGTTGGTGCTTGTTTGGGGATTGGTGTGTCTATTAGGTTGGTGCCTGCAAACATTTTAAAAGAGTTATATATATAAACAATATTTTACCATGGTTTTCTTTCAAAAGGGTTTCCACGTAAATTATGTGTTATGTTGTGTTATTAATTGATATATCTTGAATTTTTATGGTTATTGTGGTTGATTAAATTTGAAAATATTAAAATATTATGTTATATTGATTCAACCCCCCTCTTAATACAAACATGTGCTTAACAATAATATTAGTTTCAACTTTCATTTGATGTTGTCACTTGAAAATATTTTTTTAGGATTTTATATCTTCATTTTGAAATGATCAATTTTTAGTTGATTCAATGAAGGCAAAAAATTTATGGAGTTATCAGTAATTTGTGAAATAATGATGTTATTTTTAAAATCTCAGTCATTTTTTTATGGATCAGTGAGATATTTTAATAAATATTCAATTTACATTTTGAATTTTATTTAAATATTTTGTAATAAAATTTTGATTTTGTGATATTAGTTGAGGTCTCAATTGATTTTTGATATAGTTCTATTTAGTTTGTTGAAAAATGGTAGAATATGGATATTCAATCTTACTTCTTTTTGAGCAGTTTGTTGATTGTCAGTCTTAAAAAAATTATATTACAGATTGTTCATAATGTCTAGGTGGGAACATCTTGAGTCAGCTAGAAGTAGTGATGATGAGGGTTGAGAAAATAATTCTATTAGTAATTTAAATCAACTTGATCCTAATAAAAAAAAATTTAGAAGAGGTTTTTGTGCAAAAGGTTTTAGTAATAGGTTCAATAGGGGAACTAAGATGTCTATACATTTTGATGCCTCAAATCTTGAATTCTAGAATGTGATTAATAGATTTCCCTTTAAACTAGTTAATAGATGTCATAAAGGAAATAAAGATTTTTATGGTCGTAGGTTTGGATCAATAGCATACTCATCGAGCAGTTATTCTCGTCACTTAGATATTAACCCACAACATCTTTCCATTCAATCTGTTGAAAGGGTGCAACCAGTGATTGAACATAATCCTACCAATCGGGCCACATAATTTAAAATGGAGACAGTACATGTTAAAAATTTTATAAATCTAGCCATTCTTTCATATAACCTTCACCTTCCCATCAAGATTCTATTGTGAAATGTAAAAGGTTAAGTTTAGTAACTACCCATAGTGAGCCTGTCTTGTGATTTGAAAGGTTGAATTTAAGAATACATGATTATGTTGGTCGGAGAAAGATAATAGATTTTCCACTTCCAACTACATAGAAGAGAACTCCAGAAAATATATTTTAAAGTTAGTTAGAGCTTGATATGCCTATGGAAGTCAAAATGTTGAAAATGATCAAATTAGAAGTTAATGATATCATAAGTGACTCTAGGATGAAATTGGTTTAATTTTCTGCTACAGAGAAGGAATATAATGTGTATCTTAAAGCACAAAATAAACCTATGATTGAATTACTTTCACACTTAGATGATTATTGGAAGTCCATTAGATAAACTTTGTTTGCAGTTAAACTATTTCATAGTAGAACTTTTATTTTCAATTTGATACTTAACTTAAAAATTTTATTAATTTTTTATAATAATATTTTGGAGATGCAACAGATTTGATTTTGATATAAATATATATGTTTAAGTTATTTCTGACATGCATTATAGTTTAATATAAATATAATTTATTGATCTTTGACTTATCTATTTTATGGTTAAAGTGTATATTTTATTATATTATTAATTGATGAGGATCCCCACCCATTAATATTAATACCTTATATCTATATTTTAAATATATTAATCAATTAATATTTTTAAGTCTTAATTAAACCTTTCCTTAACCAATATTTATTTATAATTAATTGACTTTTTTTAAATTCAATTACTTAGCATAAACTAATAACCAACTAAAGTTAGTTATAACTATTTGCAACTAAGTTTGAAAGTATTAAAAAAGATCAAGGACTCATTTGAAGATAAAAATAATAATAGGTATTGAAGACTTAAACATTTTTGTGAAGTCAGTCATTCATCTTTATTTTGTCTATGTAATTTTTGTGAGATAATACAACTCTTATAGATAGACCCAATAGTACTTTATATAACGGTTAAGTAATTACTTATGCAACACAGGTATATCCATCTTTTATTATCATTTAATATTGATTATCTAAAAAAATTTGAGCTTAACATCTTTTGATGATTATTATTCACAATCTTATGCACAGATTCTAAGTATTCAACCTAAAAAATAATGAATATTTCATTATTTTATGACACTTCATTGATCTATTTTGATTGCAAAGTTGTCACTCAAGTTATTGTAAATGAAAATTTTTAGTTTTCTCAATAAAATTATATTTTTTTGCTAAGATGACTCTCCTTTGAGACTCACACGCTTTATTCTAATCTATTTTGACTCTAACTTTAATATAATTTTATCTTTTAAATTTTATTTAATCTAGTTCATTTATGTTTCTTAGTTTATTTTTTAGATTGTTTTCAGTTTCATTTTTATTTTAAAGTTGATAGTTCCTTAGTTTCTTTAGATTAGATAGTAATTGATTTTTTCTTTTAGTCAATTCTTTCTTTTAGTTTTGTTTTAAAGTTTAAGTTCTTTAGTGTTTAATTTTAATCTTAATGAGTTCTTAAATTTCTTTAAGTTTTCAATTAATAGTCTTTTAATTTTTTTTTATATTTATTATTTGATAGTTTTGTCATAGCGCATTAGGTTAATTTATGTTTATTTTTAACCTTAGATTGTTTATTTGATCTTTTTACTTCTTCGTTTTTTCTTATTTTAAGTTATTTTAGTTTAGATTTAGTTTAGTTTTTTGTTTGTCTTTAGTTAGTTAGTTTTTTTTTATGTGCTTGAATACTTTATCTTTTATCTTTTCTTAAATTTGTATCTTATTTTTTTGGTTGTCTTTTGAAGTTAACTTGAAAAATATTCAACAAGAAGTAAGATATTATTTGAATATATAAATATTTATTAAATTAAATTTTTATTCTTCAAGAGATTATCTAACTCATATGTTTTCTCTATTGAATAGAATAGATTACAAATTCTTATCTTAATTGATTTATGATTTGATAAAATGAATTTTTGATTGTTATAATAGAATATGTTGCATTAATAACTTATTGATTACATCTCAAGACTTATAAAAAATAAACCTTTGTATCTTTAGGATTGTAATTGAACCTTTAAAACCTCACAATTAGACTAGTATGATTCCACCTTGACCTTCGTGATAGGTGAAAGGGTTGATTCTTTGATGGTACAATTTTCATCATCAACAAATTTGATGACTCTACTAGAGAACTCATTCAAAAATTTGATTTGTTTTAAGTATTAATTTATTCTTAATAATGGTTCTTGGAGGTCAATAACCTCTTATTATTCAACCTAAAATAGATATATAAGATGATCAAGTTGATTTTTCTTTTAATCTAATACATTATGTATGGTATAATCATCTTAAAAGTATTCATTAGATTATTGAAGTCATAAAATCAAGAAGAAGAGATTTCAAAATTTGAAATTGATTGGTATACAAATTTTATATGTGAGACTCAATAAGACATTCTAAATTCAAATAAAAGTATTCAAGAAGATAAGACAAGGGGTTTAGTTGCTAATCTTAAGCCTAAAAATTATTTTCTTTTTTATTTATTTTTATTTGATGATTTTATATAACCTGTTGAAACTAATATTAAAAATATATAATTAGATCAATTATATCAGGTCTAAAATAATTAATCTATTTAATTATAAACTGCTAAAGCTTTCAATGGGAGATCAACTAGTGAGAGAACAACCAGAAGTAGAATGAAGGCTATAGGATTCATGGGTTGAAAAATAATAGAGAACAGATGATCTCACTGAAGGTGAAGATGAAGCAGAAGCTCAAGAAGAATGTTAGATAGTTGTAGCACCATAAATTTTTATTAATCTAATTAATGTTGAGAATCAACCAGGTAAGTTATTTTCTCTTAAGGGATTAAATATACCAAAACTTTTTGGTGATGTTTAAATTTTTTGAAAAGATCACTTAGAAGCTTTTAGATTAGTTTGTACTACTCTTGAATTAACTAATGAAAATATTTGCTTAAGAGTTTTTGCCCAAATATTAGAAGGTAAAGCTAATCATGTATTTTTTTACTTTGTCTGCAAAGGTTATTGACACTTGAAGAGATGTTGAAGATTGGCTAGAGTTGTCTTTTGAAAAAGTTAAAAAATATTTTGATCTAGCCAATGATCTTGTGAATTTTTTTATTGATCCAGGTGAGACCATTTATCATTTTATTTCTAAGTTCACTAAACTACATCAAAAGAGCTTACATGATCTTAGACCTTCTAAAAAGTTATCTAGACTTTATTTTTGCAATGCTTTACCTTTAAAATATAAAATGATTTTAGAAGACAAAGACATTATAGAATAAAATGAAACTTTAATTTTTATAATTGAATATAAAAAAAATTAAAAGCATTGGTTTTAAAGATAGGTCATTCAAAGGCTTAAATTTAAATAATTCATAAATTTTAAAGACCATACAAAATATAGGTAATGAACTGGTCGTTCTTAAAAGACATTTTAATGATAAACTTTTTTTTCAAATAGAAACAATAAAAAAGAAAAAAATGATGATACTACTTATTATTGTAATGTTTGTGAACTAGATATATGTATAATAGGAATGGAATAGAAAAAAAAAAGCTAAGCCTAAGAATCCAAGCATAAAGAGCTTGATAAAATACCAAAAGCCTCTTGTTGAAATCCTCAATGCTATAAAATTAAAAATAGAATCTGCATCTCAAGATATTAATGAATTAATAATTTTTTTTTAATATTCTATAGAATAAAATAGCCTTGAAGAAGTTCCTCCTAACCAAGGATGTTTCTATGTTGGAGAACAAAAAAATCATTATCTCAGTAAACATCATTGATTCAAACAAAGGCTTATTGAACCAATATTTTTTAATTGATACTAGAGAAAATATGAGTATTGCAAAGCATGCAGCTATCCCAGAGTAGCAATGGTAAGATGCTTCATTAGGTTTTGTTATTGTCAATGGGTCAAGGACTAATATAAATAAATTTTGTCCTAGGGTACTACTTGATGCAAATGACATTAAGGCATATGTAAAATTATGGATGTTCGATAAGATGTCAATAGATATTATTTTAGGAATGAACTCCCTAAATCAATTTATTCCTTATATTTTTCACAACAAATACTTGCCTCTAAGCTTTATACTGTTCACATCAAATTTAACACTATCCCTTTCTCCTATTCTTAAGTTAAAATAGGAGAAGAAGACATCAAAGAATTATTGCAGAAAGATTTGATATAAAAAAGCCATAGTGAATGAGTTTCTCCTGCATTCTATGTGAATAAATACTCAAAACAAAAAAGAGGGAAAATGAGACTGGTAATAAATTATAAAAAGCTCAATGATTGGCTTATACCTGTTAGGCATCCAATTTCTAACAAGATTGTTCTTATCAACAAGCTAAATGAATGTTGCATTTTTTTTAAGTTTGATTTGAAAAGCAGATTTTAGCAAATTGCAGTAGAACTTAAAGATACTTATAACACTGCATTTGTCTTGTCAGAATTAGATAAACATTATGAGTGGAAGGTTATGCCTTTCGACCTAAAAAATGCTCCCTCCAAATTTAAAAAAAGGATGGATGGAATCTTTGGCCATGCTAAGCATTTTGCTATCTATATTGATGATATATGAGTTCTTTCAAAATATTAAAATAGTCATCTCATATATTTGAAAGAATTTGTTGATCTTTATAACCAGAAAGGGTTGGTGTCAAGTGATAAGAAAATAGAGATAGGCAAGATAGAGATTAAATTTCTTGGGTTAAATATATGTCAAAATAATATTGCATTACAACCCCATATTTTGCAGTCTTTAGAAAGATTCCCAGATGAAATAAAAGACAAACTCAATTACAAAGATTCTTTGGATCTCTGAATTACTGCTCTTCGTTCTATAAAGATCAAGCTAAAGATAGGTAAATACTAGAAAAAAATTAAGAAAAGAATCAATCCCATGAACTACTAAAATGAGATAGGCAATCAAAAGAATCAAGAAAAAAGTTAAAGGACTACCAAATCTCAAACTACTAGGAGAAGGTTTAATGATTTTAGAAACAGATGCTTCAGATGAAGAATATAGCAGAATACTTTTGGAGAAAACTAAATATGGTAGAGAATAAATATGTTATTGCTACAGTGGAACATGGAATCCAGCTCAAAAGAATTACCATTCCACTAAAAAAGAACTATTAGCAGCCAAACTATCCATGTTCAAAGTAAGGATCTTTTTACTCCCAAATAAATTCCTCTTGAGGACAGATCTATTACAGTTTGAATCTATCATTAGAAAATCCCACACCCATCAAGTTGAAAACCAGATAATGACTAGATGGACAATATAGTTTTCTAACTTTGAGTTTGATGTTCAATACAAGAAAGGAACTGTTAATTGTTTAGTTGATTTGATGTCCAAAAAAGGATCAAAATGTTATTCTCATAAGTTTTTTACTAATCATGTTTTGATGTTTTAAGGTAATGAAGGAAATGACCATTTTGATTATGATACTATTCCAAAAAATATTACTCAAAAAAAAATGAAATAATGAAAGAATGGCTTCTTATCCCTACAGAGGCCCGAATCAAAGATCTTTCTAGGCTTGTTATTAAAAATATTTTATCAAAATAATTCTTAGTTAATACCTATAGGAACTTTCTTGATGTTGAAGAAAGGAGTTGGACTAGATTATGTGACATGGATCACAAAAACATCAAGATACTTGGGGGACAATTGTCACTTGGAGAGTTCTGACTGATCAAAACAAAGGCAATTTTTTATGGAGAAGTCTATATCAGTATGAGCACCAATCTGCTTACAAGGAGCTTTCATGATAGACCAATTGATGTACCATATGATCAATGGGAAAAGTTAACTTGGGATCAATTGCTTAAAGAATATGCACCAACAAATTTAAGCCTCTGGTTCAAGATTATTGTCATTCATCAAGAATTAGGTGTTTATGATACTAATATGTTGTTCAAATTTAATGAAGATCCCCTGTACGATGAAATAGAACTTAAGTTTTGTTTCAAAGATTGTATATATAACCACGAAACCAAGAAAATTATATATATATATATATATATATATATATATATATATATATATATATATATATATATATATATTCTATAATGAAATCTTGATTTTATGATATTAGTTGAGGTTTTAGATGATTTTTGATACAATTTTGTTCAATTTGTTGAGAAATAGCGGTATATGAATATTCAGTATTGCTTCTTTTTTAGCATTTTACTGATTTTTTGTCTTTAAAACATTATATTCTAGATTATTCATAATGTGCGGGTGGGACCATCCTAAGTCAGCTAGAAGTGGTGATGACAAGAGTTGGAAAAATAATTTTGGTCATGTAAATCAGCTTGATCTTAAAAGGAATTTTCTTAGAGGTGGTTTTCGTGTAAGACGTTTTGGTCCCAGGTTCAATAGAGTAACTAGGATGTATATACATTTTGATGTCTTAGATCTTGAATTCTAGAATGTGCTTAATAGCTTATTTTTTAATCTAGTTAATAGGGGTCATAGAAAAAATAGTGGTTTTTATGGTCATAGATTTAGAGCAAGATCCCACTCATAGAGCAGTTTTTCTCATCACTTAGAGAATAACCCATAGCGTCTTCCCCTTTAGTCTCTTGAAAGAGTGCAGCTAATTATTGAACCTCATCTTTCCAATCAAGCACATAGTTTGAAATTGAGACAATTCATGCTAAAAATTTCATAAATCTAGCTATTCCTTTCAGATGAACCTTTACCTTCCCACTTAGAGCCTGTTGTGAAATGTAAAAGATTAAGTTTATCAGTTGTCCATAGTGACCATGTCTTAGGATACAAAAGAGAACCGTAGAAAACATAGCTAAAAGGCAATCAGAGCTTGATATGCCTATGAAAGTCAGATTGTTGAAAATGATCAAATTGAAAGTTGATGATAGTACAAGTGACTTTAGGATGAATTTGATCCAATTTCTTGCTACAGAGATAAAATATAATGTGTATTTTAATGCACAAGATAACCATGCGATTGAAGTACTTTCAAACTCGAATGATTATTGGATGTCCACAAGATAAACTTTGTTTATAGTTGAACTATTTCATTGTAGAACTTTTATTTTTAATTTGAAACTTAACTTCAGATTTTTGTTAGTTTTTTATGGTAATATTTTGGAGATGCAACAGATTTTATTGTGATATAAATATATATGCTTAATTTATTTTTGACATGCATTATGGTTTAATATAAATATAATTTATTAATTTTTAACTTATCTATTTTATGGTTAGAATATTTATTTTATTATGTTATTAATTGTTGAGGGTCCCCAACCGTTAAGATTAGTAACCCCTGTCTATATCTTAAATAGCTTGATCAATTAAAACTTTTAAGTCTTAACTAAACATATCCTTAACCAATACTTGTTTATAATTAATTGACTTTTTGAATTTCAATTAGTTAGCATAAATTAAAAACTGACAAAAGTTAGTTATAACTTATTTGCAATTAATTTTGAAGGTATTAAAGGAGATCAAAGACTCATTTGAAGATAGAAGAACAATAGATACTAAATACTTAGACATATTTATGAAGTTAATCATTCATCTTTATTTTTTCTATATAATTTCTCTGAGATAGTACAACTCTTGTAGATAGACCCAATGGTATTTTACCTAATGGTTGAGTAATTATTTATGCAACATAGGTATACTCAGTTTTTATTATTATTTAATACTAATTATCTGAAGTTTACTAAGCTTAGCATCTTTTGATGATAGTTGTTTACAGTCCTATGCGTAGATTCCAAGTATTCAACCTAAAAAATGATGAACACTTCATTATTTTATAACATTTCAATAATCTATTTTGACTTTAAAGTTGTCACTTGAGTTATTGTAAAGAAAGAATGTTGGTTTTCTCAATAAAGTTATCTTCTTCTACTAAAATGACTCTCTTTTGAGACTCATACGTTTCATTGTAATCTATTTTGACTCTAACTTTAATATAATTTTATCTTTTAAATTTTCTTTAATCTAGTTTATTTATGTTTCATAATTTATTTTTTAAATTATTTTCAATTTCATTTCTATTTTAGGGTTTATTAGTTCCTTAGTTTCTTTAGATTAGATGGTAATTGATTTTTTCTTTTAATCAGTTCTTTCTTTTAGTTATGTTTTAGATTTTGTGTTCTTTAGTGTTTAATCTTAATCTTAATTAGTTTCTAAATCTGTATAAGTTTCCATTGAATAGTCTTTACTATTTATTTTAGACTTGTTATTTGATAGTTGTTTCATAGTTCATTAGATTAATTTATGTTTCTGTTTAGCATTAGATTGCTTACTTGATCTTTTTACTTCTTATTTTTCATCTTATTTTAAGTTACTTTAGTTTAGATTTAGATGCTTTAAAATAGGCTTTTATCCTTTACTTTGTTTAGTTGTTTGCTTGTCTTTAGTTTGTTTGTTTGTTATTGTGTCTCTCTTTTATTTTGTTATGTATTTGAATACTTTATCTTTTGTCTTTTCTTAAATTTTTTCTTTCAATTTTTGGTTGTCTTTTGAAGTTAATTTGGAGAATATCTAGTAAGAAGTAATATATTATTTTAATATAAAGATATTTACTGAATCAAATTTTTATTTTTCAAGAGATTATTTAACTCATAAATTTTTTCTGTAGGATAGAATAGATTATAGATTCTTATCTTAACTGATTCATGATTTGATAAAATATATTTTTAATTTTTATAATAAAATATATTGAATTCATAACTTATTGATTATTTTCAAGAATTTATAAAAAAAACTATCACATCTTTAGGATCGTAATTAAATCTTTAAAACCTCATGATTACACTGGTACGATTCCGTCTTGACCTTCACAATAGGCAAAAAAGTTGATTCATTAATGGTACAATTTTCATCATCAACATGACCTTCTCTCACATTTCATTTTCAAGGCTACACTCTTAAGCAACTTTCATAAATTGTTTTCATTGAAATTATCACACATTCAAAATCTAAAAACATCAGTAAATATCCTCTAACAATTAACCCTCGATTCCGCACAAATTAAAAAATTACTAAATACTATTAAGATGCTCTTAAAAAATAAAACTTATTCAAATCTAGGAACTTACAATCCAACACAAGATCCCAATTCCATGAAAAAGAATCTTAAACAAATCCAAGAAATAATAGCTTCAAGAATTTGTATCATATTTTTTTTTGTCAAATGCCAAAGTACCCTAGCAATCCTATAGGCAGGCAAGGGAAATATTTGATGAAATACCTCAAATAAAGCAACCTCCTAGTTTAGTGCCATCTCATAGGAAATCTTTGGCTTGATAACTAGAATGAAGACGCCTAAAGCTCAATGGCTTAACAGAAAAAATTTGAAAGATATTTAAGCAGAACAGGTCACGAATTGGGTCATAATTCACAATTTAGAGTTTTGATCAGTTTGAATAATTCAATGCATTTTGTGTCGAGCTCATTGTGAGGAAAACATCCAGCCAATGTAGGTCAAATTTGGAGTAAGTCATGGAAGGTGTGGACAACTAAGTTTGTAATGACGTGTAAAGAGAGGAATGGCATGTAAATATGTCAAATCAAAAGAGAAACATCATTTATACCATCTCGGACAAATGCAATTTTAGTAGAAACATCAGTTATAACTTAGTAAATATGATAATGTCTATAAATTTATAATTGTTCACAATGGAGATGCCATAATGATGTTCCTAAAAACATAAATAATTCAATATTGATGTCCATACCTATATATTTTCAATGCATATAGGACACGATTATGTCTTTCAATGATATTAATTAAATTATATTAATCATTTGTAAACTATGAAATTAATAATGCTCTTAATAAGAAGTGTAAGAATAATTCGCTCAGGTAATTATATGTTTAATTTTTTTATAATATACATTGTATATTATAATTTTTAATTTTTTCATCATTTTTAATCATAATTAAATAAAATTTGGTAGAATTGATATTTCTTAATTTTTAATATTTAATTAAAGATTACAATTAATTAATTATTTATTCACACACACACACACACATATATATATATATAATTTATTTTATTTTGATTATTTTATTATTAAAAAAATTATATAATTTTTTATTATTTTATTAATAAGAGATTATATTAATATATTGGAAGGGTTTTTATTGGGGGAAAACCCTAAAATATTTATTTCATATGTGATCGAAAAACTTAAAATAAAATACCCAATCTTGTGATGATTCTTGTGGAGAAACTTCAAATACCAATACCAATGAAGACATCAAACCAAATATTTTATCAAGAAAAACCTTTGTACCTGATTTTGAGCAAGAATATAGATATCCTCCATAAACATTGATGGTGAAAGTGCACTAGATCTCTACTTTTTTCCTTCGCCTTCACTTTTATTGATGACTCTGGTAATTCAATAACAACTAACCAAATGAATATGAACTGGCCATCAAATGAATTATGTTGCACCATATTTTCTCATTAATAATGGTATTAGGATTATGATTTCTAGAAAAAGGCCAATATCACTCAAAAGTATTTAACCACTAAATACCTAAAAGTAAAAAAACACTGAATACCAGGGCTTCCAAACAACAAACCAATCCCATGACTAACAAATCATTGAAAACTATAAAAAAAATTATAAAAAACTCTTAAAAATTAAATTACAAATGAAAACTTCAAAATCCATTACCTTGAAACAACCTTGGCAAGTCACTTAATATATGTCCATGGTCTCTCAAATATTCATCTCCCATATCGCCGTTCACATTGTACATATCTACAACTATTGCATACCTTTCTTAAGAGCATTACTCAATGTTGACAGATCAATGTTTAGCCACATATTGATGGCTCAAGGTGTTCTTATTTTGAAATTGTTAGATAGAATGTCTATCCACGATTCCCATGGCTTATATATTATCTCACTTATGTGTATATAACATGCATTACTCCGTAGCTTCGGTTTACATATTATAATATAATAATTATTATATTATTTAATATAATATTATATTAATATATAAATATACAAATATATTTACACTATTATAATAATTATTATTATATATATTATATTATTTTACAATTATATATAATTAATGATTATATTATAAAATTATATAATTTTATACATTATATATATATATATAATTATTATTATCTTCATTATCATTTTTATTATAAATGTTATTATTTATGAACTTCTTGTTAATTTTGAGCAGATTTTGTCTTATTTACTCATTGTTTAGGATATCATTACTTTTATATTGAGAAAGTTTATTAAAAAGTACAGAGTAAAAATAGTATCCGTTAGTGACAACAAAGTGTCTCTACAACGAGTGCAAATAAGCATTCTAAATAGTGAGAAGGCATACTTCCTCTCACGTCATGTACCAGATGAAATCCCATTCTCCTTTGACAAGATCTCTATAGCATTGAAGGAGTTAGACTTGGTAGAAGGTTCAAACACCATTACTGTAATGAAGGAGACATTGTAGGAATGCGAGAGTACTACAATTAAAAGGGAAAGAAAATATATCAACCTCGTTACATTCCATTATTGACTACACCACAACTAATATCCAAACAAATCATGTTAATGTTTTGGAGATAGGGTTCCAAAGAGTTCGAAATCAGTGAATTAACAGTGTTTGATTAGTGGGCTTCCAAATGAGAGCAAATATGAGAGGAATTCAGTGATGACCATAGCTATAGGTATACATATGTGGTGTATTTGTGCCACAAATCAAAGGACACCATGATAGTGCAAGTTTCACTCAAGGGTGAAGATAGAAGCAATGCAGAGGTAGTGACAATGTGTCATGTATACAAAAGTGTTTGGAATACCAATAACATGGCATTCTAAGTGTTGAATGTAAAGCTAGGTGGTACACCTGTGTGCCATTTCATTCTGCAAGACCATATTGTGTGGTTGTTAGCGAAGTATACAACATTGCTCTTTTCTCATCTCTCCTATATACCATGATATACTACTTATAACATGTCAATAAGTTTGTTATAATCACTCTTTATAACATTTTGTAATGTCACATGTGCACTATATAATATTTATTACTAATCGTGAAATATTTCAATGTGAGCTATGCAATGATGGTGAGGGGCAATGAAAGGGTATTTTAGGTGAGGTTATACACCACAAAGTCCATATTGTAGACCAAATTTGGATTTAGGAAAATAGTTAAATTTGCATGCCCTGCACCCATTACAAATGGGTCCACAATGTGCAGGTGGCAACATCCTCGAGTGGTTATTTTCTATTATCATGGGTGAATGAGGACATCATTTTCTACTATCGAGGGTGGATGAGAACATCATGAGAGATGATTTGACTGTAGTGGGACTTCATGTCCAATATGTAGCTCTAATCAATGTTACAATGCCACTGACATAGGGGCAAGACATTAAGATCCCAAAGTGTATCATGTAGCTTCCTTTCATCCATGCTGCCAATATATTGACCCCTAGATAAATTATATCAGGGTTAACAATGTACAAAAATTTCATACTTCGACCCTTGGAAGAAAAGGTGGCAACAATTTGAACCTTCACTAGAAATATATAAGTGTAGTTGTGTAACACTTTGTACACAAAAATTAAGATGGGATCAATAGTTATACTGATTTACAATCCCTCACTAGAAATATATAAGTTTGTTATAATCACTCTTTATAACATTTTGTAATGTCATATGTGCACTATATTATATTTATTATTAATAATGAAATATTTCAAGGTGAGCTACCCAGTGATGGTGAGGGGCAATGAAAGGGTATTTCAAGTGAGGTCATACACCACAAGGTCCATATCGTATACCAAACTTGGATTCAAGACAACTATTGAATTTACATGACCTGCACCAATTGCGAATGGGTCCACAGCATGTTGGGTGGAAACATCTTTGATTGGTTATTTTCTATTGTCATGGGTGAATGAGGACATCATTCTCTATTATCGAGGGTGAAGGAGAAGATCATGAGAGATGATTTGATTGTAGTAAGGATCTATGTCCAATATATGTCTCGAATCAATATTGCAATGCCATTGACGTGGGGTCAAGACATTAAGATCCTAAAGTGTATCTTGTAGCGTTCTTTCATCCATGTTGCCAATAAATTGACCCCTAGATAAATTACATCAAAGTTAAGAACATACAAAAATGTCATACTTTGACCCTTGGAAGAAAAGGTGGCAACAATTTGAACCTTCACTAGAAATATATAAGTGCAGTTGTGTAACACTTTGTACACAAAAATTAAGATGGGGTCAACAGTTATACTGATTTACAATCCCTTGCTTCATGAAAATAAAATATTACATCTCGTTCAACATAACATACATTTTTGGGGCAACTACTAATAATTATTTAGACCATAAATGTATATAAAACATTGATATGTTTATATATTTATTTAACTATTTACAATATCACATGAGATATATCATTTACACACATAAAAATATTGTTCAAAAAAATGACTTCTACTCTCTAAAATTAGATTTTTATATTGCAACCAACAGTACCAGAAATGCTCATCAGGGGAATAGTGTCTCAATGTTGTGGCTCTGTTCTCTTAAATACAGGAAATTTTAAATTTATAAACATGTCACAACTAAAGTATAGTTTCTACAATGCTGTCATGATAGCAAGAATGCTCACAATCCACATCTTAGATGCCATTCTACTGGTTTTATTTTTCAATAATGACTTGCCGCATATAGAAAAATAAATTTGCTGCATCGAAAATTTATATTTTCTTAATAAAACTATTTCTTAATGAGTATAGATTCAAAAAATATATATATTCAACATGAATGGTTGCAAAATAAGAGTAGATGACGGCATTGACAGGAGGATTCAGGGCTTGATTCCACTTGGGAAGACGCTTCAGAGGACGGAGAAGAGGAGGGTCTTCAGGCATCTCGTCAGGCAGGACAAGAGGCAAGTAGAAGACAAGGGATTTTCTCCGTCATTGACAGAGCAGAGACATCAAAGGCACCTTCAGTTGGCATGTCATCTGGTTTGCAGAGGGGATTCATTAATCGCGTTTTGTCTAAGGCGCATGGCTCCAAGGCAGTTTTATTTTCTGATCAGGTGGGCAGCGTGGGGGACGCAGACTGAACATGCTTGCACGGGTCTGAAGGAGGCAGAGCTAACCACTACCAACGGCTTCCTAGTCTCGGTTGGAAGTGCTATCACCAACAGAAACAGTAACTTGCAGTCTACTTAGCCCATGATGCCCATCTGGCCCAGCAGTCTGAGAGCATCAAGCTTATTCCCAGCCCTGCTTCGGTTGCTCAAGCTCGCCTTGTTACCCCTGCTGGCCCTCAGTCTACGTCAGCTTCTTTAACACCGGTACAAAGGTTGGCTTTTCCAGACTACAGGAACGTGGTAAACCCCTACCACAAATGCCCCGATTTCTGCAAAACGCAGCTGGATGATTTTCATGGTGGCTTGAGCCCACACCCGGTCAGAATTGAAGCTGGCATTAGGTAATATCCTTCCGTTTCTTTGGGTCATGGATCATTTACTTTCTTGTTGGCAAACCTCCCGGTGTCTTTCTTGGAGGACATTCTAGAACTCGAGTTCTCTGACCAGGGCATTGCGGATATGGATTCAGCTTTCGGCAAACATGATTTATTTGGCAAACGTGTGGGTTCCTTACTTTCGTTGTCTGAACTTGTTTGTTGGGCCAAATCATCTTGGAGCTCCATAGAAGTTCCTTCTTTCATTTTGTTTAGTTATGGGTTCTTTCAAGTGGTTTTTAATAGTGTTGTTGATTGGGATTTTGTTTGGTCAAGTAGACCTTGGTTTGTTGGTAATTTCGATGTTTTTTTGTTTATGGGCACCCTTCTTCGACCTTGAAAACAAGGTAGTTATAGTTCCTCCACTTTAGATCAAAGTCTACAACTTACCTCCAATTCTCAAAAGTGAAGAACACATTGCTATGTTGATCAATAGGGTTGATTCCTTTGTGAAACTGGTCGAGGGTTTTGTGAAGAAAATATTTGTAAGGGCTTGTGTAATTGTTGATCTTTCTAAGCCCTTTTGTCATTTTGTAAGGGTCCATTCGTCTCAAAGTTTGTGGATTCAATTCCTCAACTTCAATGGCCTTCCTTTCATATGTTTTCGATGCAATCTTACTGGGCATCGAGCATCAAGGTTTTCTTAAGCAGGGTTTCAGCGTCCAACCTCTGTTTCAAATTTGTTTTAGAGAAAGAAAGTCGGGGCCCTAGATCAAGACTTTTTATGGCATAATCACTGTGTTTTATACCATCTATCAAGGGTTCCTCCTCCCTTAAGCATAGGGAGGCATTACCTAGGGGAGAGCCTTGTCAGAGGACCGAAGAGAACCCGGTGAGCCTTCTATTCTTCCAGTGGCTTATACTTCTCCCCCTCCTTGCCCTTTTGTAGCAAAACTCAAAAACCCTTTGGATTCTATAGGTAAGAAGATAGGGTACAGGGCAGAGACAAAAAGACTAAGATTTGATGTGGAAGAGTTGGTGAAGGATGGTACTAATGGACTATGGAAGGTCTTCTCTTCTAAAGCGGAAGAAGGTTGACCTCATCCAAAGGTTAAATTGCTTTTCTTGTCCTTCTTTGTAGATTGGATATAGATTCTTATTGTCCCCTATTGGTTCTTTGTTGATTGTGTGTGGGTTTGGGATCAATTTTTTATTCATCCTACCCCCCGCCCCTCCCTTTGTGAATTACTACCTAATTCTTTATCGAAACTCATTGATTCTTTACTGAAAAATGGTAAATATTTCGTTACTATTAAAGATTTTTTTTTTACGAACTTAACCTAATTAAATTTTCTTTTACTCTAATAATTATATTTATTTTGTTTTAATTAATTATGATTTTAAATGATTTTATATTAAATTTTAAAACCTTTCAAAACCCTCTTTTTACCTTATCAATTTTTTTTATTTTTTTATTTTTTAGATTATTATTATTATTATAAAAAAATATAACGACCTCCTTCCCCAAACGGCCTCTATGTGAATTGATTTTCTTAGACTTAGTAAACACCCAAGTCCATTTCCCACATTCATCGCAATTCAAGTGGACTAGGACTCAAATGTGTTTTGTATATGGATGGGGGAAGAGCAGCTTTCAATCTTAAAAAGTCTTGGTTTCTTATTAAAGGTAAGGACTTACATTTGTTTTGTATATGATACAAGTTGGCCCAAATAGAAAGGCCATGTGTTCTACGTTGAATTGGATGTTTCCAAACCGTATATTACGGTCTCGCATTCATCACAATGTTGTCTCAATTAATGTGATTATACCCCATCATTTTACTACTTTTCTTATTGTGTTATTAACCACATTATTTGAGGTAAGGTGTTACATATTTAATTTATAGAAACTATAAGCATTGTTCATTGGTTCACGAGACTCTCGTTTGGAACAATAATTAGAGTAACTCAACTCTTAACAATTTCGATTGGTGATAGGGTTGAACGATTGTATAAGATTTAAATGGTTTTTATTGTTCATTATGATAGTCTTATAGGTTTATTAGGTTTTCAACCTAATAATTTATAATGACTGGATTTCGAAATCATAAAATGTAATAAGGATGTTTAACTAAAACATATATCCATATTTACTTAGATTGTTAAATATTAACATAAAGTATTATTAACATTTGTTTTTACCATAATAAATATATATTGTTTTATTCAATTTTCATCAAAGTTAATGTAGATTTGTAAATTTCTAATTAAAAATACGAAAACAATATTAAATAAAAAATCAATCATCCAAATTTAGATGGTCATTATTCGTTCTAATCTATTGCAATTGTTGCTTAAGAAAGATGAAATATATAAGTGGAATGAGAGTGATGAATCAACTTTTAATTGTATTAAAAATGTGATTGCAAGTGTTCTTGTTCTTGCTAAACTTGATTTAAAGAAATCATTCATTTTCTATGTTAATCCTATAAAAAAAAAGCTATTGGAATTGTAATAACTCAAAAAATTGAAAATAATGAAGAACAATCAATCGAATATATAAACCAGGGGTTAAAAGATGCAGAAACTAAGTACCCCCTTATTGAGAATTTGTTTTCTCCTTAGTTTCCTCTAGAATTTTAGGAATGAATAAAATGTTATTCTTATTTACTGAGGAAGTGGTGGAAGCCTTTACAACTGCCATAGCCTTCAAAAAGTCCCATCCGTCTCCATATGCCAGGCTCAAGGTTCCAGTTAGAACATCTATGCAAAACAAATATATATTATGTTTTGAACTTTTTTTCAAATGATCACACGTATATATCGATCTTGTTTAGAATAAAAATAAATATTGTTTTATATTCATGATGAAATTTGATTAGAATATACTTCCTTAAAAAAATTATTATCATAAATAATGAAAATGAAGCCGCGTTAATTTTTTTTCCCTCGGTGTTTTCTTTTATGAATATATTTATGCTTTATACACTTTTATATATATATATAAATAAATATGTAAGAGAGGATATATATTTCAAAGATTATTTGAAATAAAAATTGAATAATCATTTGGCAAACAAATAAAGTGTACCATATTATTTTGTATAGTATATATTTTAATATTATATAATAATAAAATATATATTATATAATATACTATTTAATATTTATTGATAAAATATATATTATATAATATATTATTCAATATTTTATCAATAAATATTGAATAGTATATTATATAATATATATTTTATCACTAAATATTGAATAATATAAATATTGATAAAATATATATTATATAATATACTATTCAATATTTTATCAATAAATATTGAATAGTATATTATAAAATATATATTATATAGTATACTATTCAATATTTTATCAATAAATATTGAATAGTATATTATATAATATATATTTTATTATTATATAGTATTAAAATATATACTATACAAAATAATATAGTATGTTTTATTTGTTTGCCAAATCTAGAGGCATTAAATTATGAATTGTTAAATGTATGCCATTAAAATTACAGAGGACAGATTTTACATTGAATTTTTGTTAATTGGGTAATCATAAATTTTCAACACAGTTGTTCATGAAACACTTTCTTTAAGTAGATGAATAAATTTTCTCTATTCAAAATCCTATATCAAAATTTCAACACAATCTCGAACTTGCTCTCATAGATGATGAGCTCATATATAGATTAGATTTTTTCAATATGTTATTAATGCCACCATTAGTTTTAGTTAATAATACATCAAATGAATCTATGTAGCCTTATATACATATTAAAATCCAGTAAAAAATATTAATGGCATCTAAAATATAAATATAAATATCCACTTGTCACTGTGGCAAAAGTACTTATGTCATTGGTTCAATTTATTGACCACCCACCCTTATGTATTTGTTAATTGATTGTCGACATGTCAGTGCATCCCTATTTCAATGGACCCTCAAGCCCTACGACATGTCCATGCCAATGCACACCACACGTCAAAAGTAAGAAAATAACATTATTTTCATCCTCCAACATCCAATATGGACCATCGATCAAATACATAATGAAAAGATAAATCTGATAAGAACCTTATCTTTTTTCCTTCAATTTGAAATTGATCAATGTAATTAATCATTGATGAATCTTATCTTTTTTTCTTTTCCTTTCCAATGAAAAGCACTGAATATTATAATGTGAAGAATACAAATTATTTTTCTAACATACAATATAATTTTTTTAGATAGTAATTTCATAATTCTTCTTGACATCTGCAGGGCCCAATTTCACACTATACCTATGTGAAATCTAAGAGGTTAACATATTAACAATAGCTATTGAGATTTAAACTTGAATAAATAAGGAGAAAACTTATCCACTTTACCACTTGAATAATCTCTTATCACCAAAAATACTATTTACAAGAGAAATGTGAATAGATAAACATGTATTAATAATTGAAATAGTTTTTAAATATATAATATTTTATTAAAATTTTATTGAATAAATTAATATTCTATAATTGATTTGGTAGTACCTAATAATTGTTATAGTACTATGTATTAGTTGTCCAACTTTATCTTATAATATTTAATTGTATTAAAACGCATCAATTTTTTTATTTTTTTACAATTAAAACCTTATAAAATTAAAAGAGAAACATCATTTATACCATCTCAGACAAATAGAATTTTAGTGAAAAATATAATAATATCTATAAATTTATAAATGTTCACAATGCAGATGCCATATTGATGTTCATAACAACAATTCAATATTGAAGTCCATACCTACATATTTTCAATGCATATAGGACAATTATGTCTTTCAATGATATTAATTAAATTATATTTATCATTTGTAAATTATAAAATTAATAATATTTTTAATAAGAAGCATCAGTATAATTGGTCTAGATAATTATATGTTTAATTTTTTATAATATATTATAATTTTCAATTTTTTTATCATTTTTAATCATGATTAAATAAAATTTGAAGGAATTAACATTTCTTAATTTTTAATATTTAATTAAAGATGATAATTAATCAATTATTTATTCACATACATACATATAATTTATTTTATTTTGATTATTTTATTTTGAAATATATATATATATATATATATATATATATATATATATATATATATATATTATTAATAAGATATTATATTAATACATTGGAAGGGTTTTTATTGAGGTAAATTTTTTAAAAGATTCATTTCATATGTGATCAAGAAACTAAAAAAAAATTACCCTATCTTGTGATGATTCTTGTGGAGAAACTTCAACTACCAATACTAATGGAAACATCAAACCAAATATTTTGTTAAGAAAAACCTTTTTCCCTGATTTTGAGCAAGGATATAGATCTCCTCCCTAAACATTGATGGTGAAAGTGCACTAGATCTCTACTTTTTTCTTTCACCTTCACTTTTGTTAATAACTCTGATAATTCAATAACAACTAACCAGATGAATATGGAATGGCCATCAAATGAATTGTGTTGCACCATATTTTCCCATTAATAATAGTATTAGAATTGAGACTTCTGAAAAAGGGCCAGTATCACCCAAAAATAATTAATTAATAAATACCCAAAATTAAAAAACTATTGAATATCAAATCTTGCAAACAACAAACCAATCCCATGACTAACAAATCATTGAAAACTATAAAAATTTATAAAAAACTCTTACAAATTAAATTACAAATGAAGACTTCAAAATCCATTACCTTAAAACAACCTTGGCAAGTCTCTAATTAATATATGTCCATGGTCTCTCAAATATTCATCTGCCGTATCGCCTTTCACTATTGCATACCTTTCTTTAAGAGGAGGTGGGTATTGATTTGATGCCGTTGATAAATCAATGTTGACAGATCAAGGTTCAGCCACGTATTGACGGCTTAAGGTCGTCTTATTTTGAAATTGTTAGATAGAATGTCTATCCACGACTCCCATGGCTTTACATATTATCTCACTTACGTGTATATAACATGCATTACTCCGTAGCTTTGGTTTACATATTATAATATAATATAATAATTAGTATATTATTTAATATAATATTAATTTTAATGAAATATAACATTATATTAATATATAAATATATTTATAAGATTATAATAATTATTATTATATATATTATTTTATAATTTTTTTATATATATAATTAATGATTATATTAAAAAATTATATATATATATCATTATCATTTTTATTATAAATGTTATTATTTATAATCTTCTTGTTAATTTTGAACAAATTTTATCCTATCTACTCGATGTTTAATATACCATTATTTTTATGTTGACAAAGTTTATTAAAAAGTACAAACCTAAAATAGTGTATGTCAGTGACAACAAAGTGTCTCTATAATTGGTGCAGAGAAGTATTCCAAACAGTGAGAAGGCATATTCCCTGTCACATCGTGTAGCAGATGAAATCCCATTCTCCTTTGACAAGCTCTCTATAACACTGAAGGAGTTAGATGTAGTAGAAGGTTCAGACACTGTTATTGTAATGAAGGAGACATTGCAAGAATGCCAACATCCTACATTTAAAGGGGAAAGAAAATATATCAACCTCGTTGGAATCCATTATTGACTACACCACATTTAAAATCCAAACAAATCATCTTAATGTTTTGATGATAGACGTTCCAAAAAGTTTAAAGTTTGTGTGACAGAGACTATACCACATCATTTTACTACTTTTCTTATTAACCACATTATTTGAGGTAAGGTGTTACATATTTAATTTATAATACCTATAAGCATTGTTTATTGGTTCACACTTAAGAGACTTTCATTTGCAACAATAATTAGAGTAACTCAACTCTAACAATTTTGATGGTGATAGGGTAGAACAATTATATGAGATTTAAATGGTTTTTATTTTTTATTAGGATAGTTTGTATAGGTTTATTGGGTTTCTAATTTAATGATTTATAATGAGTAGATTTTGAAATCATAAAGTGTGATAAAGATGTTTAATTAAAGCATATACCCACATTTGTTCAGATTGTAAAAATTAACGTAAAGTATTTTTAACATTTTTTTAATAATAATAGATATAAATACTGTCCTATCTAATTTTCACCAAAGTCGACATATCTTTTGCAACTTTCTAATCAAGAATACGAAAACAATACTAAGCACAAAATCAATCTCCCAAACCTAGATGGTCACTACCCATTCCAAAATAGGTGATTGTATATGTTTGTATTTAGAATACAACCAGAATTATTACAAACCAATACACAGGGTTATCTCTCTAATACCCAAAATTTTAATCTAGCTTCTCCTTTTTGATGATGCTCTCCTTTGCACTGAAAAGGATATCCCTACGTCACGGACAAATGAAGAGATGACGGTTATCTAAGTCACACTATCAAAATCATATAATATGAAATAGTAAAACCATAATGAATAACAATTATTTCACATAATTATATAATATCTATCTGTCTAAATTAATAACCTGAATTCAATCACATAAACATAAAAATATGATAATAACAATTAACTAAATCGAAATCATATAAAATAAATAAATCAGTCTTTGATAACTTTTGATTATACAAAAATTAATCTTTCAATTATTAAGTTTGTTTTAATCACATACAAATGACCTCAGAATTTGATAGGAAAAAAATGGGTTGTGATTAAAAAAATATTGAAATATAAGTTTCAAATTACCAACTTTAAAATGAAACACACTTAACAGATGTCAAATCGACAAATTTAAACCGATATATAAAGTAGATGTCGATTGATCTACAACTACACCCACTACAAAACTTATTTAATTGATCAAAACTAATCTTCTGATAATACTAATTATATTGATTGAAAGGTACCTAACTATCGTAAGGGAAAATCTGTCAATTGATCTACTTCAAAACTTGTCTTCGAAACTTGTTTAATTGATCAAGACTAATCTTCAACGTGATGCTAATTATATTGGTTGAAAGGTACATAACTATCGTAGGGGAAAATCTGCAAAGGCGATTGTCAGTAGGAAAGGCTGGCCACGTGGCCGATAAAGCAATTGTCGATTTGGTCCTCACAATTCTCTCTATCTTGTATTCGTTTCTCCTTTGTCACACAAATTTGGACTCCCGCCATCTTCCTCCCTGCTTTATCTTCTTTCTCATTCTCAGGTATGCTCATTTCTTTAAATCTTAGTCTCTTCTCATAGTCGAATTCCATACTACTAACAGGCTGGCTTATTTTTTCGACAGCAAAAATGGCGTCGACCACATTTTCGGTAATGGTATTTCCTGTGGCAGGAGCGGTGCAGTTATGGCAGCTTCAATCAGAGAAAATCAATGACAATAAAGGCATTCAAACCAACATTAAATTTCTTTTCAAAAATTTAAAAATAACAAAAGAAACCAAATTTTTTTTTTTTTTTTTTTTCTTTCTTTCATATCCCAAGATCAAGGAATAAACTGAATCTGCCCAAATTGAACTCAAAAAACATTATAGCATTTGATAACATTATGTTTATTTGACGCATTTTTGTATGATATTTATAAGGAGGTTTCTCATGGCTTAATAACCTATCAAATGATTCTCTATATGCACATTAAAATCTGGTAGGGATAAAAAACATTTATTTGTGCAACAAACATACCCTCGACGTAAAAGATATTAAGAATATTTGTCCATGCAATCAAACATGTAACTTATATATTATACTACATAACAATAATATTAACATTTTAGAATTATATATTTATATTAATATAATATTTATATAATTATAAAATAATATTATATAATATAATAGGTAACTAATTAATTTTTAGTAAAGTGTCAATCAAAGGTTTTTGCTACACAGTTATGTTTTTATAGACAGAAAGAAAAATATTATTAAAATATTTAAAAAGGGTTTCACTAAAAGACAAAGGCCAACATACTCCTTGAATACTTAAAACTAAATATAAAAGCTTTCTTTATCTAAGAAGACTTAGTGACAATTTACAAAGATACTTTAAGCCATCATGAAAATGATAAGATAGGCTTTAGTATAAACTATATATTATGTCTTTTGAAAAGAAGAAATAACTTTCTCAAATCAAGGATGTATTGGGTAGGCACAAAAATTTGCAAACAACTCATATAATCATCTAAAAAATAAATAACAAAGGAGTTCACTACAAAATGGCTTAAAAATGGCTTCACCAGAGTGCAAATGTCAACATGTGAGTTTTTTCCTCCAAATGCTTCAAACTAAACAAAGAAACATTCTTTGTTTGAGAAGAACGTAGGGACAATTTGGAGATATCCCAAAGCATAGATCAACATGATAATGTGTTGGCCTCGAAATTTTGACTAAGTGTTGCCCATTTTGGCATGGAACCAGCACGGTGTGAGAGAACCATAGTGCGAAAGGACCATGGCACAGAAGGATCATGACGTGAAACTCATAGGCGTAGAAGCATCGTGGCATGGAAAAAAGGGATGCAAGAGGACAATGGAGCAAAGGAACCAGCATGAGAGGACAAAATTAGAAGAAAATGAGTCACAAGGAACCCAAGGACATAAGACTCCAAAAAAAAATAGTAGACTAGGAAAGCACATGGGAAGTGAGAGCAATTGGAAGAACGGTTCAAACAAGTCATCCGACCTTATTGATAGGAAGTTTTGCACTAGCCCACAAGAAGAGGAACATGGCAACCAAGATATAGCATAGAGCGAGGATATAGGGGGCACAGAGGCCCGGATCTTTAGGAATAACTGATTGTTAAATGTCACAACTTTTAGTGTATTGATGGTTCATTGTCCAACTCTTCATGTCATTAATGATTGTAAACACATGATCAAGGAAAAACAACTATAAATACCCCTATGGAGAGGAACAAGAAGGATAAATAAATGAATTGTGGAATGACATTGTAACAGATCTTTAAGCTTAATATTTGACATAGTAGGTTGTATCAATTTGTGTTACTATGAGTGATGGTACGAATTAAGTGTTGATGTTTATAAGAGATACCTTATCTTCTTATCTTTTCTAAGCACTTAAGACCAATATAAGATGATTATAATCTGCATGATGATATTGATCGAACCTAGAACTCAAAGGATCAAAGTAGTATGTTTATGCTTTTATATAATCTTCATTTAATTGATATAAAGAGGAGAATATGAACAAGTTATCCAAATTGTATGACAAAACCTATGGGAACAATCCTTTACCACACACTTAAGGTGAGCGCGTAAGACCCAAATCTTATGTGAAAGGGCTAGCATTGTAGCTCATTGGTCTAGACTTCAATGCTAGAGCTGGAATTGACTAAAATAATCCGATATTTTTGTTTCATTGCTAGGAAATGAAATCACTTGGAACACAGTCATAGTAAAAAAATTTAGTGTATTATGATAAGAATATAGAAGAATGAGTTACCAGTGTTGAAGATAATTTTGTAGTTCCTTATCTTGAGCTAGGAATCTCTGTACGACATTGGGTAGAGTAGAACCTCTATAGTCCATTGTATGAAACCTTATTTTCAGAGGTCCTAGTTCACTTACATACTTGGTTGATAGCATATGCTTAAGGATGATCAAGGAATCTTGGAAGGAAGTAGTCTTGGACACTAGAATGGCAAAGGGCTTTAGCATGACTTGGAGCCCTGTGGATGCGAGCAGTCAAATTTTGGTGGATAGGAGTTTTGAACAACTACATTCTGGAGTACATTGTAACCTTTTGTTCATGCCCTAAAGAAACTAAGTTCCAGTTCCTTTGAGAACCATGTGGTCTCTATCTTAAGCTTCTTGATTTTAAAATTAATAAGTTATTTGTTGATCTTGGGCTGGCTACTATACCAATAGAGAGATAAATCTTCTTGTGCATGAGCCACACATTTGAAAGGGGAAAATAGGGGTTGGTAGAAGATTTTAGGTTTGAAATAGTAGCCAACTAGTGTGCATTACAGAAATGAAAGTATGATGAAGCTCAGCAAAGGATTGAGGGAGTTAGCAGTGTGGAAAAAGATTGGGAGAACTCAAGGAGTGTTGTTGAGCATTATAGGGGTGCAGAAACATATGAGGACCCCATCACTTTTGAGTTGCATTCTATGCCATTTTATCCTATAAAGGAGAAACAAGTTGGATGGTAGGAACTGAGGAACCAAGTCTGAATGAACCAGGCTTCCCCACCATAGTACACATTCATGCCTTTGAGTCAGATGGAATAAACATTCAAAATTAGGATACAAACAGTTTAGAATCAAAAACTAAACTAGTGAGGGAAACTAAAACTGAGCCTTTTAATGTTCATTTAGACTTAACGCTATATTTCCCTCTTCAAAGGAATCCGATGGCACAACTTGGGATGCTTGGTGGACTAGGCTTATTAGGCCAAAATATAGGCTCCAACTTGGTTAACCAACTAGCTACCATGCCCCATTCCATGAGCACTATTGCTGGATGCACTGAAGGAGGACTAGGAAGAGGTGTAGGAGGAAGTGGACTTTGTCCTAAAGGGATAGGGGTTGGACCTTCACAATAACCACCCATTCAATCACCTCCATCGATGATGGTTTACTATGAGATGACACTATACTTACCTGAATAATAAGGAGTGGAGAATGTAGAAGAGTATGTCCACAAATGTGAACTAATTTGTAGGGTGTGAGGCATCACCTCTTCTAAACATAAAGCCACACAATTTGCAACTATGCTTTTAGAGTATACGCACAAGTGGTACTAAAAGTTCAACCCTTAGCAAGCAGTGGTCGATTTTGATCAACTCAAAATAACCTTCATCTAGGAATTTGACATTTATGAATTTAAGTAACAGAGCATAGCAGTGTTGAAGGATATAAAGCAAGGACTTACCAAAAGTGTGTGTGAATATGATGTAAGGTTCAAAACATTAATTTCTAAACTATCGTTTGAAATTAACACTGCTCAGCATGCATAATGGTGTGTGGGTGGATTGTTACTACCCTTTCAATAAACCTTGCCTTAATGAATGTTCACTAGTCCACGTGAGGCTTTGGAAGCTGCTCTCCATGTTGAGGTGATTGGAAGCATTTACATTGGCATTAGTCCCTTTATGGAAGCACAGAGAGCTTCCATATCATCACAACTTGAGAAGTTGATGACCAATAATGTATATGATACATGCAGTGGTGTTTGGTACACTGATTATGAATCTGAAGGGCATAATAGATCAATTATCCATGCAAGAACATCTACATGATACTTAAGCAACCATGTGAAGTCTATCATGAGGAACATGATTTCTACTATTATCCTCTTCTACAGTGAGCTACGCATACTAAGGTGTTTGAATATTCCAAGATTTAGATGTTTATACTCATGACACTAATGACTATCATTTGATTAGTGACATCCATGAAGCTTGAGCGCATGGCATGCACCAAACCTTAGTAGAAAATACTCAAGACAATAGTGGCTACCACGGATGAGGAAGAGGGTAAGGATGAGGAAGTGGTCATTTTCCACCCATGACTTATTAAAAATGTATGTCTCCAGACCACTATCAATAGGATGCCCAGATTACCTAATGTGCACTTTCTATAAAAAGGATCACTGACTAGAAGAGTGCCCTAACTTATATACGACTATCAATAAGGAGTGAAATGAAAAAGGTGCTAGTATGATTCAAATTGATAAACCATAGTGGTGTGCATGCCTAACCATCCCTATAGTTTAATAGGTCAAACTTACCACTCATAGTGGGGGACAGACCCAATCGACAATTAATCCTATCGAGAAAGTGCAATGATAAGAACCATGAGCTAGAAAGTATTATGATGTTCAGTAGTAAAAGGATGTATTCCAAGATATGATGGCACTCATACAAAAAATTTAGGGAGAATTGTAGTTCCTCAAAGACAAGGATGTAACGTATTGTGCTACTGTGTAAAGGGAAGTTGAACCTCGACCTGTGGCATGAGATGACTTTCAAGAACTATGCAAGCATATGCTAGATGAGGATATTGTCCCATACCTCTGCATTTTGCTTGATATTCAATCATGAATACCAAATGAGGTTCACCCTCACATCATTAGGCAAAGTGAATATCGATGTTTAAATCATGGTTAGTGACTGGACACTCCTAGTTCCTCTACTCCCTCGAAAGATACATAAATATTGGTTAATGTTGCCATCAATGGATGGGTAATCTAGGACATACTAGTTGATATTGACACTGAAGTTAATGTCCTCACTAAGGATGTTTGGTGAAAAATGTCCAATCCAACATTACAACCTTCACTACATGTCTTATTCATGGAAAATAAGAATCATGCACCCTATTAGGGTCCTCAAGAACACAATGATTGACATACTTGGAGTACCATTCAAAGTATATTTTGAGGTTCTGAATGTTACTGAAGCTGATGATTACCCAACTCTATTAGGAATACCATGGTGCTATGAGAATAATGTAGACTTAAGCTTCAAGAAGCACTAAATTAATTTTGAAAACACTGATCAGCATGTTGTAATACCACTAGATCAAGCACAAGGGCCCCCTTACATAGAGCATGTCCATGTTGATGAAGATATACACCATATCTATAATGTTACTAGAAGGAATGATGAGAAAATGGATCCCACTCCAAATGGAATTCTTTGATGGTCAGACACTCAATCCATCTCTAACACCACAAATAATGCATGTAATTGTTGGGTTCACAATGACTATGACTTCACTGGCAGAGTATGCAATACCATCAATAGCCAAGAGCATGTGCCATGCCAATTTAATAAATGACATAGGTTCATTCACCTTATCACTGGCTAAGTCATGAGGGGACCCATCATAAAAACACCACTTGAAATACTTGATGAGGCTCCAAGGTTCCATGGCCAGATGAAAGTCTAAGACTTCAGCTAGCACCTTGAAAAATTTTACCACATTGATGAAGATTGTCTTTGATCTTTGGTTCATCTCTTTAGTGCCACAACTGCATGCTGGAGGCAAACCCATTATGAAAGACTCCTTCAGTGGAATCAGCTACACTCAAGATTACACCATCATTTCAATAATAATAACAAAGTAAAGGGAGTAGTCAGCTATAGCAGAATAAAAGCCCCTGGGCCCCACATCAAAGCTTGTGAAACACTATGGTGAAATAATGAGTCCTACTTACCAAAATACTTATGGGTATATGCATTTTATGGGACTTTATGCACTTGGGCACAATCATGGTATGTTCATGAAGAGTGACACATGGGTACTAGGTTTTAGAATTTGCTAAAAGAGAACATGAAGTCAGAACTGTTCTATTCTTCAGCAAGAATGGATTTGTACCTCACCCTTTAAGCCATGTGTGAAGTAGTAGTAGGTGACCCATGTCCTATGAAATAACATCTAAGGATTATCCATTAGGAGCCTGAGGATCTCTTACACTTATTTTATGAGCCTTTGACACACCTTGTTCATGTGCCCACACCAGTCCTTGATCAGGATCGATGTGAAGAGATTCACCTGAGAAAACAAAAGCTTGTCTTCCAAGTAGATGAAGGAGAAGGATGTACTCCACCTAACCCAATGTCCAACCATCTATATATTCCTACATAAGTTGGCACAAGAACTCTTTAGGACACAAGTATTGATATGGATAACCCCTACCATGGGCCTATTCAGGTTGTTCAATGCAACATCAGTTTGAACTAAAAATGAAAGCTAGCTATAGTAGGAAACTATTAGATTGACGTAGAGATTACAAAAATATTTGAATTGCTAAAAGAATATCAATATGTCTTCCCAAGAAACTATAGTGAAATTATGGGAGTCCACCTGCCCTTGGGGAAGATACATATCAAGCTAGTTGACGGTGCTCTACCAATGAAAAAATGCCCATATAGAATGAATCTTAATCTTTAATTATGCATTAAAGAGGAGATTGATAGTATGCTCTACACTAGAGTAATCACTCTCATCACTAAATTTGACTAGGTCAATCCCATGGTGATTAGTATCAAAAAGGTTGAACGCATCTGTATCTGTGTGGACTACCAAATGCACAATGCATCCTATGTAATAAATCCCTTTCCAATTCCATTCAAGAAGGAAATCCTTGATAGGGTTGCTAGTTGTGAAGTGTACTCCTTCACAAATGGATTCTCTAGGTATCATCGAGTCTAAATAGTTGAGGAAGACCAGCCCCATATAACCTTCACCACTGAATGGGGATCATTTGCCTATACTTTTATGCCCTTTGGGTTGAAAAATGCCCCAATAGTGTTTTCACAAATAGTATTTGAGGCCTTTAAGGACATCATCCACAAGTTCCTCCAAGTCTATTTGGATGATTACATAGTATATGTTTTGGTCAAGGACCATTGTGCTAACCTCAAACTTGTGTTTGAGCATTGTTGGGTCTTAAAAATCTCATTAAACCTAAAGAAGTCCATGTTTGCAACACCTTTTGGTGTGCTCCTAGGGTATATTATTTTTAAGGAAGGAATCTTGGTAGACTTGGCAAAGGTATCAATTATTCTTTGTCTTCCAAAACCCAAAACTCAGCACGAGGTTCGTGCTTTTCTAGGCCACATGGGTTTTTATAAAAATTTCATTTGCAGTTATGCCAAGATTATTTCACCCTTGAAAAAAAATTTAAAGTAGAATGAACAGTTCATATGGACTTACTCTTGTAAGGAGGCCTTTGAAACACTCAAGTAAAAGTTGGTCATTGCTCCTATTATCCAATTTCCTAATTGAACAAAGCCATTTCATGTCCATGTTGATGCATCTAGCATGGCCATTGGTGTGATTCTTGCACAACCAGGTGAAGGTCACTTGGATCACCCAATCTACTTTTCCTGTAAAAATCTCACACCAGCTAAAAACTACAAAGCTCAAGGTGTTGTCAATGGTCTACGCTTTGTAGAAGTTTAGACAATACTTGTTATCCACTCCTTTTGTTTTCTATACATTGAATTACCTTGTCAATAAACTTGTACTACATGGATGGATCTATCACTGAATTGTTTTGTTCCAAGAATTCTAGTTTTTGGTGATTGTAAAACTTGGGAAAGCTAATTATGAACCTGACCACCTATCATGAATTGAGTACAGAGAACCACCTTGTGCCATAGAGTATTACCTCCCTGATGTACAATTTTTTTGAGTAGATGGGTGCTTGAAGAATTAGAAGACATTACGGCGTTCTTGAGCACTGGTCTTGTGCTTGACTATCTCACCTTGCAAGAAAAAAAGCAACCAATAGTTCATGTTGTACCTTTTTAGCTTATAGTAGGAGATCTTCACAAAATGGTCCATGATGAAGTTCTTTGACATTATGTGATGCAACATGATCACCTCTAGGTACTTCACAAAGTTCATAAAGTTATTGTTGGTGGATACTATGCTAGACAGGCTACCATGCAGAAGGTTTTACTAGCTGGATTATGGTGGCCAACTTTCTTCCAAGATGCTAAAGCATATGTTAATCACTATGACATATGTCAATGCATAGGCAAACCTAATCAGAGAGATGTTATGCCTCTATGACCCTTCCCTTATTAGGTACCCTTTGAAAAATGGGTTATTAATTTTGTTGGTCCCATCACTCTAGCTAGATGGTGGATAGGTTCTCGATACATCATTGCAACAATTGACTATCTTACATTTTGGGTTCAAGCCATGTTGACAAAGGATTTTACTATTACTACTATTGTGAGGTTCATCTATAAAAAATTCATAACTTAGTTTGGATGCCCCCTAAGTTTCACAAGTGATGACAGACCCACTTTTTGAATGAGATAATTTAAATCTTACTTGTCAAGTTCATGATCGCACACCACAAAACAACACCATATCATCTGTAAGCTAACAGAATTGCTGAAGCTTTTAACAAAATCCTAGGTACCACTTTGACAAGGATCTGTAACATTATCCAAATAGATTGGGATGATAGTGTATCTGAAGTTCTATGGGCTTACTGAACAACCTACAAGTGCCTAAACAAAAACATGTCATTCAACTTGGTGTATGGCAAAGAAGCAGTCTTGCCAGTCGAGTTCTTAGTACCATCTCTACATATCATGTACATAAGATAACTAGACAAAGAATAGTCTTTAAAATCATGCCTAGACACTTTATTGCAAATTGATGAGGCTCGGTTCCTCACTCATTAGAGCTACGACGTATAAAAATGCAAGCAAAAGGCATGGCATGATCGCCATATCAAGAACAAAACATTTTCTCTAGGAATGGAGGTCTTATTGTATGACTCTAAGTTTTTGCACCACCTAGGAAAGCCTTGCATACACTGGGATGGCCCTTTTATTATACATAGCATTACACCTATCGAAACATGTTATTTATAAAGGATGGATGGTCAGTTTCTTCCTAGGCACTTTAATGGAAGTCAACTTAGGTTGTATTTCACTTCAAACTAGCTGAAGTTTTTATAATCAATAAAGCTTATGTTATTAGTTTAGGATTTACTGCTTTCAAATAAAAGCACTGCCTTTATTGCATGTAAAATTTCTCTTTCTGTAATTTTGTTTTCTAATTTTTTATTCTTTTCATGGAGGACCATGACATGTTTTAGTGTGGGGTGAGAATTCATGTTCAAAAAGGCAAATATGAAAATCATGAAAGTTACTTAGACACGTGAGTTACATGGGTGCACAAGCTATTAAGGACATGTAAGGTACTAAAGGTGTGCAAGTCATTAAGGCATGAAGGGGTGAGGTTCCTACCATAAGTTAGAAATATAAAAGATACAATTGTCTCCCACCTCATAAAAAGTGTGGGACACAGTTGTCATCCACTTCAAAGAAAGGCACAAGATGGGATGTGACATTAATGTGAAAAGAATAGTTATGAAAAAAAAAATGCCAATGGTGTGATGGGATAATACCATTAATGCATTAATTTCAAAATGTAAGTATCCAAATACAGTGTCCATTAAAGATCTACATTAGCTGTTATGAAGTGATGGGTGATGAAAAGGCATTAATGAGGGTAAACCCATCTTAGAGCCTATAAATAGGTAAGTTAAACCCATTTCATACTTTACCTTTCATTTATTTTTGAATTACC
Organism: Torreya grandis; assembly: GCA_037957365.1. NCBI lineage: Eukaryota > Viridiplantae > Streptophyta > Pinopsida > Cupressales > Taxaceae > Torreya > Torreya grandis. The sequence continues at coordinate 230,886 of JARHVA010007780.1, forward strand.
AATGTCGAACAATCAAAACAACTTCCAGAGCCAAAGATCAAGTGACTACCAGAGCCAAGACAATAAAATCATTTTCATATCCTTAGAAATCATGCAAGTCATTACCAAGATTAAGAAGAGAGATTTCAAGTCTAATTCGTTAGGAAAAGCTTTAGTTTTAAAAGTTGTAGGTTGTAGGTCCACCATTAAAGGGTGTTTAAGCTCAAAAAGTTGAAGCAATAATCTATAACCATGTGTTCCTTTGGAAATGTTGGATGGCCATACATTAACCTTTAAGATATTCAAAGGGTAATGTGGCCTAAGAAAAAGGCCAAGAGACTTGAGACCTTGCCAATAATACCCAAAGAGGAAGAGGTGAGCAGAGGAGATTGTCCAATTAGGGAAGAGACCCCAAAACAATAAGTGTAGCACCTAGAAGAATAAGTGCAGAGCACAAGAGGAGAAGAGGAATAGTGCACGGAAGAAGGAAAGGAAAGTATGGTGTGCAAGGCAAAGTAGGGCCAGTCATCTTCAGTGCAAAGAGCTCAAGCATCCCCACCCCCATCTTTATTTATAGAAGAGATGGAATATTTGGATTTAGTGTTGTGCATAGATAATTGGGTCTCCAAGGTCTCTACTTACACCATTTTTTACTAAAATCATCACCAACCTAAGAACGAGGTTGAGCTCCAAAATGATTATCAAGTGGAGACCACCAACACTAGGAACTAACTATTGTATGACCTCATAATCTTTAACCAATTGGATGCTACAAGATTATTCTAGATTTTCAACCTACCCTATTTTGGTATGCCCACAAAGACATTTTAATTCTTCTTTTTGTACATAGATCAACAAGTTTGTCAAAATGGAGAATATGAGCATATCCAAGAAGGAATAGTATGGAGAGCTATGATTGTATTAGGTGCATCATGAAGATCACTCTTGAAAGAATCAGTAAGGTCACAGGACTACAGTGCTTGGGATTAAGTGTCATTGATGACTAGGTTAACACTGAGGAGATATAAAAGTCCACCATGGCACTGATGTATCAAAAATAGGGGCATGTTATGTACATCAATAACTTGCAAGAACCTGCCCTCTGAATTATGGTGGGGATCATCTCACCCAAGATCAGAGGGATTGATCATTGAAAAGAGGTAGACATGGCACACCTCTACATTGCTCATCATGTCTCACAAGGGATCAAGTACAATTGGGCCATGTACTTCACCTAGAATATTATTGAAAATGTGGAGAAGGCTCATCGAGAGATGAAGTACAGATTTCCATGGGGGAGATCCTCCTTTTTTTTTTAATGAAATTGAAGTGTCAGACTATAGTTTTGAGATGCTAAAGTGGGTATACCCTCCCATACACAAGTCCCCCACTGAGTGCTACATGGCATTGACATGCCCTAATTACATCACCCCATCATACAAGATCAAGATGAGGTATTGTTTTGAGAGGATGAAGGCGACATTTAAAAATGAGTGGTGCATCCCCAAGGACCTACCCGCTTTAGCTATAAAATAGGCACAGTTTGTTGTAAATCAACACTTCTCCTTTGCACAAATCTGAAAGAACCCATCCAAAGATCTCTCATCATGACTTAAGTTATCATAGGCCTTCTCAGTGCGTTACTTCATAGAATCTATTAATCAAATATATGACATGAAGCCTATCATCTTACAGGCTAAAAGGATTGATTTGGAGATTCACAATCTCTGTAAGTTATATTTTTATCTAGGCAAGAAGACCTATATGGAGAAGTTAGAAATAGACTTGACCAACATATAGGTCAAGCAAACATTAGTCAAGGAACAAGTTCATAAAATGTTCTATATGTTGCACCCCTGAAAGAACCCACAAGGTGGATACCCTAAGGATAAACTCTTTTAATTCCACCCCTGAAGAAGAAGAAGTGATCAGATATGGGCACTATCAAAAGTGGGCACCAGGCCCCCCATAAATGATAAAAGACTACAGAGGTGTAGTTTTCTAGGCCTATACAACCCCATCCCTCTACGCTACCCCCACCTCACCCTTCACCATCTCCACTTCATCCCCATCTCTCCCTCACACTTCTCCATCTCCTCTATGATCTACACCTTTGCACTCTTCACTTCCCCACCCTTAATCTACTCAGCCAACTCCCCCTCTTTCTCTACCACCTTCTCCACCTCCACCTTCTCCACCCCCACCTTCTCTACCTCCAAAATATCCCTCAAGTACTTATACTACAAAATTTGCCCACCATCAAGCCCTAGGGAAAGCACCCCAATAATAAGTTCCTAAGGTACAAATCCATAGCTCAGGTTTGGATTTTGAGAAAACTCCCTCCCCAGTGTGAGAGGATAAATTTGCCTCTGATGACTCCATTCTTGATATTGAAACACAATATGATGAGGGGGATGATAAAGAATAAATCAAGATGGTCATTGGTGGCAATGAGGATGTCAATCTTGAGCATGACCCTAGTAAGGGGAAGGGACTGGTAGAGACCTTAGAATAGAATACCAAAGGTGCAATGTGTGATACGCATGAACGTTATTAGTTTGACATTTAGGAAAAGATTATCTATCTTTGGCCACACTTCATCCCCAAGGAGGGAACTCTAGAAACAAGGAAGAAAGTGTCCTTCCTATTTGATATGTATAATGAGGAGCACGAGTTCAAACTCCTACAAGACAACCTTTCATTAGGATCAAATGCTCCAGTGCTACTAAAACCACTATGGGTAGATCATGAAAGATCTTCCCTCTTTTAGAAAGCATCACATTTTTTAAGTTAGGCATGAAAATAACAAGTCAAAATATTTTTTCAAATTCTAATGTATGCACTATTGAAAGGAAACATGCCAGAGTTGTATGCATGTACAATAAAGAATTTACAAAGAAACAAGCGCTAATCGAGGAAGTGGCTACATTAAAACAATAGCTCCAAGAGGCTATAAAGGCAAAATTAAGGATCTTAAACCTTTACAAAATAATTTTTAATGAAGACCTAGCATTAGCAGATGATGTAGCCCTTGAAGGGGATGCCATAGGAAATCTAGAGACCCTAGTGGAACTGATGATCAAATGATGTAAGGAGCAACTTACACTATGAGAGAAGGGGTTAGAGTTGGTTGAATAATTCACCATGGCCGTTGATGTCTGTAAACATGACATAGAAAGAGTTAGGGAGGTTATTCCCATTTTGGATGGCATTTTTATGAGGCTAGCACACCCTAACAAATTCATGGAGGCTCGGTTCCAAGTTGAAGAAGCATAGAGGCAACAACGGGCTAATGTTGTGCTCCTAATAAAAGACCATGCAAAGCGCACAAAAGCCTTTAAGGATGTAGAGATGATCGAGGACATCATCAACAAACATTGTCAACAACTGAATGCAAATTTTGTAACCCTCTGAGGACAAGTTGACAAGGAGATCTCTACCCTTGAAGATGTCCAGAAGGAGGCTACTACATCTTTGGATGAATAGGTTAAGAAGGTCGATGGGACCCCTAGCCAACCTGAGGAGATAAATAAAATAAAAAGAACCATAGAAGAAATAACTGTGAAGGTTCTTGAAGCATTATCCTATTGGGATAATCTGAAGAAGGAACTCGAGCAGTCGGGCCTTAAATTTTTGGAAGACACTAACATGACTTAGTCTAGGATGGACTAAGAACCTAGTGTGGGTTTATGTTAGCCTTGAAATTTTGACTAAGTGTTGTCTCGTTTTGGCACAAAACTAGCACAATGTGGGAGAACCATGGCATGGAAAGACCATGGCATGGGAGAACCATGGCACAAAAGGATCATGGTACAAAACTCATAGATGAAGTGATGGTGAGGGGAAATGAAAGGGTATTTCAGGGGAGGTCATACACCACAAGGTCTATATCGTAGACCAAATTTGGATTTAGGAAAATAATTGAATTTACATGCCCTGCACCCATTACGAATGGGTCCACAACGTGCAAGTGGCAACATCCTTGAGTGGTTGTTTTCTATTGTCATGGGTGAATGAGGACATCATTTTCTATTATCGAGGGTGGATGAGAACATCATGAGAGATGATTTGATTGCAGTGGGGCTCCATGTCCAATATGTAGCTCGAATCAATGTTACAATGCCACTGACATAGGGGCAAGACATTGAGATCCCAAAGTGTATCATGTAGCTTCCTTTCATCCATGTTGCCAATATATTGACCCCTAGATAAATTACATCAAGGTTAAGAATGTACAAAAATTTCATACTTCGACCCTTGGAAGAAAAGGTGGCAACAATTTGAACCTTCACTAGAAATATATAAGTGCAGTTGTGTAACACTTTGTACACAAAAATTAAGATGGGGTCAACAGTTATACTAATTTACAATGCCTCGCTTCAAAAAACATTGCTTCATGAAAATAAAATATAACATCTCGTTGAACATAACTTACATTTTTAAGGCAACTACTAATAATTAGTATTTAGACCATAAATATATATAAAACGTTGATATGTTTATATATTTATTTAACTATTTACAATATCACATGAGATATATCATTTACACAAAAATTATTGTTCAGAAAAATGACTTATACGCTCTAAATTAGATTTTTATCTTGCAACTAACAGTACCAGAAATTCTCATCAGGGGAATAGTGTTTCAATGTTGTGGCTCTGTTCTCTTAAATACAGGAAATTTTAAATTTACAAACATGTCACAACTAAAGTATAGTTTCTACAATGCTGTCATGATAGCAAAAATGCTCACAATCCACATCTCAGATGCCATTCTACTGGTTTTATATTTCAATAATGACTTGCAGCTTATAGAAAAATAAATTTGCTGCATTGAACATTTATATTTTCTTAATAAAACTATTTCATAATGAGTATAGATTCAAAAAATATATATATATATTCAACATGAATGGTTGCAAAATTAGAGTAGATGACGGCACTGACAGGAGGATTCGGGGCTTTATTCCACTTGGGAAGACGCTTCAGAGGACGGAGAAGAGGAGGGTCTTCAGGCATCTCGTCAGGCAGGACAAGCGGCAAGTAGCAGACAAGGGATTTTCTCCGTCACTGACAGAGCAGAGACATCAAAGGCACCTTCAGTTCGCATGTCATCTGGTTTGCAGAGGGGATTCATTAATCATGTTTTGTCTAAGGCGCATGGCTCCAAGGCAGTTTTATTTTCTGATCAGGTGGGCAGCGTGGGGGACGCAGACTGAACATGCTTGCACGGGTCTGAAGGAGGCAGAGCTAACCACTACCAACGGCTTCCTAGTCTCGGTTGGAAGTGCTATCACCAACAAAAACAATAACATGCAGTCTACTTAGCCCATGATGCCCATCTGGCCCAGCAGTCTGAGAGCATCAAGCTTATTCCCAGCCCTGCTTCGGTTGCTCAAGCTCGCCTTGTTACCCCTGCTGGCCCTCAGTCTACGTCAGCTTCTTTAACACCAGTACAAAGGTTGGCCTTTCCAGACTACAGGAACGTGGTAAACCCCTACCACAAATGCCCCGATTTCTGCAAAACGCAGCTGGATGATTTTCATGGTGGCTTGAACCCACACGCGGTCAGAATTGAAGCTGGCATTAGGTAATATCCTTCCGTTTCTTTGGGTCATGGATCATTTACTTTCTTGTTGGCAGACCTCCCGGTGTCTTTCTTGGAGTACATTCTAGATCTCGAGTTCTCTGACCAGGGCATTGCGGATATGGATTCAGCTTTCGGCAAACATGATTTATTTGGCAAATGTGTGGGTTCCTTACTTTCATTGTCTGAACTTGTTTGTTGGGCCAAATCATCTTGGAGCTCCATAGAAGTTTCTTCTTTCATTTTGTTTAGATGTGGGTTCTGTCAAGTGGTTTGTAATAGTGTTGTCGATTGGGATTTTGCTTGGTCAAGTAGACCTTGGTTTGTTGGTAATTTCGATGTTTTTTTGTTTATGGGCACCCTTCTTCGACCTTGAAAACAAGGTAGTTATAGTTCCTCCACTTTAGATCAAAGTCTACAACTTACCTCCAATTCTCAAAAGTGAAGAACACATTGCTATGTTGATCAATAGGGTTGATTCCTTTGTGAAACTGGTCGAGGGTTTTGTGAAGAAAATATTTGTAAGGGCTTGTGTAATTGTTGATCTTTTTAAGCCCTTTTATCATTTTGTAAGGGTCCATTCATCTCAAAGTTTGTGGATTCAATTCCTCAACTTCAATGGCCTTCCTTTCATATGTTTTCGATGCAATCTTACTGGGCATCGAGCATCAAGGTTTTCTTCAGCAGGGCTTCAGCGTCCAACCTCTGTTTCAAATTTGTTTTAGAGAAAGAAAGTCGGGGCCCTAGATCAAGACTTTTTATGGCATAATCACTGTGTTTTATACCATCTATCAAGGGTTCCTCCTCCCTTAAGCATAGGGAGGCATTACCTAGGGGAGAGCCTTGTCAGAGGACCAAAGAGAACCCGGTGAGCCTTCTATTCTTCCAGCGGCTTATACTTCTCCCCCTCCTTGCCCTTTTGTAGCAAAACTCAAAAACCCTTTGGATTCTATAGGTAAGAAGATAGGGTACAGGGCAGAGGCAAAAAGACTAAGATTTGATGTGGAAGAGTTGGTGAAGGATGGTACTAATGGATTATGGAAGGTCTTCTCTTCTAAAGCGGAAGAAGGTTGACCTCATCCAAAGGTTAAATTGCTTTTCTTGTCCTTCTTTGTAGATTGGATATAGATTCTTATTGTCCCCTATTGGTTCTTTGTTGATTGTGTGTGGGTTTGGGATCAATTTTTTATTCATCCTACCCCCTGCCACTCCCTTTATGAATTACTACCTAATTCTTTATCGAAACTCATTGATTCTTTACTGAAAAATGGTAAATATTTCGTTACTATTAAAGATTTTTTTTTTACGAACTTAACCTAATTAAATTTTCTTTTACTCTAATAATTATATTTATTTTGTTTTAATTAATTATGATTTTAAATGATTTTATATTAAATTTTAAAACCTTTCAAAACCCTCTTTTTACCTTATCAATTTTTTTTATTTTTTTATTTTTTAGATTATTATTATTATTATAAAAAAATATAACGACCTCCTTCCCCAAACGGCCTCTATGTGAATTGATTTTCTTAGACTTAGTAAACACCCAAGTCCATTTCCCACATTCATCGCAATTCAAGTGGACTAGGACTCAAATGTGTTTTGTATATGGATGGGGGAAGAGCAGCTTTCAATCTTAAAAAGTCTTGGTTTCTTATTAAAGGTAAGGACTTACATTTGTTTTGTATATGATACAAGTTGGCCCAAATAGAAAGGCCATGTGTTCTACGTTGAATTGGATGTTTCCAAACCGTATATTACGGTCTCGCATTCATCACAATGTTGTCTCAATTAATGTGATTATACCCCATCATTTTACTACTTTTCTTATTGTGTTATTAACCACATTATTTGAGGTAAGGTGTTACATATTTAATTTATAGAAACTATAAGCATTGTTCATTGGTTCACGAGACTCTCGTTTGGAACAATAATTAGAGTAACTCAACTCTTAACAATTTCGATTGGTGATAGGGTTGAACGATTGTATAAGATTTAAATGGTTTTTATTGTTCATTATGATAGTCTTATAGGTTTATTAGGTTTTCAACCTAATAATTTATAATGACTGGATTTCAAAATCATAAAATGTAATAAGGATGTTTAACTAAAACATATATCCATATTTACTTAGATTGTTAAATATTAACATAAAGTATTATTAACATTTGTTTTTACCATAATAAATATATATTGTTTTATTCAATTTTCATCAAAGTTAATGTAGATTTGTAAATTTCTAATTAAGAATACGAAAACAATATTAAATAAAAAATCAATCATCCAAATTTAGATGGTCCACTGCAATTGTTGCTTAAGAAAGATAAAATATATAAGTGGAATGAGAGTGATGAATCAACTTTTAATTGTATTAAAAATGTGATTGCAAGTGTTCTTGTTCTTGCTAAACTTGATTTAAAAAAATCATTCATTCTCTATGTTAATCCTACAAAAAAAGCTATTGGAGTTGTAATAACTCAAAAATTTGAAAATAATGAAGAAAAATCAATCGAATATATAAACCAAGTGTTAAAAGATGCAGAAACTAAGTACTCCCTTATTGAGAATTTGTTTTCTCCTTAGTTTCCTCTTTGATTAAATTTTGATATTTATTGATTGGGAAAAAAGTTTTTATACGATCTAATGTACATGTTTTGTCTTATCTTTTAAAACAACTAACCATTCAAGGAAGGCTTGTCAAGTAGATTTTACGTATTCAAAAGTTTGATCTTGAATTCAAAACTTCTAAAACATTTAAAGATAATAAATTGACAAAACACTTAACTAAAAATGCTTCTTCGAATGTTAATGTTTTAGTTTTGTTAGTTGATGAAAACTTAAATGCAAAGCCACATTTAAAGACCATGAAAGTTGTTGAATTTTCTAAAAAAAATAAGTTTGGTCTTGAAATGAATGAATGGAACTATTTGTTCGTTGAAGATGATTGGTACCATGACTTAGTTTATTATATTCAAAATCAAGGTTATCCTAATAACTTAAATAAAAAACAAAGATGTTCTTTAAGACAATGTATTAAATTTATGCTTGTTAGAATTTTATTTTATCATAATAGAGATGGAGTTTCGTTGAGATGTCTTACTCATGATCAAACACAAAAATTTCTTAGAGGGTATCATGAAGGAAACTATAGTGGACATTATGCTACAAAAACAATTGCTTATAAAATTTTAAGAGCAAGTTATTATTGACCTACTATGTTTCTAAATGCTTATAAGTTGTTTCATTCTTGCTTGCCTTGTTAATTGTTTGTTGGAAGAGATAAACTACCTGTAATGCCATTAAACCCTGTTATTCCTAATAAACCTTTTACAAAATAAGGCATTGAATTTATTTCAAATATTCACCCACCTTATCTACATGGCATAGATATATTTTGACAACCATAGATTATTTCACTATATTCCTAAAATCATAGCACTTAAGAGTTCAATCACAGGGGAAGTAATCTCTTTCTTAGAAAATCAAATCTTTTCTATATTTAAAGTTCCTTATGAGATTATTTCAGACAATGGACCTTAGTTTGTTTCAAATGAATTTTTATATTTATTAGCAAAATACTCTATTATTTATAGTCATTCATTGAAGCAGTATCCGCAAGGAAATAGACAAGATGAGTTCACAAATAAAAATTTGATTTCTATTATGAAAAAACTAGTTTGTGATAACAAAATGAATTGGCATCTCAAAATTTTTGAAGCTTTATGCATTGATAGGACTATCATTAAAATAGTAATTGGTTATTCACCTTTCATATTATCATATGGATTTGAGGTGACTTTGCTAATAAAACTTCAAAAAAATTCAGTTAGAACTGATTTACAATATGTCGCTGAAGATATGAATTTAATTGAAAAAAGATTGCATAATTTATTAGCTCTTGACGAATCCAAAGCAACAACATTACAGAAATTAGAAAGAGCTAAATAGAAATTAAAGAAGTTTTTCGATAAAAGGGTTTCTAGCAAAAAGTTTAATGTTGGTGATTTAGTCTTATATTGGCATAAAGCTCACGAGGATCCTAAAAAACACTGCAAATTTGATTCATTATGTCTTGGACCTTATAGAATTGCCACAATTCTTGGAAACAATGCATTTCATTTTAAAGATCTTGAAGAAAATTCGTTGTGTTATTCAGTGAACGGCCATCACTTGAAATTGTTCCATGATTAGTTATCTTTCAGTTTGTTCTCTGCTTTGTTTTCCATTTTCTTTTTGTCTTGTTTTGTTTTACGTTTTCTATTCTTTTTTCCCTGTTGTTCGGTTCTTTATCTTTCGTTTATTGTTGTTTCTATTTGTTTTGTTGTTTGTTTTTGTTGCACTTTACCTTGAAATGATCAATGAAGGTTGTAAATGGAGAAATGTCACATTGTGAAGGAATAATACAAGGAATATGCTAATTTATTGTATCATTCATTTTCAGATGTTACTCTTACAAATTCAGTTTTTGTAATAAATGAAAAATGCATAATGACTTGTATTTAGTTGTTAAGATGTTATTTCATTTTTAGATTTGTACTTAAAGCATTTGCATTTGATTGTGCATCCAACCCAAACTTCTCTGTGATATCACTTCAATAGTTAGAAAAAAACTACAAGATATTTAATCAGAACAGGGCACAAATTGGGCCAAAATTCATAATCTAAGAGATATATATATTGACATTCACCTGCATTATACAATTAAAAACCCCACATTATCTCCTTCAAGTTAACAGGTTTTGAGATTCTTCATAGCAATTGCAATGTCCTTGAACAAAAACTTGTTCCTCCATCAGAGGTAACTCCTCAACAATTGGAACAATGTGACTTTGAAAAATATGATGAAACTCATATTGCAATTTCTGCCAGATTTAAACATAAACATTTACATAACAATATAGAAATGAATAATTTTGTTTTATATTTAATAATCATGGTTTTTTATTTAAAATAAAATAAAATATTTTTTTCCCGCTAGGCCTGGGTTTTAGAGTTTTGACCAGTTCGAATAATTCGATGCATTTTGTGTCGAGCTCGTTGTGAGGAAAACATGCAGCCAATATAAGTCAAATCTGGAGTAAGTCATGGGAGCGGTGGACAACTAAGTTTGTATCGACGTGTAAAGAGCGGAGCTTGAAGGTTAGAACGATACTGAGTCCACAAAAACGTTACAGGAGCACAAAACTTGTTTTCAATCTGAAAAACCCATTCCAACAATGCATCGTAGTCAATGCAAGATACAATATTGCCATTAGCGTTGAGCGTCTCTATCACATTTTCAACTAAGATTCCTCCAACTTTGCGTAACAAATCTCTTGTCATCTCCATGTCTTTCACCACATCATAATCCGACGAAAACCCCTCTGAAATTTCTCCAGGATCACTTTATTTTTTGTTGTGTCCATCTGTTGTGCTATCAGGAGTAGAGCATGTAAGGAAAAATAATGAAAAGGTTGAATTGTGCTTTGCATGTAAGATGCATTCTACTAGAATTTCAGGAATGAATAAAATGCTATTCTTATTTACTGAGCAAGTGGTGGAAGCCTTTACAACTGCCATAGCCTTCAAAAAGTCCCATGCATCTCCTTATGCCAAGCTCAAGGTGCAAGTTAGAACAATTATGCAAATATATATATATATATTATTTTTTGAACCTATTTTTCAAATGATCACACGTGTATATCGATCTTGTTTAGAATAAAAATAAATATTGTTTTATAGTCATGATGAAATTTGATTAGAATATACTTCCTTAAAAAAAAAATTATCATAAATAAAAAAAATGAAGCCGCGTTAATTTGTTTTACCTGGGTGTTTTCTTTTATGAATATATTTATGTTTTATTTTATATATATAGATCAATATTTTGTGTATATATATTATTGAATATGTAAGAGAGGATATATATTTGAAAGATTATTTGAAATAAGAATTGAATAATCGAATATAATAATAAAATATATATTATATAATATATTATGCAATATTTATTGATAAAATATATATTATACAATTTAATAAAATATTAAACAAAATATTATAGGACGTTTTATTTATTTGTCAAATCTAGAGGTACTAAATTATGAATTGTTAAATGTATGCCATTAAAATTACAGAGGAGAGATTTTATATTGAATTTTGTTAATCGGGTAATCATAAATTTTTAACCCAGTTGCCTACAAAACACCTTCTTTAAGTGGATCAATAAATTTTCTCTATTCAAAATCCTCAATCAAACTTTCAACGTAATATCGAATTTGCTCTCATAGATGATGAGCTCATATAAATTAAATTTTTTCAATATGTTATTAATGCCACCATTAGTTTATTTAATAATACATCAAATGAACCTTTGTATCCTTAAATACATATTAAAATCTAGTAAAAAATATTAATAGCATCTAAAATATAAATATCCACTTGTCACTGTGGCAAAAGTACCTATGTCATTGGTTCAATTTATTGACCACCCACCTTTATGTATTTGTTAATTGGTTGTCGACATGCCAATGCATCCCTAGTTCAGTGGACCCTCAAGCCCTACGACATGGCCGTGCCAATGCACACCACACGTCAAGAGTAAGAAAATAACATTGTTTTCATCCTCCAACATCCAATATGAACCATCGATCAGGTACATGATAAAAAGCTCAATCTGATAATTGAACCTTATCTTTTTTCCTTCAATCTAAAATTGATCAATGTAATTAATCATTGATGAACCTTATCTTTTTTTCTTTTCCTTTCCAATGGAATTTATTGAATATTATAATGTGAAGAATACAAATTATTTTGCTAACATACAATATAATTTTTTTAGATAGTAATTTCATAATTCTTCTTGACATCTGCAGATCCCACTTTCACACTATACCTATGTGAAATCTAAGAGGTTAACATATTAACAATAGCTATTGAGATTTAAACTTGAATAAATACGGAGAAAACTTATCCACTTTACCACTTGAATTATATCTTATCACCAAAAATACTATTTACGAGAGAAATGTGAATAGACAAACATGTATTAATAATTGAAATAGTTTTTAAACACATAATATTTTATTAAAATTTTATTGAATAAATTAATATTTTATAATTGATTTGGTAGTACTTGATAATTGTTATAGTACTATGTATTAGTTGTCCAACTTTATCTTATAATATTTAATTGTATTATAACAGATCAATTTTTTATTTTTTTACAATTAAAACTTTTTAAAATTAAAAGAGAAACATCATTTATACTATCTCGGACAAATAGAATTTTAGTGATAAATATAATAATGTCTATAAATTTATAACTGTTCACAATGGAGATGCCATATTGATGTTCATAACAACAATTCAATATTGAAGTCCATACCTACATATTTTCAATACATATAGTACACAATTATGTCTTTCAATGATATTAATTAAATTATATTTATCATTTGTAAATTATGAAATTAATAATCTTTTAAATAAGAAGCATCAGTATTATTGGTTCAGATAATTATATGTTTAATTTTTTTATAATATATGTTATATATTATAATTTCCAAATTTTTCATCATTTTTAATCATAATTAAATAAAATTTGATGGAATTGATAACTTTTTAATTTTTAATATTTAATTAAAGATGACAATTAATCAATTATTTATTCACATACATACATATAATTAATTTTATTTTGATATATATATATATATATATATATATATATATATATATATATATATATATATATATATATATATATATATATATATATATATATATTAGTAAGAGATTATATTAATACATTGGAAAGGTTTTTATTGGGGTAAAATCTTATAAGATTCATTTCATATGTTATCAAGAAAATTTAAAAAAAATTACCTTATCTTATGATGATTTCTGTGGAGAAACTTCAACTACCAATATCAATGGAGACATCAAACCAAATATTTTGTTAAAAACCTTTGCACTTGATTTTGAGCAAGGATATAGATCTGCTCCCTAAACATTGATGGTGAAAGCGCATTAAATCTCTACTTTTTCCTTTCACCTTCACTTTTATTAATGACTCTGATAATTCAATAACAATTAACCAGATGAATATAGATTGACCGTCGGATGAATTGTGTTGCACTATATTTTCCCATTAATAATGGTATTAAGATTGAGACTTCTTAAAAAAAAGTCAGTATCACCCAAAAATAATTAACCACTAAATACCCAAAATTTAAAAACTATTGAATACCAAATCTTCCAAACAACAAACCAATCCCATGACTGACAAGTCATTGAAAACTATAAAAAATTATAAAAAACTCTTAAAAATTAAATTACAAATGAAGACTTCAAAATCCATTACCTTAAAACAACCTTGGCAAGTCTCTAATTAATATATGTCCATGGTCTCTCAAATATTCATCGTCTGTATCGCCTTTCACTGTTTCATACCTTTCTTAAGAGGAGGTAGGTATTAATTGGATGGCCTTGATAAATCAATGTTGACAGATCAATGTTTAGCCACGTATTGATGGCTCAAGGTGTTCTTATTTTGAAATTGTTGGATAGAATGTCTATGCACGACTCCCATGGCTTTATATATTATCTCACTTATGTGTATATAACATGCATTACGCCGTAGCTTTGGTTTACACATTATAATTATACTATAATATAATTATTATTATATTATTTAATATAATATTAATTTTAATGAAATATAATATTATATTAATATATAAATATATTTATAATATTATAATAATTATTATTATTATTATATATATATATATATATATATATATATATATATATATATATATATATATATATATATAATATTATTATCATTATCATTTTTATTATAAACGTTATTATTTATAAACATTTTGTTAATTTTGAATAAATTTTATTCTATCTATTCGATGTTTAGTATACTATTATTACTATGTTGACAAAGTATTAAAAAGTACAAACTTAAAACAGTGTAAGTCAGTGACAACAAAGTGTGTCTATAGTTGGTGTAGAGAAGTATTCCAAATAGTGAGAAGGCATATTCCCTGTCACGTCATGTAGCAGATGAAATCCCATTTTCCTTTGACAAGCTCTCTATAACATTGAAGGAGTTAGATGTAGTAGAAGGTTCAGACACCATTATTGTAATGAAGAAGACATTGCAGGAATGCTAAAATCCTACATTTAAAGAGGAAAGAAAATATATTAACCTCGTTGGAATCCATTATTGACTACACCACATTTAATATCCAAACAAATCATGTTAATGTTTTGGTGATAAACGTTCCAAAAAATTTAAAGTATGTGTGACAGAGACTATACCACATCATTTTACTACTTTTCTTATTAACCACATTATTTGAGGTAAGGTGTTACATATTTAATTTATAATACCTATAAGCATTGTTCATTGGTTCACACTTAAGAGACTTTCATTTGCAACAATAATTAGAGTAACTCAACTCTAACAATTTTGATGGTGATAGGGTGGAACAATTATATGAGATTTAAATGGTTTTTATTTTTTTATTAGGATAGTTTGTATAGGTTTATTGGGTTTCCAATTTAATGATTTATAACAAGTTGATTTTGAAATCATAGAATGTGATAAAGATGTTTAATTAAAGCATATACCTACATTCGATCAGATTGAAAAAATTAACGTAAATTATTTTTAACATTTGTTTTTATAATAATAGATATACATACTATCTTATCTAATTTTCACCAAAGTCGACATATCCTTTACAACTTTCTAATCAAGAATACGAAAACAATACTAAGCACAAAATCAATCTCCCAAACCTAGATGGTCACTACCCGTTCCAAAATAGGTGACTGTATATGTTTGTTCTTAAAATACAACCAGAATTATTACAAACCAATACACAGGGCTATCTCTCTACTACCCAAAATTTTCATCTAGCTTCTCCTTTTCGACGATGCTCTCCTTTGCATCGAAAGAGCTATCCCTACATCACAGACAAATGAAGAGACAACAGTTATTTAGGTCACAATATTAAAATCATATAATATGAAATAGTAAAATCATAATGAATAACAATTATTTCACATAATTATATAACATTTATCTGTCCAAATTAATATTTTTTATTCTATCACGTAATTATAAAAATATGATAATAACAATTAACTAAATCAAAATCATATAAAATAAATAAATCAATCTTTAATAACTTTTGATTATACAAAAATTAATCTTTCAATTATTAATTTTGTTATGTAATATTAATCACATACAAATGGCCTCAGTATCTAATAAGGGAAAAATGGATTGTGATAAAAAAATAAAAAGAACTTTAAGTGCAAGATCCAAATTACCAACTTTAAAGTGACACACACTTAACAGAGGTCAAATCGTTGAATTTAAACCGATACACAGGGTGGATGTCGATTGATCTACAACTACACCCACTTCAAAACTTGTTTAATTGATCAAGACTAATCTTATAGATAATACTAATTATAATATTGGTTGAAAGGTACCTAACTATCGTAAGGGAAAATCTGCCGATTGATCTAAGACTACACCCACTTCAAAACTTGTCTTCGAAACTTGTTTAATTGATCAAGACTAATCTTCAATGTGATGCTAATTATATTGGTTGAAAGGTACCTAACTATCGTAGGGGAAAATCTGCAAAGGCGATTGTCAGTAGGAAAGGCTGGCCACGTGGCCGATAAAGCAATTGTCGATTTGGTCCTCACAATTCTCTCTATCTTGTATTCGTTTCTCCTTTGTCACACAAATTTGGACTCCCGCCATCTTCCTCCCTGCTTTATCTTCTTTCTCATTCTCAGGTATGCTCATTTCTTTAAATCTTAGTCTCTTCTCATAGTCGAATTCCATACAATCACAGCAGCAAAAATGGTGTCGACCACATTTTCGGTAATGGTATGGCAGCTTCAATCACAGAAAATCAATGACAATAAAGGCATTCAAACCAACATTAAATTTCTTTTCAAAAATTTAAAAATAACAAAAAAATATATATATATAAATAATATATCCCAAGATCAAGGAATAAACTGAATCTGTGCAAATTGAACTCAAAAAAACATTATAGCATTTGATAACATTATGTTTATTTGACGCATTTGTGTATGATATTTATAAGGAGGTTTCTCATGGCTTAATAACATTTATAAGGAGGTTTCAAATGATTCTCTCTATGCACATTAAAATCTGGTAGGGAGAAAAAACATTTATTTGTGCAACAAACATACCCTCGACATATAAGATATCAGAATATTTGTCCATGCAATCAAACATGTAACTTATATATATTATACTACATAACAATAATATTAACATTTTAGAATTATATATTTATATAATTATATATATTATTATAAAATAATATAATATAATAATATTATATTATATAATATAATAGAATAGGGAACTAATTAATTTTGGATAAAGTGTCAATCAAAGGTTTTTGCCACACAGTTATGTTTTTATAGATAGAAAGAAAAATATTATTAAAATATCTAAAAAGGGTTTCACTAAAAGACAAAGGCCAACATATGAGTTTTATTCTTTGAATACTTAAAATTAAATATAGAAGCTTTCTTTATCTAAGAAGACCTAGTGACAATATACAAAGATAATTTAGGCTAGCATGAAAATGATAAGATAGGCTTTAGTAGAAATTATATATCCTATAAAGACATAGTCTTTTGAAAAGAAGAAATAACTTTCTCAAATCAAGTATGTATTGGGTAGGCACAAAAATTTGTAAACAACTCATATAATCATCCAAAAAATAAATAAATAAGTTCACTACAAAATGGCCTAAAAAATGGCTTCACCATAATGCAAATGTCAACATATGAGTTTTTTCCTCAAAATGCTTAAAACTAAACAAAGAAACATTATTTGTTTGAAAAGAACGTGGGGACAATTTGGAGATATCCCAAAGCATAGGTCAACATGATAATGTGTTAGCCTCAAAATTTTGACTAAGTGTTGCCCATTTTTGCATGGAACTAGCATGGCACGAGAGAACCATAGTGCGAAAGGACCATGGCACAGAAGGATCATGACACGAAACTCATAGGCGTAGAAGCACCGTGGCATGGAAATAAGGGATGCAAGAGGACAATGGAGCAAAGGAACCATCATGAGACGACCAAATTAGAAGAGAATGAGTCACAAGGAACCCGAGGACATAAAACTCTGAAAAAAAATAGTAGACTAGGAAAGTGCATGGGAAGTGAGATCAATTGGAAGAATAGTTCAAACAAGTCATCCAACCTTATTGATAGGAAGTTTTGCACCAACCCATAAGAAGAGGAACACATGGCAACAAAGATATAGCATAGAGTGAGGATATAGGGGGCACAAAAGTCCAGATCTTTAGGAAGAACTAATTGTTAAGCGTCACAACTTTCTATATGTTGAGGGTTCATTGTCCAACTCTTCATGTCATTAATGATTGTAAACACTTGGTCAGGGAAAAACAAGTATAAATACTCCTATGGAGAGGAACAAGAGGGATAAATGGATGAATTATGGAATGACATTGTAACATATCTTTAAGCTTAATATTTGACATAGTAGGTTGTATCAATATGTGTTACTATGAGTGATGGTACGAACTAAGTATTGATGTTTATAAGAGATTCCTTATCTTATTTTTTTAGTAGGCACTTAATACCAATATAATATGATTATAATCTGCATGATGATATTAATCGAACCTAGAACTCAAAGGATCAAAGTAGTATGTTTATGCTTTTATATAATCTTCATTTAATTGATATAAAGAGGAGAATATGAACAAGTTATCCAAACTATACCATAAAACCTATGGGAACAGTCCTTTGTCACACACTTAAGGTGAGCGCGCAAGACCCAAATCTTGTGTGAAAGGGCTAGCATAGTAGCTTTTTGGTCTAGACTTCAGTGCCAGAGCTGGAATTGACTAAAATAATCCAATATTTTGGTTTCATTGATAGGAAATGAAAGCACTTAGAACACATTCATGGGAAAATGTTTGAGCGTATTACGCTGGAGAATATATAAAAATGGGTTACCAGTGTTGAAGATAATTTTTTAGTTCCTTATCTTGAGCCAGGAATCTCTGCACGACATTGGGTAGAGTAATAGTCTATAGTCCATTGTATGAAACCTTCTTTTTAGAGGTCCCAATTTAGTTATGTGCTTGGTTGATAGCATATGCTTAAGGATGATCAAGGAATCTTAGAAGGAGGCAGTCCTTAGACACTAGAATGGCAAAGGGTGTTAGCATGACTTAGAGCCCTATGGATGCGAGCAGTCAAATTTTGGTGGAAAGGAGTTCTAAACAACTGCATTATAGAGTACATTGTAACATTTTATTCATGCCCTGAAGAAACTAAGTTCCAGTTCCTTCGAGAACCATGTGGTCTCCATCTTAAGCTTCTTGATCTTGAAATTAAGAATTTATTTGTTGATCTTGGGCTAGCAACTATACCAATGGAGAGCTAAATATTCTTGTGCATGAGCCACACATTTGAAAGGGAAAAATAAGGGTTGGTAGAATATTTTAGGCTCAAAATAGTAGCCAGCAAGTGTGCATTACAAAAATAGAAGTATGATGAAGCTCAACAAAGGATTGTGGGAGTTAGCAGTGTGAAAAGAGAAAAGGAGAACTCAAGGAGTGTTGTTAAGAGCTGTAGGGAAGCAGAAACACATGAGGACCCCATAAATTTTGAGCTACATTCTATGCCACTTTTATCCTATGAAGGAGAAACAAGCTGGCTGGTAGGAACCGAGGAACCAAGTCTGAACCAACTAGGCATCCCCACCATAGTGCACATTCATGCCTTTGAGTCAGATGGAATACACATTTAAAATTGGGATGCAAAAAGTTTGGAATCTGAAACTAAACCAGTGAGGGAAACTAAAACTGGGCCTTTTAATGTTCATTTTGACTTAATTCTATATTTCCCTCTTCAAAGGAATTCTATGACACAACTTGGGATGCTTGGTGGACTAGGCTTATAAAGACAAAATAGGGGTTCCAACTTGGTTAACCAACCAGCTATTATGCCCCATTCCATGAGCACTATTTTTGGAGGTGCTGAAGGAGGACTAGTAATAGGTGTAGGAGGAAATGGACATCCTCATAAAGGGATAGGGGTTGGACCTTCCCAATAACCACCCATTCAAGCACCTCCACCGATGATGGTTTACTATGAGATGACACTACACTTACCTGAATACCAAGAAGTGGAGAATGTAGTAGAGCATGTCCACAAATGTGAGCTAATTTGTAGGGTGTGAGGCATCACCTCTTCTAAACATAAAGCCACACAATTTTAAACTACACTTTTAGAGTATACACACAAGTGGTATCGAAAGTTCAACCCTCAGAAAGCGATGGCAATTTTTATCAACTCAAAATAACCTTCCTACAGGAATTTGACATTCATGAATTTAAGCAATAGAGCATAGTAACATTGAAGGATATAAATCAAGGACTTACCAAAAGTGTGTGTGAATATGATGCAAGGTTCAAAACATTGTTGTCTAAACTATCATTTGAAATTAATGCTACTCAGCATGCATAATGGTGTGTGGGTGGATTGTTACTACCCTTTGAATAAATAGTGCCTTAACGAATGTTCAGTAGTCTATGTGAGGCTTTGAAAATTGCTCTCTATGCTGAGGTGATTGGAAGCATTGACACTGGGATCAATCCCTTTATGAAAGCATAGAGAGCTTCCATAGCATCACAAATTTAGAATTTGATGACCAATAATGCATATGAGACATGCAGTGGTGTTTGGTGCACTGATTATGAATCTGAAGGGCATAACAGATCAATTATCCATCCAAGAACATCTACACAATACTTAAGCTAACATGTGAAATCTATCATGAGGAACATGATGTCTACTATTTTCCTCTTCTATAGTGAGCTACACATACTAAGGTGTTTGAATATTTCAAGATTTATGATGCTTATACTCATGACACTAATGATTGTCATTTGATTAGTGACATCCATGAAGCTCGAGTGTGTGGCATGCACCAAACCTCAGTAGCAAATACTCAAGACAATAGTGGTTACCACGGATGAGGAAGAGGGAAAGGATGAGGAAGTGGTCATTTTACACCCATGACCTATTAAAAATGTAGGTCTCCAAACCACTATCAACAAGATTGCCCAGATTACCTAACATGAACTTTCTATAAAAAGTCACCGATTAGAAGAGTGCCCTGACTTATATATGACTAATAATAAGGAGTGAAATGAAAAAGGTGCTATTATGATTCAAATTGATAAACCATAGTGGCATGCATGCCTAACCATCCCTATAGTTTAATAGGTCAACATTACCACTCATAGTGGGGGATAGACCCAGTTGATAACTAATCCTATCAAGAAAGTGCAATGATAAGAACCATGAGTTAGAAAGTATTATGATGTTCAGCAGTAAAAGGATGTATTCTAAGATATTATGGCACTCATACAAGAAAATTATGGATAATTTCAGTTCCTTAAATACAAGGATGTAATTCAGTGTTCTACTGCATAAAGGGAAGTTAAACCTCGACCTGTGGCATGAGATGACTTTCAAGAACTATGCAAGTATATGCTAGATGAGAATATTGTCCCATAGGTCAGCATTTGGTTTAAGATTCAATCCTAAATACCAAATGAGGTTCACCCTCACATCATTAGGTAAATTGAATATCGATGTTTAAATCATGTTTAGTGCCTGGACACTCCTAGTTCCTCTACTCCCTCGAAAGATAGAGAAATATTGGTTAATGCTGCCATCAATGGATGGGTAATCCAGGATATACTAGTTGATAATGGAACTGACGTTAATGTCCTCACCAAGGATGTTTGATGAAAAATGTCCAATTCAACATTGCATCCTTCATTACATGTCTTATTCATGGTAAATAAGACTCATGCACACCCTATTAGGGTCCTCAAGAACACAATGATTGACATACTTGGAGTATTATTCAAAGTAGATATTGAGGTTCTAAATGTTATTGAAGCTAATGATTACCTAGATCTATTGGGAAGACCTTGTTGCTATGAGAATAATGCAGACTTAAGCTTCAAGAAGTGCTAAATTATTTTTGAAAACATTGATCATCATGTTGTAATACCACTAGATCGAGAACAAGGGCCCCATTACATAGATCCTATCCATGTTGATGAAGATATAAACCATATCTATAATGTTACTACAAGGAATGATGAGAAAAGGGATCCCACTCCAGATGGAATTATTTGATGGTCAGACACTTAGTCCATCTCTAACAAAAAATGCATGTAATTATTGGGCTCATAGTGCCTATGACCTCACTGGTAGAGTATGAAGTACCATCAATATCCAAGAGCATGTGCCATGCCAGCTTAATAAATTACATAGGTTCATTCACCTTATCACTGGCTAAGTCATGAGGGGACCCATCATAGAAACACCACTTGAAAGACTTGATGAGGCTTTAAGGTTCCACGGGCAGATGGAAGTCTAACACTTCAGCTAACACCTTGAAAACTTTTACCACATTGATTAAGATTGTCTTTGATCTTTGGTTCATCTCTTTAATGGCACAACTGCATGATGGAGGCAAACCCATTATGAAAGACTCCTTTAGTGGGATCAAGTACACTCATCATTACACCATCATTTCCATAATAATAACAAAGTATAGGGAGTAGTCAGCTATAGCAAAATAAAATCCCTTGGGCCCCACATCAAAGCTTGTGAAATAATGTGTTAAAATAATAAGTCCTACTTACCAAAATACTTATGGGTACATGAATTTTATGGGACTTTATGCACTTGGGCATAAGCATTGTATGTTCATGAGGAGCGACACATGGGTACCAGGTTTTAGAATATGCTAAAGGAGAACATAAACTCAGCATTTTTCTATTCTTCACCAAGAATGGATTTGCACCTCACCCTCTAAGCCATGTGTGAAGTAGTATTAGGTGACCCATGTCGTATGGAATAACATCTAAAGATTATCCATTAGGACCCTAAGGATCCCCTACACTTATTATATAAGCCTTCAAGACACCTAGTTTTTATGCCCACACCAATCCTTTATTAGGACCAACATGAAGAGATTCACTTGAAAAAAGAAAAGCTTGTCTCCCAAGTAGATGAAGGATAAGGATCTACTCCACCTAACCCAATGTCCAACCATATAGATATTACTACATAAGTTGGCACAAGAACTGTTTAGGACACAAGTACTGATATGGACAACCCCCACCATGGGCCTATTTAGACTGTTCAGTGCAACATCAGTTCAAACCAAAAACCAAATTTGGCTACAGTAGGAAACTATTAGATTGACATAGAGATTACAAAAATATTTGAATTGCTAAAAGAATATCAAGATGTCTTCCCAAGAAATTATAGTGAAATGAAGGGAATCCACCTACCCTTGGGGAAGATACATATCAAGCTAGTTGATGGTGCTCGATCAATGAAAAAATACCCATATAGAATGAATCCTAATCTTTAGGCACACGTTAAAGAGGAGATTGATAGTATGCTCTGCACTAGAGTAATCACTCTCATTACTGAATTTGATTGGGTCAATCCCATGGTGATTAGTATGAAAAAGGATGAATGCATATGTATCTTTTTGAACTATCGAGTGCTTAATGCATCATGTGTAATAGATCCCTTTCCAATTACATTCACAGAGGAAATCCTTGAAGGGGTTGCTAGTTGTGAAGTGTACTCATTCACAAATGGATTCTCCAGGTATCATCAAGTCTAAATAGTTGAGGAAGAACAACCCTAGATAACCTTCACCACCGAATGGGGATCATTTGCCTATACTTTTATGCCCTTTGGGTTGAAAAATGCCCTAGTAGTGTTTTCACAAATAGTAGTAAGGCCTTTAAGTACTTCATCCACAATTTCCTCCAAGTCTATTTGGATGATTAGACAATATATGGTTTGGTCAAGGACCATTACGCTAACCTCAAACTTATGTTTGAGCACTGTTGGGTCTTAAAAATCTTATTAAACCTAAATAATTCCATGTTTGCAACACCTTTTGGTGTGCTCCTAGGGTATAATATTGTTAAGGAAGGACTCTTAGTAGACTTGGCAAAGGTATTTTTTATTTTTTATCTTCTAGCACCCAAAACTCAACACAAGGTTCATGCCTTTCTAGGCCACATGGGTTATTATAAAAATTTCATTTGTAGTAATGCCAAGATTATTAAACCCTTGAAAAAAAATTTAAATCAAAATGAGAAATTCATAAGGACTTGCTCTTGTAAGGAGACCTTTGAAACACTTAAGGAAAAGTTGGTCATTGCTCTTATTCTCCAATTTCCTGATTGGACAAAATCATTTTATGTCCATGTTGATGCATCGAGCATGGCCATTGGTGTGATTGTTTCACAACCAGGTGAAGGTCACTTGGATCACCCAATCTACTTTGCTAGTAAAAATCTCACACTAGCTTAAAAAAATTATACACTACAAATTGGAAGGTGTTGTCAATGGTCTACGCTTTTTAGAAGTTTAGAAAATACTTTTTATCCACTCCTTTTATTTGCTATACATTGAAGTACCTTGTCAATAAACCTATTCTACATAGATGGATCTATCACTGAATTGTTTTGTTCTAAGAATTCTAGTTTTTTGTGATTGTAAAACTTTGGAAAGCTAATTATGGACCTGACCACCTATCACGAATTGAGTACAGATAACCACCATGCACCATAGAGGATTACCTCCCTAATGTACAACTTTTCTTAGTACATGGGTGCTTGAATAATTAGAAGACATTACAGTGTTCTTGACCACTAGTTTTGCGCCTGACTGTCTCACCTTGCAATAAAAAAAGAAACTAACAGTTTGTGGTGTACCTTTTTAGGTTATAGTAGGTGATCTTTACAAAATGGTCCATGCTGAAGTTCTTTGACATTATGTGATGAAACATGAGCACCTCAAGCTACTTCACAAAGTTCATGAAGGTATTGCTAGTGGATACTATGCTAGACGGCTACCATGCAGAAGGTTTTACTAGCTGGATTATGGTGGCCAACTTTCTTCTAAGATGCTAAAGCATATGTTAAGCACTGTGACATATGTCAATGCATAGGCAAGCCTAACCAGAGAGATGTTATGCCTCTATGGCCCATCCCTTCTTAGGTACCCTTTGAAAAATGGGCTATTGATTTTGTTGGTCTTATCACTCTAGCAGGATGACGGATAGGTTCTCAATACATCATTGTAATAATTGACTATCTTACATGTTGAGCTAAAGCCATGTCACCAAAGGATTGTACTATTACTATTGTTGTGAGGTTCATCTTTAAAAATGTCATAACTCAGTTTGGATGCCCCCTGAGATTCACAAGTGATCATGGACCCACTTTTTGAATGAGATAATTTAAATCTTACTTGTCAAGTTCATGATCTCACACAACAAACAATACCATATCATATGTAAGCTAACAGAACTACTGAAGCTTTCAACAAAATCCTAGGTACCACTTCAAAAAAGATTTATAACATTAGCCAAATAGATTGGGATGCAAGGGTATCTAAAGTTCTATGGGCTTACCGAACAACCTACAAGTACCTAAACAAAAACATGCCATTCAACTTGGTGTATGGCAAGGAAGCAATCATGCGAGTTGAATTATTAGTACCATCTCTATGTATCATGCGCATAGGGCAACTAGATAAATAATAATCTTTAAAATCATGTCTAGACACTTTATTACAAATTTATGAGGCTCGGTTCCTCACTCATTGGAGCTAGGATGTAGAAAAATGCAAGAAGAAGGCATGGCATGATCATCATATAAAGAACAAAACATTTTTTCTAGGAATGGAGGTCTTATTGTATGACTCTAAGTTCATGCACCACCTAGGAAAGCTCTGCATACACTGGGATGACCCTTTTATAATACATAGCATTAGACCTATCAAATCATGTCATTTATAAAGGATGGATGGTCAGTTCCTTCCTAGGCACTATAATGGAAGTGAGCTTAGGATGTATTTCACTTTGGACTAGTTGAAGTTTTTATAATCAACAAATCTTATGCCATTAGTTTAGGATTTACTTCTTTCAAATAAAAGCACTACCTTTATTGCATGTAAAATTTCTCTTTTTGTAATTTGTTTTTTAAGTTTTTTATTCTTTTCATGGATTACCATGACATGTTTTAGTGCGGGGTAAGAATTCAGGTTCAAAAAGGCAAATATGAAAATCATGTAAGTTACTTAGGCACATGAGTTACATGGGTGCACAATATATTAAGGACATGCAAGGTAAGAAAGATGTTCATGTCATTAAGGCATGAACGGGTAAGGTTCCTACCATAAGTTTGAAACATAAAAGTGACAGTTGTCTCCCACCTCACAAAAAGTGTGAGACAGTTGTCATCCAGTTCAAAGAAAGGCATGAGATGGGACGTCACATTAATGTGAAAAGAATAGTTATGAAATAAAAAATATGCTAATGGTGTGATGGGATAATGCCATTAATGCATCAATTTCAAAATGCAAGTATCCAAATACGGTGTCCATTAAGGATCTACATTAAATGTTATAAAGTGATGGGTGATGAAAAGGAATTAATGAGGGTAAACCCCTCTTAGAGCCTATAAATAGGAAGTTAAACCCATTTCATACTTTATCTTATATTTATTTTTGAATTACCAGTGTCGAGGATCAAAACAACTACCAGAGCAAAAGATCAAGTGACTACCAGAGCCAAGAAAATCAAATCATTTTCATATCCTTACAAATCATGCAAGTCATTACCAAGATTAAGAAGAGAGATTCCAAGTCTAATTAGTTAGGAAAAGCTTTAGTTTCAAAAGTTTCAGGTTGTAGGTCCACCATTAAAGGGTGTTTAAGCTCAAAAAGTTGAAGAAATAATCTACAACCATCTATTCCTTTGGAAATGTTGGACAACCATACATTAACCTTTAAGATCTTCAGAGGGTAATGTGGCCTAATAAAAAGGCCAAGAGACTTGTGACCTTGCCAATAATACCCAAAGAGGAAGAGGTGAGCAAAGGAGACTGGGTTCCAATTAGGGAAGAGACCCCAAAAAAATAAGTGCAGCACCTAGAAGAATAAGTACAAAGCACAGGAGGAGAAGAGGAATAGTGCACAGAAGAAGGAAAGGAAAGTATGGTGTGTAAGGCAGAGTAGGCCCAGTCATCTTTAATGTAGAGAGCTCAAGCATCCCCACCCCCATATTTATTTATTGAAGACATGCAATATTCAGATTTAGTGTTGTGCATAGATAATTAGGTCTCCAAGGTCTCTACTTAGACCATTTTTTACTACAATCATCACCAACCTAGGAATAAGGCTGAGCTCCAAAATGATTATCAGGTGGAGACCACCAACACCAGGAACTAACTATTGTATGACCTCATAATCTTTAACCAAATGGATGCTATAAGATTATTCCATCTTTTTAACCTACCCTATTTTGGTATGCCCATAGAGGCAGTTTAATTCCTCTTTTTCGTACATATATGAGGACTACATCTACTTTATTAGGTGCATCATGAAGATAACTCCTAAAAGAATCAGCAAGGTCACGAGAATATAGTGATTGGGATTGAGTGTCATTGATGGCTTGGTTAACACTGAGGAGATACAAAAGTCCACCATGGCACTAATGTATCAAAAATAGGGGCATGTTATGCACATCAAGAACCTGCAAGATCCTACCCTCTGAATTGCGGTGTGGATCATCTCAACCAAGATTAGAGGATTGATCATTGGAAAGAGGTGGACATGGTACACCTCTACATTTCTCATCAGGTCTCGCAAGGGATGAAGTATAATTGGGCCATCTACTTCACCTAGAATATTTCTAAAAATGTGGACAAGGCTCACCAAGAGATGAAGTACAAGTTTCCATGGGGGAGATCCTTCTCTTATTTGTTTTTGATGAAATTGGAGTATCAAACTATAGTTATGGGATGTTAAAGTGGGTATACCCTCCCATACATAAGTCCCCCACTGAGTGCTACATGGCATTCACATGCCCTGATCACATCACCCCATCATACAAGATCAAGATGAGGTACTAGTTTGAGAGGATGAAGGTAGCATTAAAAAATGAGTGGTGCATCCTCAAGGACCTACCCACTTTAGCTGTAAAATAGGAACAGTTTGTAGTAAACCAACACTTCTCCTTTGCATGAATTTGAATGAACCCATCCAAACATCTCTCATCATGACTTAAGTTATCATATGCCTTCTCAATGCATTACTTCATAGACTCTATTAATCAGATATATGACATGAAGCCTATCACCCTATAGGCTAAAAGGATTGATTTGGATATTCACACTCTCTGTAAGTTATATGTTTATCTAAGAAAGAAGGCCTATGTGAATAAGTTATAAATAGACTAGACCGACATATAGGTCAAGCAAACATTAGTCAAGGAATAAGTTCATAAACTGTTCTATATATTGCACCCCTGAAAGAACCCATAAGGTGGATACCGTAAGGAGAATCTTCCTTTAATTCCACCCCTAAAGAAGAAGCAGCAACCAGATATGGGCACTATCACAAGTGGGCACTAGGCCCCCCATAAATGACAAAAGACTATATAGGTGTAGTCCTCTAGGCTTATACAACCCCATCCCTCTATGCTACTCCCACCTCACCCTTTACCATCTCCACAATCATCCCCATCTCTCCCTCACACTTCTCCATCTCCTCTACACTCTACACCTTTGCACTCCTCACTTCCCCACCATTAATCTACTCAACCAACTCCCCCTCTTTATCTACCACCTTCTCCACCTCCACCTTCTCCACCCCCACCTTCTCTGCCTCCAACATCTCCCTCAAGTACTTATACTGCAAGATCTTCTAGACTCTTCAAGATTAAGAAAACCTAAAGATGCAACTGTAAGAATTACCACAAGACCCCATGAAGAAGAAAATAGAAAACTAAAGATGAATATTTATAAGACAGTACAAGATTTCAAAAAGAGAAAAGATATCCTGAAAACGATCATAACAAATATCAAAGGATTTTGTGATAATGATCCTAGAAGGTTTTTGGATAAGTGTAAACATATTGTTTCTCTTGATCTAAAACCTGGCATTGATCATACCCGAGGTATCAAATCTAACACCATCCCTTTCTCCCCTTCTCAAGTTAAAACACGAGAAGAAGATATCAAAGAATTATTGTAGAAGGATTTCATAGAGAAAAGCCATAGTGAATGGGCTTCTCCTGCATTCTATGTGAATAAACACTCAAAACAAAAAAAAAGGAAAATGAGACTAGTAATAAATTATAAAAAGCTTAATGATAGTCTTATACCTATCAGGAATCTAATTTCTAACAAGACCATTATTATCAACAAGCTAAAGGAATGTTGCATTTATTCTAAGTTTGATTTGAAAAGTGGATTTTGGCAAATTGCAGTAGAACCTAAAGATACTTATAAAATTGCATTTGTCTTGCTAGTCTTAGATAGGCATTATGAGTGGAAGGTTCTGCCTTTCAGCGTGAAAAATTGTTCCCTCTAAATTTCAAAAAAGGATGGATGAAATATTTTGCCATGCTAAGCATTTTTCTATCTATATTGATGATATATGAGTTCTTTCAAAATATTTAAATAGTCATCTTATACATTTGAAAGAATTTGTTGATCTTTGTAACCAGAATGGGTTGGTTTTAAATGATAAGAAAATAGAGATATGCAAGACAAAGATTGAATTCTTGGGTTAAATATATGTCAAAATAAGATTGAATTATAACCCCATATTTTTTAGTCTTTAAAAAGATTCCCAGATGAAATAAAAGACAAAACCCAATTACAGAGATTCCTTGGATCTCTGAATTACTACTCTCCATTCTATAAAGATCAGGGCAAAAATAGGAAAATACTACATAAAAGGTTAAAAAAAGACTCAAGCCCATGGACTACTGAAATGACACAGGAAATCAAAAGAATCAAAGAAAAATTTAAAAGACTACCAAATCTCAAATTTATAGGAGAAGGTTTAATGATTTTGGAAACAGATGCTTCAGCTGAAGCATATAACAAAATACTTCTATAGAAAACTAAAGATGATAGAGAAGAAGTCTGCTATTACTGCAATATAACATGGAACCCAACTCAAAAGAATTACCATTCCACTAAAAAAAACTATTAGCAGCCAATCTATGCATTTTCAAATTAAGGATTTTTTTTGCTCCCAAAGAAATTCCTCTTGAGGATAGATCTATTACAGTTTGAATATATCATTAGAAAACCCCACACCTAGCAAGTTGGAAACCAGATAATGACTTGATGGGCAATATAGTTTTCTAACTTTGAGATTCATGTTTAATACAAGAAAGGAACTACTAATTTTTTAGCTAATTTGATGTCTAGAGAAGGATCTAAATGGTATTCTCATAAAATTTTTACTAATCATGTTTTGATGTTTTAGGGTAATGAAGGATCTGATAATTTTGTTTATGATACTGTTCTAGAAAATCTTACTCAACAAGAAAAAGAATGAATGAAATAATGGCTTCTTGTCCCTGTAGAGGCCAAAATCAAAGAACTTCTTGGGCTTGATATTGAAAATATTTTGTCAAAATATTTCTTAGTTAATGCCTACATGAACTTTCCTAATGTTGATGGAAGGAGTTGGACTAGATTATGTGACATAGATCACAAGAATATCATGATACTTGGGGGACAATTATCACTTGTAGAGTTCTGGCTGATCAAAGCAAAGGCAATTTTCTATGGAGAAGTCCATATCTGTATGAGTACCAATCTGCTTACAAGGAGCTTTCATGACAGACCAGTTGATGTACCATATGATCAATGGGAAAAGTTAACTTGGGATCAATGGCTTGAAGAATATGTACCAACAACTTTAATCCCTTGGTTCAAGATTCTTGTCATTCATGAAGAATTAGGTGTTTATGATACTAATATGTTGTTCAAATTTACCATAGATCACTTGTATGATGAAACGGAATTTAAGTTTTATTTCAGAGACTGTATATCTAACCATGAGAACAAGAAAATTAGATATACATTTCAAAGAAAGTTTTGTGAACTTATAGAAGATGTTGATACCATATTATTAAGCAATGAATTTCTTGCGGCAAATCCCAAGCACCCTGATAAATTGAAAGATCAAGCCCTAATCTTCATGAATCACATGCATACTCATGGGATGACTATGTCCATGACACTTATCATAGGTATGAATATTCGAATGACATAAGCATTAACATGTCCATGGAAAGCCCTTATGGGAGTCCCTAACAAAAAGCATAGATGGGCCCTTTCAAGGTTTGTTTGTTGTCTCTTTAATATGATGACGTAGATGATTTAACTATGAAATAAAATCCTGGAGTGTGATCCAGCTATATCACACCATGCGACCTATGGTAAGGTCTTGTTTTGGCTAGTAGAGTGGGCCTGTCCTCTACCATTTACATCTGCGAGATGTTGTTTGCTTTTTATAAAATGTTTTGATCTGATATGAGCATGTTCTCATATTACTCCATGATTCGAGTAGGGAATCCAAATAAAGTAGGAATTAATACATGTGGTGGGGTTGGATTGCTGACCTCTTAGCTTTTTTAGATGCTCCCTGGGCAATACACCTTTTGGCGTGACATGAAGTTCATTCATAAGAAAATCTCACTACCACCTGCCTATATTTCAATGAACTTAGTGAATTAGATTGGAACCCTGATAATCCAAAAGTCTTAGATCCCTTGGATGCTTCAAAGGATTGGACTGAGTCCCTGTTCACCAACTTGAAAGCTGTGCAAAAGGAAAAGGTTGTACTTACCAGTACACCTAGATGGTTGGAAGAAGTATACTCCTCCAACATTGAGTCATCCAGCTTGTCTATAGTCATACCTAGGATTAGATCAACCTTTCCCCAAGGAAATTTTCGTAGTGTTGAAGCCCTTGCTCAGGATATCCAATGAAATCAAAGAAGACATCCAATTGATCTAACTCAAGTTCCAATAATTCCATATTCACTCAATATTGATGGTTATTGTGGAGTAGGTAATGATATAAGATATAGAATCTAGAGTCTAATTGAAAGGCTCCATAGATGGGTAAAAACTCAACAACTTGTATTTGGGAAGACTGAGGAAGAAGGCATAGACATTATAATTGCTAACCTAGATGGTAGCATAAAAGGATGGTAGTTATTTCTTACAGAAT
Organism: Torreya grandis; assembly: GCA_037957365.1. Lineage (NCBI taxonomy): Eukaryota > Viridiplantae > Streptophyta > Pinopsida > Cupressales > Taxaceae > Torreya > Torreya grandis. Next base: position 262,667 of record JARHVA010007780.1, read on the forward strand.
ACCAAAGGGTTGTGGCAAGATCCATGGTAGTTGACTTTGCTGAAGTAGTTATTCATGAGTATGTTGGAGACATGGTAAATGCTAATGCTATTAAATACAATAAATTATTTAGGATGAAGCTTTATAGCATGAAATACTGGGACAGATTCAAGTGTGATTTTTCTCTTTTGGTAAGAAAAACAAAATAGAGCCAAAAGACTAAAACTAAACATATGTTTATTAATGCACTTCTGAGCAAAATCTCAGATGGAGTATTGACCTACATAGCAACTAAAAAAGAAGCCATGACTGGAGAAAAAGCCAAAGTTATAAAAATGACCTTAGGTCAAATTTTCTCATCTATAGAATAATATCTTTACAATCAATGTAAGGATAAAGCTGCAGCCAAATTGCTTAAAAAACAAATGAAAACCATTGATAATAGTATCTACAAACATAGTGGATAAAGTGCACCAGGATATTATGGTTCTGAGAATTCTTGTTGTAAATGCCACAAATAAAAGAGTAGATCCCAAAATAGGAAAACTAGAGACAAGCCCAAGTATAAGAGGAGGTTCTCTAAAAGAAAAACTTATGTTACGCTGAAAAGAACCATCTCAAAAAAATCACCTATAAAATGTTATATATGTGGTCAAGAAGGTCATATAGATCCTAAGTACCCAAATAAGAAAAGGTATAAGATGACTATTTAAATATTTTGAAAGAACTAATATATCATCAATATAGACATAAAAATGCTTAGCATGGCCAAAGATTCCATCCATCCTTTTTTGAAATTTAGAGGGAGCATTTTTCAGGTTGAAAGGCATAACCTTCCACTCATAATGCCTATCTAAGACTGGCAAGACAAATGCAATTTTATAAGTATCTTTAGGTTGTACTGTAATTTGCCAAAATCCACTTTTTAAATCAACTTAGAAAAAATGCAACATTCCTTTAGCTTGTTGATAAGAACAATCTTGTTAAGAATTGGATGCCTAACATGTATAATCCAATCATTGATCTTTTTATAATTTTTTATCAGTCTCTTCTTCTTCCATCTTCTCAGATTAATCTTGTATTATCCTATAAATCTTTAAGATCTTGAAGAATTAGGTGTTTATGATACTAATATGTTGTTCAAAGTTAACGGATATAACATGTATGATGAAATAGAATTTAAGTTTTGTTTCAAAGATTGTATATATAACCACGAGAACAAGAAATTCAGATATACATTTCAAATAAAGTTTTGTGAACTTCCAGAAGATGTTGGTACCATATTAAGCAATGAATTTCTTGTGGCAAATCCCAAGCACCCTCTTAAAATTGAAAGATTAATCTCTGATCTTCATGAATCACTTGCATACTCATGGGATGACTATGTCCATGACACTTATCATAGGTATGAATATTTGGATGACATAAGTATTGACATGTCCATGGAAAGCCCTTATGGGAGTCCCTAGCAAGAAGCATGGATGAGCCCTTTCAAGGTTTGTTCACTGTCCTTTTAATATAGCAACGTAGATGATTTAATTGTGAAATCAAATCCTAGAGTGTTATCCAGCTATACCACACCATGTGACCCATGGTAAGGTCTTGTCTTGGCTAGTAGAGTGAGCCTGTCCTTTACCATTTACAACTGTGAGATGATGTTTTCTTTTTATAAAAAGTTTTGATCTGACAGGATCATGTGCTTGTATTACTCCATGATTTGAGTAGGGAATCCCAATAAAGTGGGAAGTAGCACATGTGGTGGGAGTGGCCTGCCATCCTCTTAGCTTTTTTAGATGTTCCTTGGGTAGTACACCTTTTGGTATGACACGACCAAATCATCTTTAGGTTTTATCACTTTGCCTAGTTAGATGGGGCTATCATCCAACAAACCTAGGTTTTTAGTTATTTATAACCATTTACTCCTTGAACCGGTGAAAAAGCTCTCCCAATTCTTATTTCAGAAGAGTTTGGGTTTCATTCACTATCATTGAATGTTCAGAGTAAAAAAGAGATATCTCTAAAAGTCTTTAATCTCTACAAGTCTTAAGATAGGTCTGATAGGTATTGGTTCAGACAGTTACCTGGCTCACGATCGAATAGTTTTGAAAATTGTTTGGCCTTCTAGGCTCTGCATAGCCTATGAAACCAATATATGTTAGTTTTTTATTGTTGATCCTGAAGAGTCAGTAAGATTATGACTATGTATGGTTAGAATATTTTTGGACTTCATCGATTATGTAATGTTATTATATGTTATATAAATATCTTTTGTTTAATCAGTCTTTCTAGTATTAGAGCCTAGTTTGCCTATTCAATATATATTGCTAGTCATCTTTAATTCTTTATTCTAGCCTATAGGGAAATCATATCACTCTTTTGACAATCTGTTTAAAGTTGATTTGAGTAATATATTTCCTTATTCATGACCTCAGGGAACTTATTGTGTCTGAAGTTCCTTGAGACTTATTTGGCCCAATAATCTATCAAATCTACTTATTGAATGTACATGGGATACCTAGAGTTGAGGCATTGAGGTAAGGTGTCATTTAAGCCATTTTTCCTAATAACTCATATTTGAAGAATTGTCTATTGGAGAAGGCCCTAGAAGTTACCAACCAAACGAGCACTAGGTGGTAGCAAGGATAAGTTCTCTTGAGAAGAGTTGCATCTTCTAAGCATTATGGACCAAGTAAGTGAAATTTCTATTCCTTTTTCAGATTTGATGGAGAAATCAGAAGTTAGAAATAGAAAAAAAGATGAACATGATCTAAGCCAATATATTTCTCTTGAATCCATAAATGCAAACTGGGAACTCCCTAAATTAGATTTGTCTAAAGTCTTTAAGATTAATTTCTTTAAACAAAAGTTTTAGACTGAAGTTTCTTTCAAAAAATTTACTCTTAAATGTTTTATGTTAGGAAATCTTGAGGGTAATTGGTTCAATATTCTAGCTAAGGAACATTTTAAAACATTTTATAAAAAGGACTATCATTTTGTACACATCGGCCAGTTAGAATGAGTAATAGTACCTCTATTCAGGAAAGGCCTAGATGTTCCTATTTTATCTGTTCTTGTTGATAACAGGCTACAAAACATTTCTCAAGCTATGCTTGGTGTAATCAATGATAATGTCCATGATGAAGAAGTTACTTGTGGGGTTTATCCTAATTTTATGGCTAACCTAGAGGATCCTACTATTCTTGAAATGCTTAAATGTAATTTACAATTTAAGAACCTTAAAATGGATCCTAGATCTATTCCCTTTAGTATAGTTACCTGATGGGTCTTTCGATACTGTAAGTATCCTTTCATACCCTCTAATTATACTCAAAAAGCCCCATTTAACATGGTGATGATACCTAGAATAAAAACCATAGGAGATCAGGTCAATATCAGTCAGATAAACTTCGAGACAATCTTCTTACCCAAAAAATGGGTGACTAGCTAAGGCAAGTTTATCTATAGACCACCTAAGAAAAAAAACAAGTACACTCCTAGGCTAACTTCTCTTCCTACAAAAGAAGATTTTGGAAGATATAAAATCTCCCTAGTGGAAGAAGAAAAACAAGAAACCCAACAAGGAGAATGCCCTAAAGAGAGAAAATTTAAAAGGTCTCATTCCATGAAGAAACCCTCTAAAACTAATTTAGAGACCTTCAAAACCATAAGATTCACAAGTCAAAAATCTGATGCTTCTAAATCAGAGTGGTCAAAATACCATAGCTTTCCTAATGAACACATTTCTTATGTAAACCTAGCTGAAAATCATTTTGGCAACCATGCTAATTGTAATGCATGTATAACTTATACCCAAAGAATGCAAAATGCTCTACATATTAATATGTTTAGAGGAGAGCCAATTGAAGAAAGAAAATCTCTTCCAAGAGAAGATTTGAAAATCTCAACTACTTTAGAAAAAGAAGAAAATGGGGTAGATGTCAAATATAATGTTCTAGAAAATATGGGAAAATTTCCCCCAAGGAAATTCTATGTAAAATTCACATCTGATGGCTAATTTGTTTTGCAACATGACCCAATAGAAGCAGTAGGTAGGGGAAAACATAACTCTACTACATGAAGGCAACTAAAATGGTGTAATTTAGTATTAAATGAGTTGGAAAAAAATATTGATAAACTTTATGTGGAAATTGCTCAAATGAAAATCTTTCTAGATCAAAATGTAGGAACACTGGTTAAAAAACCATTGACCCAAACATAGGACCTACCTCCACTAGTCAATACTAGTGATAGGATTCAAGGTGAGATAAATGCAGCCAAAGCTGGCCTAGTTGAGTTAAATAAAGGTCAAGATAAACAAAAAGTAATGTTAGATGAAGCCACTGGCATAGTAAAACATCTAGAAGAAGTCCTTTTAGAGCAAAAGCTAGACCTCTCTCTTGAGTCTATAAAGTTTGAAGAAATAAAAGAAGATCTGAAGAAGTTGATTATGACAAATACATAAGGCCATGATATTCTTAAATTAATCCACACAGGAATGGTGGACCTTTTGAGTGTTAATACTAGTATAAATTTGCAAACTAGAAAAATGGACATTAGCCTTGAACAAATAGAAAAAAAATCATAAAAATAAATGATCAACAGAGTGTTAGAACATAGAAAACTAAAAAGAAAATTCAAAAACTTCAAGAAAAGGTTGATACCTTAGTAGGATCATCCTCACTTATTTTGACTCAAATACATGAATTGCAGGAAAACATGAAAAGGTCTTATAAAACAAGCCCTTTGAGTATGGTAGAAATAGGAGAAGGCACCTCTTCTAAGATCATCCCATTAAGACAACCTACTACAAAGCAAGTGTCTGATCATGCTAAACAAATCAGACAATAAAGATATTTCATAAACATTAAGTTATTAAGCATAAGTAAGTTGCTGAATTTTTTTGATGAAACCTCCAAAAAGCTTGAAATTCTTAATAAAAATACTAAAATTTCCAAAGAACTAGTTAAGTTTTCTAAAGATATAAACCCAAAAAAGAACATTGAAGAAAATCTCACTACCATTTGCCTATATTTCAATAAACTTAGTGAATTAGATTGGAACCATGATAATTCAGAAGTCTTAGATCCCTTAGAGCTTCACAAGATTGGACTGAGTCCCTGCTTGCCAGCCCAAAGATGTGCAAGAGGAAAAGGTTGTACTTACCAGTACACCTAGATGGTTGGAAGAAGTATACTCCTCCAACATTGAGTCATCCAACTTGTCTATAGCCATACTTAGGATTAGAGTAACCTTTCACCAAGAAAATTTTGGCAGTGTTGAAGCCCTTGATCAGGATATCCAATGAAATCAAAAAAGATAGCTAGATAATCTAACTCAGGTTCTTATACTTACATATTCACTCAATATTGATGGTTGGTATGGAGTAGATAATGATATAAGATATAGAATATAGAATCTAACTGAAAGGTTCCATAGATGGGTATAAACTCAACAACTTGTATTTGGGAAAACTGAGGAAGAAGGTGTGGACCTTATAATTGCTAACCTAGATGGTAGCATAAAAGGATGGTGGTTATCCCTTACAGCAGACCAAAGGGTTGTGGCAAGATCCACAGTAGTAGACTTTCCTGAAGTAGTTATTCATGAGTATACTGGAGACATGTAAATTTTGATGCTATTGAATACAATAAGTTGTTTAAGATGAAGCTTTATAACATGAAATACTAGGACAGATTCAAGTTTGATTTTGCTCTTTTGGTAAGAAAAACAAAACAAAGCCAAAAGATTGAAACTAAACACATGTTTATTAATGCACTTCTCAGCGAAATATCAGATGGATTATTGGCCTACATAGCAACTAAAAAAGAAGCCACGACTGGAGAAAAAGACACGGTTGAAAAAATGACCTTAGGTCAAATTATCCAGTCTATAGAAGAATATCTTTACAATCAATGTAAGGATAAAGCTACAGCCAAATTACTTAAAAAACAAATGAAAAACATTGATAATAGTATCTACAAACATAGTGGATATAGTTCACCAGGATATTACGGTTTTGAGAATTCTCATTGTAAATGCCACAAAGAAAAGAGCAAATCCCAAAAATGGAAAACTAGAGACAAGCCCAAGTATAAGAGGAGGTTCTCTAAAAGAAAAACTTATGTTAAGTTGAAAAGAACCATCTCAGGAAAATCACCTATAAAATGTTATATCTATGGTCAAGAAGGTCATATAGCTCTTAAGTACCCAAATAAGAAACATATCCTAAAAAGTTTAAGAATATTAAAGCTATACTTCCTAATTAAGAAATACAAGTTATTTCTGAATTTAGCTCAAATGATGATGTCTATTCAATACCCACTGAAAATGATATTTCTTCTATTAAAAATTAAAATCAAGTAAATCAATTTGAAGAACTGTCTTCTTCTGATAACTCTGAGACTGAAATCTACTATTGTAATGTGATATCTATATTTGATCTCGAAGCCTAAATCCAAAACCTATAATATCTACTCCAAAACTGTAAGCTCCCTCTTCATCTTATCCCTATCTATCAATATGAGCTTACCCAATTATGCAACATTCATGATGACCCTAAGGGTAAAACAATGCAACAGGTTGACTTTCATGACAGCCCAATGTTATATGTATAACAGGAATGGAATAGAAAACAAAAAGCTAAGCCTAAGAATCCAAGCATAAAGAGCTTGATAAAATACCAAAAGCCTAATGTTGAAATCCTCAATGCTATAAAATTAAAAATAGAATCTGCATCTCAAGATATTAATGAATTAATAAATTTTTTTTAATATTCTATAGAATAAAATAGCCTTGAAGAAGTTCCTCCTAACCAAGGATGTTTCTATGTTGGAGAACAAAAAAATCATTATCTCAGTAAACATCATTGATTCAAACAAAGGCTTATTGACCCAAGATTGTTTAATTGATACTAGAGAAAATATGAGTATTGCAAAGCATGCAGCTATCCCAGAGTACCAGTGGTAAGATGCTTCATTAGGTTTTGTTATTGTCAATGGGTCAAGGACTAATATAAATAAATTTTCTCCTAGGGTACTACTTGATGCAAATGACATTAAGGCATATGTAAAATTATGGATGTTCGATAAGATGTCGATAGATATTATTTTAGGAATGAACTCCCTGAATCAATTTATTCCTTATATTTTTCACAACAAATACTTGCCTTTAAGCTTTATACTGTTCACATCAAATTTAACACTATCCCTTTCTCCTGTTCTTAAGTTAAAATAGGAGAAGAAGACATCAAAGAATTATTGCAGAAAGATTTGATATAAAAAAGCCATAGTGAATGGGTTTCTCCTGCATTCTATGTGAATAAATACTCAAAATAAAAAAGAGGGAAAATGAGACTGGTAATAAATTATAAAAAGCTCAATGATTGGCTTATACCTGTTAGACATCCAATTTCTAACAAGACTGTTCTTATCAACAAGCTAAATGAATGTTGCATTTTTTTTAAGTTTGATTTGAAAAGCAGATTTTAGCAAATTGCAGTAGAACTTAAAGATACTTATAACACTGCATTTGTCTTGTCAGACTTAGATAAACATTATGAGTGGAAGGTTATGCCTTTCGACCTAAAAAATGCTCCCTCTAAATTTAAAAAAAGGATGGATGGAATCTTTGGCCATGCTAAGCATATTGCTATCTATATTGATGATATATGAGTTCTTTCAAAATATTAAAATAGTCATCTCATATATTTGAAAGAATTTGTTGATCTTTATAACCAGAAAGGGTTGGTTTCAAGTGATAAGAAAATAGAGATAGGCAAGATAGAGATTAAATTTCTTGGGTTAAATATATGTCAAAATAATATTGCATTACAACCCCATATTTTGCAGTCTTTAGAAAGATTCCCAGATGAAATAAAAGACAAACTCAATTACAAACATTCCTTGGATCTCTGAATTACTGCTCTCCGTTCTATAAAGATCAAGCTAAAGATAGGTAAATACTACAAAAAAATTTAAGAAAAGACTCAATCCCAAGAACTACTAAAATGAGATAGGCAATCAAAAGAATCAAGAAAAAAGTTAAAGGACTACCAAATCTCAAACTACTAGGAGAAGGTTTAATGATTTTAGAAACAGATGCTTCAGATGAAGAATATAGCAGAATACTTTTGGAGAAAACTAAATATGGTAGAGAATAAATATGTTATTGCTACAGTGGAACATGGAATCCAACTCAAAAGAATTACCATTCCACTAAAAAAGAACTATTAGCAGCCAAACTATCCATGTTCAAAGTAAGGATCTTTTTACTCCCAAATAAATTCCTCTTGAGGACAGATCTATTACAGTTTGAATCTATCATTAGAAAACCCCACACCCATCAAGTTGAAAACCAGATAATGACTAGATGGACAATATAGTTTTCTGACTTTGAGTTTGATGTTCAATACAAGAAAGGAACTGTTAATTGTTTAGTTGATTTGATGTCCAAAAAAGGATCAAAATGTTATTATCATAATTTTTTTACTAATCATGTTTTGATGTTTTAAGGTAATGAAGGAAATGACCATTTTGATTACGATACTATTCCAAAAAATATTACTCAAAAAAAATGAAATAATGAAAGAATGGCTTCTTATCCCTACAGAGGCCCGAATCAAAGATCTTTCTAGGCTTGTTATTAAAAAGATTTTATCAATAATTCTTATTTAATACCTATAGGAACTTTCTTGATGTTGAAGAAAGGAGTTGGACTAGATTATGTGACATGGATCACAAAAACATCAGGATACTTGGGGGACAATTGTCACTTGCAGAGTTCTGACTGATCAAAACAAAGGCAATTTTTTATGGAGAAGTCTATATCAGTATGAGCACCAATATGCTTACAAGGAGCTTTCATGATAGACCAATTGATGTACCATATGATCAATGGGAAAAGTTAACTTGGGATCAATTGCTTAAAGAATATGCACCAACAAATTTAAGCCTCTGGTTCAAGATTCTTGTCATTCATCAAGAATTAGGTGTTTATGATACTAATATGTTGTTCAAATTTAATGAAGATCCCCTATACGATGAAATAGAACTTAAGTTTTGTTTCAAAGATTGTATATATAACCACGAGACCAAGAAAATTATATATATATATATATATATATATATATAATACTACACAAAACATTCCTTTCTCAACCAGATATAATAACAGTTAATATTACCATTATAAATCTAAGAATTTTAGATAAATTGATGCTAAAACTTATAACATAATTGATGATTTGTCAATAACTAAGACTGAATTTTTTTATTGTAGGTAGCTAGTCTTTTTGATCAATTTAATAAGATCAATGAGGCTGTTAAAAATCATAGAGCTAATATAATCGTGAAAAAGGAATCAATTATAAATTTATTTATGCCAAGCATTTTGACCCTCCTACTGATTACATTCCTCTTTTCTATGTTATAGTCAAGATTGCTAGCAAATAATTCACAACTATATCTTAGATACAAGTGCTTCAAAGAATATTATGCCTAAATCCATTGCAGATCAATTAGGTATATCTTTTGAAGTAGATAGTAGGAAGCTTACTATTTTTTATTATAGACAAACTAAGAGTTATATTAAGTTTTATGACATGGTCATTAAAATTACACAGGATGAATGGATTAGATGTATGACTAATGCTCAAGTGTTGGATATTCTTAGTAATTATGTAATGTTGTTAGGAAGGGACTGGTCTAAAGCAACTAAATTTTTTCTGAGGAAAGATATAGCATGAGTTCTTGTTAATAATAAAATTACATTCATTAAAAAGGAAGATTTTTTTCGTATACGTATTGAATTTCCTTCTTTTTCTAATATTTCTTACATTGAAACTAGAATTAAGACTTATGAATTGTTGAATTTAGATGAACTAAAAAATTAGCATGAATAAATATTCAAAAAGAATATTTTATGGTCACTTTACTTTGATGGAACTTGCTCTCAACAAGGTAATGGTGTTGAAATTTATCTATTTTTTTTATAGATAAATTTTTTTGTTATGTCTTCAAATTTATTTTTAAAAATACAAATAATACAACAAAATTTAGTTATGTCTTGGACCTTACAAAAAAAAATTGGGATAAAGCTCACGAGGATTCTAGAAAACACCACAAATATGATTCATTATGTCTTGGACCTTATAGAATTTCCATAGTTCTTTAAAATATTGCATTTCATCTTAAAGATCTTTAAAATATTTAGTTACGTTACTCAGTTAATGGTCATCACTTGAAACTGTTTCATGATTAGTTATTTTTCAATTTGTTCTCAGCTTTATTTTTTATTTTATTTTTAGCTTGTTTTGTTTTCTATTTTCTTATTCTATGTTATTCAGTTCTTTGCCTTTCACTTATTGTTGTTTCTATTTTTTTTGTTGTACTTTACATTAAAATTATCAATGAAAGTTGTAAATAGATAAATGTCATATTGTGAAGGAATGATACAAGGATGCAAATTTATTGTAAATATCATTCATTTTCAGAAGTTACTCTTACAAATTCAATTTTTATAATAAATAAAAAATACATGATGAGTTGTATTTGGTTGTTATGATGTTACTTCATTTTTAGATTTGTACTTAAGGTATTTGTATTTGATTGTGCATCCAGCTCAAACTTTCATGTTGTATCACTTTTTTCAGTCATGCCACACTAGCTAAACAATTCATCTTTTACTAAAAATAATTATTTAAAAGGATTCACACTTAGCTACTTGAGAAATGATTTTCCTAGATCACACTATCAATAAAATTATGTTTTTATTAATAATAAATTTATTGCTACACAACTTCATTACACAAAATTGACTAGCAAATAGCAAAGTTGCTAGTGTTATGCCTATTTTTTACACTTCCTAAATTTTATAAAAGACCAATACTTTCTATCATAGATATGACTCTGTCATGAAATCTAAAACTGTGTCAGAGACCCGATCAATTAATCCTAAGGTTCTTATGATCATAAGATCATTGTTCTTATGTTTCATAAGTTCTAAAGTTCTATTTGATATTCTAAGTTTAAACCATTACCAATTTTAAGATCTTAATAATTATTCCAAATCTATGCTTAAAAGCATAAGCTTTTAGGCATGGAGGGCATTCTATTATTTAATTGGGCTTAGATATTTATATAATAAAGGGGTTAGTTGTTGACCCTAGACTTATTTCTTGGAATAAAATGTTAATGGCATAAGGTGTTCTTTGAAGTTGAAGAAATCTTCACATATATTTTTCAAAAGACTTAGTTTACTTTCCTTTTGATATTCAAAATAATTAAAAGACCTATAATAATATGCATGACATTATTAAGACCCTATGGGTCATAGTGTTAAGACCCAAGTATTTGTAAGAGTATACAGCTCCATTATGAAATATATTTATTTTTCCTAAGTATAAGTTATGGTTTCGAAAGGCCTTTAGATCGAATATAAAGCATATTTACTTTTTCATTGGTATGATGAGTTGGTTTTTGGTTGGAAACACAATCCAATCCACCGTGGTAAGGTGATTTGGCTGGAAAATTTAAAGCAAAGCATATCTTCGATGCTTCAAGATTACCATGAAGATTTATGGGCAATGGAATTTAATGTGATTCATGACTACCTCGATTTGAGGATGTTAGTTATGGTTTTAGTATGAAGGTTTAGTAATAGCTAAGTTTCTTGATCTCTATAACTAAATTGGTAGGATTACTAAGTACCTCTTTGGTCAATGTGAACCAATGAGATTTGAGCATGACGTCAAGTTAGTTAGGGTGTAAGTTGATAGATATAAGTGTTGAGTTTTCTTGGTTTTTGGTTCATTTTTACAAACTTATCATGCAAATAGAGCTCTAGTTTGTTGAATGTTTTTAGGTTGCAGTGGAGAAAAATTAGAGAATTTCAGTTAAAAAGGTTTCAATGTGTGTTTCCAAGTATGTTTATACAACATTGAATGAATTTATAAAGTATTCATATTGGTTTAAGATGAAATTTACATTTTGTATCAAGGAAATAAGTCTTGGCTTGAGATTTTGGATCTACATCAATATTCATAGAAAATTTAAGCTATTTTTGAATGAATTTATGAAGAAATATGGGTTTTATTATGATAAAATCTTATAAATATAACTGCATGTAGACATTTTGACAGTTACTGATGAATTTCTTAATATATTTAAGAAATTTTTTATTTGTATAGATGGAGATGTTGTTGATTGTGCATAGTATGTATGTATGATGGAAAGGATGAAAGCTGAGATTTTCTGGTTATTATTAGCATTCATACAAATGGTTCTTGTCTATTCAATGGTATATGTTGAGAACAGTATTGTCGTAAAAGGATTTTTTTGAAGGTCTCAGTTCATATATATGATATTTCAGGACATTTTTATTCACAGTGTTATCATAGTTAGAAGTTTTGGAAATGACTCTACATGTTTTATTCCTTACTCATGATCAAATGATTTTATTGTGTGTAAATATTTTGAAAGGGAATAGTTTCTCAACATGCATAAAATTAGATGGCTAACTTTATGGTTTTGATTTAGCCTCATTTTTGTTCAAAAGATTATTTAGGTCAAGACCCGATTTATGTGGAATAAGTCTATCTAAACAAAACAAGAATTTTGACTTCTCTACAAAAAATTTGTAGATTGGTTGGTTCTTTAAGATTTTAGAATTTGTTTGGCATGATTGGTTTTGAGGGTTTTCATTTTGTGAGTAGACAAATCTATTTTCAACTTAAGTATTTGATGTTGACATTGAAAGGATTCTTGTTGGTACTTTCTTTGAGTTGGGTCAAAATCTGGGTGATTAAAGACATCTCTTCTCAAAAAATTGATGTTTTTTATTTACTAATTTGTTGAATATAAAGGATCTATCGATATTTTTGAGAGTAGGTATTCTAGAATGTCTGTGATTAAAAAATTCATTATCAATAATATGAATAAATCTGTTCATATGATGTTATACTACAAGTTTGATTTTTAGAAGGAATTTACATGTATGAAATAACCTATATCAATATTTTTTAATAGAAAATAAAGTGATAGTTTGTATGTTCATTAAAAAGTTAATGATTTTATTGGTATACTTGAGAAATTATGATGCATGCATAATTGATAGATTGAAAGTATCAAAGTTTTGAAGTTGCAAGGACTAGTTTTGCCCTAGTTATCTATGTATAAATTATGAATCTATATGTTGTGATTATTTCAGAAAGGTCTAAGGATTTTTAGTTTCATACAGATAGTGTTTAAAAAATTTTCATATAAAATAAGTTTGAATAGTTGTAGTCGGCTATTAATCAAAATATATGCCATCAAATTATCAATATATACATATGGAGAGTCTTAAATTTATAAAATTGAGTACTAGTTTTTAGTTTTAAGTGTGTTTTTAAGGTTTGGATTCAAAATGAGATTTTTATTGAAGTTATATCTCAATATTGAAGTTTTTAGCTTTATATTGAAATTGGACATTGAAATTATGGTTTCCCGATGAAATAGTTACTTATCCAATGGATATTTATATGAAGATGATATTTTTAAACAAATAATATTAGTTTCAACTTTCATTTGATGTTGTCACCTTAAAAATATTTTACTGGAATTTTAAAAATTTAATTTGGAAGATCAATTTTTAGTTGATTTAATGAAGAGAAAAAATTCATGAAAATATCAAGAATTTGTGAAATAAATGATGTTGGTTTTAAAATCTCAGTCATTTGTTAATAGATCAATGAGATATTTTGATAGACAATAGGTTTACATTTGGAATTTCATTGAAATATTCTATAATGAAATCTTGATTTTATGATATTAGTTGAGGTTTTAGATGATTTTTGATACAATTTTGTTCAATTTGTTGAGAAATAACGGTATATGAATATTCAGTATTGCTTCTTTTTTAGCATTTTACTGATTTTTTGTCTTTAAAACATTATATTCTAGATTATTCATAATGTGCGGGTGGGACCATCCTAAGTCAGCTAGAAGTGGTGATGACAAGAGTTGGAAACATAATTTTGGTCATGTAAATCAGCTTGATCTTAAAAAGAATTTTCTTAGAGGTGGTTTTCGTGCAAGACGTTTTGGTCCCAGGTTCAATAGAGTAACTAGGATGTATATACATTTTGATGTCTCAGATCTTGAATTCTAGAATGTGCTTAATAGCTTACTTTTTAATCTAGTTAATAGAGGTCATAGAAAAAATAGTGGTTTTTATGGTCATATATTTAGAGCAAGATCCCACTCATAGAGCAGTTTTTCTCATCACTTAGAGAATAACCCATAGCGTCTTCCCCTTTAGTCTCTTGAAAGAGTGCAGCTAATTATTGAACCTCATCTTTCCAATCAAGCACATAGTTTGAAATTGAGACAATTCATGCTAAAAATTTCATAAATCTAGTTATTCCTTCAGATGAACCTTTACCTTCCCACTTAGAGCCTATTGTGAAATGTAAAAGATTAAGTTTATCAGTTGTCCATAGTGACCATGTCTTAGGATACAAAAGAGAACCGTAGAAAAGAGAGCTAAAAGTCAGTCAGAGCTTGATATGCCTATGAAAGTCAGAATGTTGAAAATGATCAAATTGAAAGTTGATGATAGTACAAGTGACTTTAGGATGAATTTGATCCAATTTCTTGCTATAGAGATAAAATATAATGTGTATTTTAATGCACAAGATAACCATGCAATTAAAGTACTTTCAAACTCGAATGATTATTGGATGTCCACAAGATAAACTTTGTTTATAGTTGAACTATTTCATTGTAGAACTTTTATTTTTAATTTGAAACTTAACTTTAGATTTTTGTTAGTTTTTTATGATAATATTTTGGAGATGCAACAGATTTTATTTTGATATAAATATATATGCTTAATTTATTTTTGACATGCATTATGGTTTAATATAAATATAATTTATTAATTTTTAACTTATCTATTTTATGGTTAAAATATTTATTTTATTATGTTATTAATTGTTGAGGGTCCCCAACCGTTAAGATTAGTAACCCCTGTCTATATCTTAAATAGCTTGATCAATTAAAACTTTTAAGTCTTAACTAAACATATCCTTAACCAATACTTGTTTATAATTAATTGACTTTTTGAAATTCAATTAGTTAGCATAAATTAAAAATTGACAAAAGTTAGTTATAACTTATTTGCAATTAATTTTGAAGGTATTAAAAGAGATCAAGGACTCATTTGAAGATAGAAGAACAATAGATACTAAATACTTAGACATATTTATGAAGTTAATCATTCATCTTTATTTTTTCTATATAATTTCTCTGAGATAGTACAACTCTTGTAGATAGACCCAATGGTATTTTACCTAATGGTTGAGTAATTATTTATACAACATAGGTATACTCAGTTTTTATTATTATTTAATACTAATTATCTAAAGTTTACTAAGCTTAGCATCTTTTGATGATAGTTGTTTACAGTCCTATGCGTAGATTCCAAGTATTCAACCTAAAAAATGATGAACACTTCATTATTTTATAACATTTCAATAATCTATTTTGACTTTAAAGTTGTCACTTGAGTTATTGTAAAGAAAGAATGTTGGTTTTCTCAATAAAGTTATCTTCTTCTGCTAAAATGACTCTCTTTTGAGACTCACACATTTCATTGTAATCTATTTTGACTCTAACTTTAATATAATTTTATCTTTTAAATTTTCTTTAATCTAGTTTATTTATGTTTCATAATTTATTTTTTAAATTATTTTCAATTTCATTTCTATTTTAGGGTTTATTAGTTCCTTAGTTTCTTTAGATTAGATGGTAATTGATTTTTTCTTTTAATCAGTTCTTTCTTTTAGTTATGTTTTAGATTTTGTGTTCTTTAATGTTTAATCTTAATCTTAATTAGTTTCTAAATCTGTATAAGTTTCCAATGAATAGTCTTTACTATTTATTTTAGACTTGTTATTTGATAGTTGTTTCATAGTTCATTACATTAATTTATGTTTCTGTTTAGCATTAGATTGCTTACTTGATCTTTTTACTTCTTATTTTTCATCTTATTTTAAGTTACTTTAGTTTAGATTTAGATGCTTTAAAATAGGCTTTTATCCTTTACTTTGTTTAGTTGTTTGCTTGTCTTTAGTTTGTTTGTTTGTTATTGTGTCTCTCTTTTATTTTGTTATGTACTTGAATACTTTATCTTTTGTCTTTTCTTAAATTTGTTCTTTCAATTTTTGGTTGTCTTTTGAAGTTAATTTGGAGAATATCTAGTAAGAAGTAATATATTATTTTAATATAAAGATATTTATTGAATCAGATTTCTATTTTTCAAGAGATTATTTAACTCATAATTTTTTTCTGTAGGATAGAATAGATTATAGATTCTTATCTTAACTGATTCATGATTTTAATTTTTAATTTTTAAAATAAAATATATTTTTAATTTTTATAATAAAATATATTGAATTCATAACTTATTGATTATTGTCAAAAACTTATAAAAAAACCATCACATCTTTAGGATCGTAATTAAATCTTTAAAACCTCATGATTACACTGGTACGATTCTGTCTTGACCTTCACGATAGGCAAAAAAGTTGATTCATTAATGGTACAATTTTCATCATCAACATGACCTTCTCTCACATTTCATTTTCAAGGCTACACTCTTAAGCAACTTTCATAAATTGTTTTCATTGAAATTATCACACATTCAAAATCTAAAAACATCAGTAAATATCCTCTAACAATTAACCCTCGATTCCGCACAAATTAAAAAATTCCTGAATACTATTAAGATGCTCTTAAAAAATAAAACTTATTCAAATCTAGGAACTTACAATCCAACACAAGATCCCAATTCTATGAAAAAGAATCTTAAACAAATCCAAGAAATAATAGCTTCAAGAATTTGTATCATATTTTTTTTTGTCAAATGCCAAAGTACCCTAGCAATCCTATAGGCAGGCAAGGGAAATATTTGATGAAATACCTCAAATAAAGCAACCTCCTAGTTTAGTGCCATCTCATAGGAAATCTTTGGCTTGATAACTAGAATGAAGACGCCTAAAGCTCAATGGCTTAATAGAAAAAAATTGAAAGATATTTAAGCAGAACAAGTCACGAATTGGGTCATAATTCACAATTTAGAGTTTTGATCAGTTTGAATAATTCGATGCATTTTGTGTCGAGCTCATTGTGAGGAAAACATGCTGCCAATGTAGGTCAAATTTGGAGTAAGTCATGGAAGGTGTGGACAACTAAGTTTGTAACGACGTGTAAAGAGAGGAATGACATGTAAATATGTCAAATCAAAAGATAAACATCATTTATACCATCTCGGACAAATGCAATTTTAGTAGAAACATCAGTTATAACTTAGTAAATATGATAATGTCTATAAATTTATAATTGTTCACAATGGAGATGCCATAATGATGTTCCTAAAAACATAAATAATTCAATATTGATGTCCATACCTATATATTTTCAATGCATATAGGACACGATTATGTCTTTCAATGATATTAATTAAATTATATTAATCGTTTGTAAACTATGAAATTAATAATGCTCTTAATAAGAAGTGTAAGTATAATTGGCCCAGGTAATTATATGTTTAATTTTTTTATAAAATACATTGCATATTATAATTTTTAATTTTTTCATCATTTTTAATCATAATTAAATAAAATTTAGTAGAATTGATATTTCTTAATTTTTAATATTTAATTAAAGATTACAATTAATTATTTATATATATATATATATGGTAGAATTGATATTTCTTAATTTTTAATATTTAATTAAAGATTACAATTAATTAATTAATTATATATATATATATATATATATATATATATATATATATATAATTTATTTTATTTTGATTATTTTATTATTAAAAAAATTATATATTTTTTTTTTATTTTATTAATAAGAGATTATATTAATATATTGGAAGGGTTTTTATTGGGGGAAAACCCTAAAAGATTCATTTCATATGTGATCGAAAAACTTAAAAAAAAAAACCCAATCTTGTGATGATTCTTGTGGAGAAACTTCAAATACCAATACCAATGAAGACATCAAACCAAATATTTTATCAAGAAAAGCCTTTGTACCTGATTTTGAGCAAGAATATAGATATCCTCCATAAACATTGATGGTGAAAGTGCACTAGATCTCTACTTTTTTCCTTCGCCTTCACTTTTATTGATGACTCTGGTAATTCAATAACAACTAACCAAATGAATATGAACTGGCCATCAAATGAATTGTGTTGCACCATATTTTCTCATTAATAATGGTATTAGGATTATGATTTGTGAAAAAAGGCCAATATCACTCAAAAGTAATTAACCACTAAATACCTAAAAGTAAAAAATCACTGAATACGAGGGCTTCCAAACAACAAACCAATCCCATGACTAACAAATCATTGAAAACTATAAAAAAAATTATAAAAAACTCTTGAAAATTAAATTACAAATGAAAACTTCAAAATCCATTACCTTGAAACAACCTTGGCAAGTCACTTAATATATGTCCATGGTCTCTCAAATATTCATCTCCCATATCGCCGTTCACATTGTACATATCTACAACTATTGCATACCTTTCTTAAGAGCATTACTCAATGTTGACAGATCAATGTTTAGCCACATATTGATGGCTCAAGGTGTTCTTATTTTGCAATTGTTAGATAGAATGTCTATCCACGATTCCCATGGCTTATATATTATCTCACTTATGTGTA
Organism: Torreya grandis; assembly: GCA_037957365.1. Lineage (NCBI taxonomy): Eukaryota > Viridiplantae > Streptophyta > Pinopsida > Cupressales > Taxaceae > Torreya > Torreya grandis. Next base: position 281,372 of record JARHVA010007780.1, read on the forward strand.
TATAACATGCATTACTCCGTAGCTTCGGTTTACATATTATAATATAATAATTATTATATTATTTAATATAATATTATATTAATATATAAATATACAAATATATTTACATTATTATAATAATTATTATTATATATATTATATTATTTTACAATTATATAGAATTAATGATTATATTATAAAATTATATAATTTTATACATTATATATATATATATATAATTATTATTATCTTCATTATCATTTTTATTATAAATGTTATTATTTATGAACTTCTTGTTAATTTTGAGCAGATTTTGTCTTATTTACTCATTGTTTAGTATATCATTACTTTTATATTGAGAAAGTTTATTAAAAAGTACAGAGTAAAAATAGTATACGTCAGTGACAACAAAGTGTCTCTACAACGAGTTCAAATAAGCATTCTAAATAGTGAGAAGGCATACTTCCTCTCACGTCATGTACCAGATGAAATCCCATTCTCCTTTGACAAGATCTCTATAGCATTGAAGGAGTTAGACTTGGTAGAAGGTTCAGACACCATTACTGTAATGAAGGAGACATTGTAGGAATGCGAGAGTACTACAATTAAAAGGGAAAGCAAATATATCAACCTCGTTACATTCCATTATTGACTACACCACAACTAAGATCCAAACAAATCATGTTAATGTTTTGGAGATAGGGTTCCAAAGAGTTCGAAATCAGTGAATTAATAGTGTTTGATTAGTGGGCTTCCAAATGAGAGCAAATATGAGAGGAATTCGGTGATGACCATAGCTATAGGTATACATATGTGGTGTATTTGTGCCACAAATCAAAGGACACCATGATAGTGCAAGTTTCACTCAAGGGTGAAGATAGAAGCAATGCAGAGGTAGTGACAATGTGTCATGTATACAAAAGTGTTTGGAATCCCAATAACATGGCATTCTAAGTGTTGAATGTAAAGCTAGGTGGTACACCTGTGTGCCATTTCATTCTGCAAGACCATATTGTGTGGTTGTTAGCGAAGTATACAACATCGCTCTTTTCTCATCTCTCCTATATACCATGATATACTACTTATAACATGTCAATAAGTTTGTTATAATCACTCTTTATAACATTTTGTAATGTCACATGTGCACTATATAATATTTATTACTAATAGTGAAATATTTCAATGTGAGCTATGCAGTGATGGTGAGGGGCAATGAAAGGGTATTTTAGGTGAGGTTATACACCACAAAGTCCATATCGTAGACCAAATTTGGATTTAGGAAAATAGTTAAATTTGCATGCCCTGCACCCATTACGAATGGGTCCACAACGTGCAGGTGGCAACATCCTTGAGTGGTTATTTTCTATTATCATGGGTGAATGAGGACATCATTTTCTACTATCGAGGGTGGATGAGAACATCATGAGAGATGATTTGATTGTAGTGGGACTTCATGTCCAATATGTAGCTCTAATCAATGTTACAATGCCACTGACATAGGGGCAAGACATTAAGATCCCAAAGTGTATCATGTAGCTTCCTTTCATCCATGCTGCCAATATATTGACCCCTAGATAAATTATATCAGGGTTAACAATGTATAAAAATTTCATGCTTCGACCCTTGGAAGAAAAGGTGGCAACAATTTGAACCTTCACTAGAAATATATAAGTGTAGTTGTGTAACACTTTATACACAAAAATTAAGATGGGGTCAATAGTTATACTGATTTACAATCCCTCACTAGAAATATATAAGTTTGTTATAATCACTCTTTATAACATTTTGTAATGTCATATGTGCACTATATTATATTTATTATTAATAATGAAATATTTCAAGGTGAGCTACCCAGTGATGGTGAGGGGCAATGAAAGGGTATTTCAGGTGAGGTCATACACCACAAGGTCCATATCGTATACCAAACTTGGATTCAAGACAACTATTGAATTTACATGGCCTGCACCAATTGCGAATGGGTCCACAGCATGTTGGGTGGAAACATCTTTGATTGGTTATTTTCTATTGTTGAGGGTGAAGGAGAAGATCATGAGAGATGATTTGATTGTAGTAAGGATCTATGTCCAATATATGTCTCGAATCAATATTGCAATGCCATTGACATGGGGTCAAGACATTAAGATCCTAAAGTGTATCTTGTAGCGTTCTTTCATCCATGTTGCCAATAAATTGACCCCTAGATAAATTACATCAAAGTTAAGAACATACAAAAATGTCATACTTTGACCCTTGGAAGAAAAGGTGGCAACAATTTGAACCTTCACTAGAAATATATAAGTGCAGTTGTGTAACACTTTATACACAAAAATTAAGATGGGGTCAACAGTTATACTGATTTACAATCCCTTGCTTCATGAAAATAAAATATTACATCTCGTTCAACATAACATACATTTTTGGGGCAACTACTAATAATTATTTAGACCATAAATGTATATAAAACATTGATATGTTTATATATTTATTTAACTATTTACAATATCACATGAGATATATCATTTACACACAAAAAAAATATTGTTCAAAAAAATGACTTCTATTCTCTAAAATTAGATTTTTATATTGCAACCAACAGTACCAGAAATGCTCATCAGGGGAATAGTGTCTCAATGTTGTGGCTCTGTTCTCTTAAATACAGGAAATTTTAAATTTATAAACATGTCACAACTAAAGTATAGTTTCTACAATGCTGTCATGATAGCAAGAATGCTCACAATCCACATCTTAGATGCCATTCTACTGGTTTTATTTTTCAATAATGACTTGCCGCATATAGAAAAATAAATTTGCTGCATCGAAAATTTATATTTTCTTAATAAAACTATTTCTTAATGAGTATAGATTCAAAAAATATATATATTCAACATGAATGGTTGCAAAATAAGAGTAGATGACGGCATTGACAGGAGGATTCAGGGCTTGATTCCACTTGGGAAGACGCTTCAGAGGAGGGAGAAGAGGAGGGTCTTCAGGCATCTCGTCAGGCAGGACAAGAGGCAAGTAGCAGACAAGGGATTTTCTCCGTCATTGACAGAGCAGAGACATCAAAGGCACCTTCAGTTGGCATGTCATCTGGTTTGCAGAGGGGATTCATTAATCGCGTTTTGTCTAAGGCGCATGGCTCCAAGGCAGTTTTATTTTCTGATCAGGTGGGCAGCGTGGGGGACGCAGACTGAACATGCTTGCACGGGTCTGAAGGAGGCAGAGCTAACCACTACCAACGGCTTCCTAGTCTCGGTTGGAAGTGCTATCACCAACAGAAACAGTAACTTGCAGTCTACTTAGCCCATGATGCCCATCTGGCCCAGCAGTCTGAGAGCATCAAGCTTATTCCCAGCCCTGCTTCGGTTGCTCAAGGTCGCCTTGTTACCCCTGCTGGCCCTCAGTCTACGTCAGCTTCTTTAACACCGGTACAAAGGTTGGCTTTTCCAGACTACAGGAACGTGGTAAACCCCTACCACAAATGCCCCGATTTCTGCAAAACGCAGCTGGATGATTTTCATGGTGGCTTGAGCCCACACCCGGTCAGAATTGAAGCTGGCATTAGGTAATATCCTTCCGTTTCTTTGGGTCATGGATCATTTACTTTCTTGTTGGCAAACCTCCCGGTGTCTTTCTTGGAGGACATTCTAGAACTCGAGTTCTCTGACCAGGGCATTGCGGATATGGATTCAGCTTTCGGCAAACATGATTTATTTGGCAAACGTGTGGGTTCCTTACTTTCGTTGTCTGAACTTGTTTGTTGGGCCAAATCATCTTGGAGCTCCATAGAAGTTCCTTCTTTCATTTTGTTTAGTTATGGGTTCTTTCAAGTGGTTTTTAATAGTGTTGTTGATTGGGATTTTGTTTGGTCAAGTAGACCTTGGTTTGTTGGTAATTTCGATGTTTTTTTGTTTATGGGCACCCTTCTTCGACCTTGAAAACAAGGTAGTTATAGTTCCTCCACTTTAGATCAAAGTCTACAACTTACCTCCAATTCTCAAAAGTGAAGAACACATTGCTATGTTGATCAATAGGGTTGATTCCTTTGTGAAACTGGTCGAGGGTTTTGTGAAGAAAATATTTGTAAGGGCTTGTGTAATTGTTGATCTTTCTAAGCCCTTTTGTCATTTTGTAAGGGTCCATTCGTCTCAAAGTTTGTGGATTCAATTCCTCAACTTCAATGGCCTTCCTTTCATATGTTTTCGATGATATCTTACTGGGCATCGAGCATCAAGGTTTTCTTAAGCAGGGTTTCAGCGTCCAACCTCTGTTTCAAATTTGTTTTAGAGAAAGAAAGTCGGGGCCCTAGATCAAGACTTCTTATGGCATAATCACTGTGTTTTATACCATCTATTAGGGGTTCCTCCTCCCTTAAGCATGGTTAGGGAGGCATTACCTAGGGGAGAGACTTGTCAGAGGACCGAAGAGAACCCGGTGAGCCTTCTATTCTTCCAACGGCTTATACTTCTCCCCTTCCTTTCCCTTTTGTAGCAAAACTCAAAAACCCTTTGGATTCTATAGGTAAGAAGATAGGGTACAGGGTAGAGGCAAAAAGACTAAGATCTGATGTGGAAGAGTTGGTGAAGGATGGTACTAATGGACTATGGAAGGTCTTCTCTTCTAAAGCGGAAGAAGGTTGACCTCATCCAAAGGTTAAATTGCTTTTCTTGTCCTTCTTTGTAGATTAGATATAGATTCTTATTGTCCGCTATTGGTTCTTTGTTGATTGTGTGTGGGATTGGGATCAATTTTTTATTCATCCTACCCCCCGCCCCTCCCTTTGCGAATTACTGCCTAATTCTTTATTGAAATTCATTGGTTCTTTATTGAAAAATGGTAAATATTTTGTTACTATTAATTTTTTTTTTTTACGAGCTTAACCTAGTTAAATTATCTTTTACTCTAATAATTATATTTATTTTGTTTTAATTGGTTATGATTTTAAATAATTTTCTATTAAATTTGAAAACCCATCAAAACCCTCTTTTTACCTCATCAAATAATTTTTTTTTTTTTTAAAAAAAAAAAATTAAATATAACGACCTCCTTCCCCAAACGGCCTCTGTGAATTGATCTTCTTATACTTAGTAAACACCCAAGTCCATTTCCCACATTCATCGCAATTCAAGTGGACTAGGACTCAAATGTGTTTTGTATATGGATGGGGGAAGAGCAGCTTTCAATCTTAAAAAGTCTTGGTTTCTTATTAAAGGTAAGGACTTAAATTTGTTTTGTATATGATACAAGTTGGCCCAAATAGAAAGGCCATGTGTTCTACGTTGAATTGGATGTTTCCAACCGTATATTACGGTCTCGCATTCATCACAATGTTGTCTCAATTAATGTGATTATACCCCATCATTTTACTACTTTTCTTATTGTGTTATTAACCACATTATTTGAGGTAAGGTGTTACATATTTAATTTATAGAAACTATAAGCATTGTTCATTGGTTCGCGAGACTCTCATTTGGAACAATAATTAGAGTAACTCAACTCTTAACAATTTCGATTGGTGATAGGGTTAAACGATTGTATAAGATTTAAATGGTTTTTATTGTTCATTATGATAGTCTTATAGGTTTATTGGGTTTTCAACCTAATAATTTATAATGACTGGATTTCGAAATCATAAAATGTAATAAGGATGTTTAACTAAAACATATATCCATATTTATTTAGATTGTTAAATATTAACATAAAGTATTATTAACATTTGTTTATATATATATATATATATATATATATATATATATATATATTGTTTTATTTAATTTTCATCAAAGTTAATGTATATTTGTAAATTTTTAATCAAGAATACGAAAGCAATATTAAATAAAAAATCAATCATCTAAATTTAAATGGTCATTACCCGTTCTAATCCATTGCAATTGTTGCTTAAGAAAGATAAAATATATATGTGGAATGAGAGTGATGAATCAACTTTTAATTGTATTAAAAATGTGATTGCAAGTATTTTTGTTCTTGCTAAACTTGATTTAAAGAAATCATTCATTCTCTATGTTAATCCTACAAAAAAAGCTATTGGAGTTGTAATAACTCAAAAATTTGAAAATAATGAAGAAAAATCAATCGAATATATATACTAGGTGTTAAAAGATGCAGAAACTAAGTACCCCCTTATTGAGAATTTGTTTTCTCCTTAGTTTCCTCTTTGATTAAATTTTGATATTTATTGATTGGGAAAAAAGTTTTTGTGCGATCTAATGTACATGTTTTGTCTTATCTTTTAAAACAATTAACCATTCAGGGAAGGCTTGTCAAGTAGATTTTACGTATTCAAAAGTTTGATCTTGAATTCAAAACTTCTAAAACAATTAAAGATAATAAATTGACAAAACACTTAACTAAAAATGCTTCTTCGAACGTTAATGTTTTAGTTTTCTTAGTTGATGAAAACTTAAATGCAAAGCCACATTTAAAGACCATGAAAGTTGTTGAATTTTCTAAAAAAAATAAGTTTGTCTTGAAATGAATGAATGGAACTATTTGTTCGTTGAAGATGATTGGTACCATGACTTAGTTTATTATTTTCAAAATCAGGGTTATCATATAACTTAAATAAAAAATAAAGATGTTCTTTAAGACAAAATATTAAATTTCTGCTTGTTAGAATTTTTTTTTTGTTTTATCATAATAGAGATGGAGTTTCGTTGAGATGTCTTACTCATGATCAGACACAAAAAGTTTTTAGAGGGTATCATGAAGGAAATTATAGTGGACATTATGCTACAAAAGCAATTGCTTATAAGATTTAAGAGTAGGTTATTTTTGACCTACTGTGTTTCTAAATGCTTATAAGTTGTTTCATTCTTGCATGCCAATGTAGGTCAAATCTAGAGTAAGTCATGGAAGGTGTGGACAACTAAGTTTGTAACGACGTGTAAAGAGAGGAGCTTGAAGGTTAGAACGATACTGAGTCCACAAAAACGTTACAGGGACACAAAACTTGTTTTCAATCTGAATAACCCATTCCAACAATGAGTCGTAATCAATGCAAGATATAATATTGCCATTAGCATTGAGCCTCTCTATCACATTTTCAACTGAGATTCCTCCAACTTTGCGTAACAAATCTCTTGTCATCTCTATGTCTTTCACCACATCATAATCTGACGAAAACCCCTCTAAAATTTCTCCAAGATCACTCTATTTTATGTTGTGCTATCGGGAGGAGTAGAGCATGCAAGGAAAAATAATGAAATGTTGAATTGTGCTTTGCATGTAAGATGCATCCTACTAGAATTTTAGGAATGAATAAAATGTTACTCTTATTTACTGAGGAAGTGGTGGAAGCCTTTACAACTGCCATAGCCTTCAAAAAGTCCCATCCGTCTCCATATGCCAGGCTCAAGGTTCCAGTTAGAACATCTATGCAAAACAAATATATATTATTTTTTGAACCTATTTTTCAAATGATCACACGTGTATATCGATCTTTTTTAGAATAAAAATAAATATTGTTTTATATTCCTGATGAAATTTGATCAGAATATACTTCCTTAAAAAAATTATTATCATAAATAATGAAAATGAAGCCGCGTTAATTTTTTTTCCCTGGGTGTTTTCTTTTATGAATATATTTATGTTTTATACACTTTTATATATATATAAATAAATATATAAGAGAGGATATATATTTCAAAGATTATTTCAAATAAAAATTGAATAATTATTTAGCAAACAAATAAAGTATACTATATTATTTTGTATAGTATATATTTTAATATTATATAATAATAAAATATATATTATTTAATATTTATTGATAAAATATATATTATATAATATATTATTCAATATTTTATCAATAAATATTAAATAGTATATTATATAATATATATTTTATCACTAAATATTGAATAGTATAAATATTGATAAAATATATATTATATAATATATTATTCAATATTTTATCAATAAATATTGAATAGTATATTATATAATATACTATTCAATATTTTATCAATAAATATTGAATAGTATAATATATAATATATATTTTATCAATAAATATTGAATAGTATATTATATAATATATATTTTATTATTATATAATATTAAAATATATACTATACAAAATAATATAGCATGTTTTATTTGTTTGCCAAATCTAGAGGTATTAAATTATGAATTGTTAAATGTATGCCTTTAAAATTACAGAGGATAAGATCTTACATTGAATTTTTGTTAATCGGGTAATCATAAATTTTCAACACAGTTGTCCACGAAACGCTTTCTTTAAGTAGATCAATAAATTGTCTCTATTCAAAATCCTATATCAAAATTTCAACGCAATCTCGAACTTGCTCTCATAGATGACGAGCTCATATATAGATTAGATTTTTTCAATATGTTATTAATGCCACCATTAGTTTTAGTTAATAATACATCAAATGAACCTATGTAGCCTTCTATACATATTAAAATCTAGTAAAAAATATTAATGGCATCTAAAATATAAATATAAATATCCACTTGTCACTGTGGCAAAAGTATTTATGTCATTGATTCAATTTATTGACCACCCACCCTTATGTATTTGTTAATTGATTGTCAACATGTCAGTGCATCCCTATTTCAGTGGACCCTCAAGCCCTACGACATGTCCATGCCAATGCACACCACACGTCAAAAGTAAGAAAATAACATTGTTTTCATCCTCCAACATCCAATATGGACCATCGATCAAATACATAATGAAAAGCTCAATCTGATAAATAAACCTTATCTTTTTTCCTTCAATCTGAAATTGATCAATGTAATTAATCATTGATGAATATTATCTTTTTTTCTTTTCCTTTCCAATGGAAAGCACTGAATATTATAATGTGAAGAATACAAATTATTTTTCTAACATACAATATAATGTTTTTAGATAGTAATTTCATAATTCTTCTTGACATTTGCAAGGCCCAATTTCACACTATACCTATGTGAAATCTAAGAGGTTAACATATTAACAATAGCTATTGAGATTTAAACTTGAATAAATAAGGAGAAAACTTATCCACTTTACCACTTGAATTATCTCTTATCACCAAAAATACTATTTACAAGAGAAATGTGAATAGATAAACATGTATTAATAATTGAAATAGTTTTTAAATATATAATATTTAATTAAAATTTTATTGAATAAATTAATATTCTATAATTGATTTGGTAGTCCCTAATAATTGTTATAGTACTATGTATTAGTTGTCCAACTTTATTTTATAATATTTAATTGTATTAAAACGTATCAATTTTTTTATTTTTTTACAATTAAAACTTTATAAAATTAAAAGAGAAACATCATTTATACCATCTCAGACAAATAGAATTTTAGTGAAAAATATAATAATATCTATAAATTTATAATTGTTCACAATGCAGATGCCATACTAATGTTCATAACAACAATTCAATATTGAAGTCCATACCTACATATTTTCAATGCATATAGGACAATTATGTCTTTCAATGATATTAATTAAATTTTATTTATCATTTGTAAATTATAAAATTAATAATATTTTTAATAAGAAGCGTCAGTATAATTGGTCCAGATAATTATATGTTTAATTTTTTTATAATATATTATAATTTTCAATTTTTTTATCATTTTTAATCATGATTAAATAAAATTTGATGGAATTGATATTTATTAATTTTTACTATTTAATTAAAGATGATAATTAATCAATTATTTATTCACATACATACATATAATTTATTTTATTTTGATTATTTTATATATATATATATATATATATATATATATATATATATATATATATATATATATTGTTTTTATTATTTTATTAATAAAATATTATATTAATACATTGGAAGGGGTTTTATTGAGGTAAATTTTTTAAAAGATTCATTTCATATGTGATCGAGAAACTTGAAAAAAAATTACCCTATCTTGTGATGATTCCTGTGGAGAAACTTCAACTACCAATACTAATGGAAACATCAAACCAAATATTTTGTTAAAAAAAACCTTTGTACCTGATTTTGAGCAAGGATATTAATCTCCTCCCTAAACATTGATGGTGAAAGTGCACTAGATCTCTACTTTTTTCTTTCACCTTCACTTTTGTTAATAACTCTGATAATTCAATAACAACTAACCAGATGAATATGGACTGGCCATCAAATGAATTATGTTGCACCATATTTTCCCATTAATAATGGTATTAGAATTGCGACTTCTGAAAAAAGGCTAGTATCACCCAAAAATAATTAACTAATAAATACCCAAAATTAAAAAACTATTGAATACCAAATCTTCCAAACAACAAACCAATCCCATTACTAACAAATCATTGAAAACTATAAAAATTTATTAAAAAACTCTTAAAAATTAAATTACAAATGAAGACTTCAAAATCCATTACCTTAAAACAACCTTGGTAACTCTAATTAATATATGTCCATGGTCTCTCTAATATTCATCGTCTGTATCGCCTTTCACCGTTCCATACCTTTCTTAAGAGGAGGTAGGTATTAATTGGATGGCCTTGATAAATCAATGTTGACAGATCAATGTTTAGCCACGTATTGACGGCTCAAGGTTTTCTTATTTTGAAATTGTTAGATAGAATGTCTATCCACGATTCCCATGGCTTATATATTATATCACTTATGTGTATATAACATGCATCACCCCGTAGGTTTGGTTTACACATTATAATAATATTATAATATAATTATTATTATATTATATTATTTAATATAATATTAATTTTAATGAAATATAACATTATATTAATATATAAATATATTTATAAGATTATAATAATTATTATTATATATATTATATTATTTTATAAATTTTTTAATATATATAATTGTATACATTATTTTTTTTATTTATATATATATAAAAATAATCATTTTTATTATAAATGTTATTATTTATAAACTTCTTGTTAATTTTAAACAAATTTTATCATATCTACTCGATGTTTAGTATATCATTAGCTTTATGTTGACAAAGTTTATTAAAAAATACAAACTTAAAATAGTATATGTCAGTGACAACAAAGTGTCTCTACAGTTGGTGCAATCCCATTCTCTTTTGACAAGCTCTCTATAACACTGAAAAAGTTAGATGTAATAGAAGGTTCAAACACCGTTGTTGTAATGAAAGAGACATTGCAGGAATACCAAAGCCCTGCATTTAAAGAGGAAAGAATATATATTAACCTCATTGAAATATGTTATTGACTACACCACAATCCAAACAAATCATATTAATGTTTTGATGATAGACATTCCATAAAGTTTAAAGTATGTGTAACAGAGACTATACCAAATCATTTTACTACTTTTCTTATTAACCACATTATTTGAGGTAAGGTGTTACATATTTAATTTATAATACCTATAAGTATTGTTCATTGGTTCACACTTAAGAGACTTTCATTTGCAACAATAATTAGAGTAACTCAACTCTAACAATTTTGATGGTGATAGGGTAGAACAATTATATGAGATTTAAATGGTTTTTATTTATTATTAAGATAGTTTGTATAGGTTTATTGGGTTTCCAATTTAATGATTTATAATGAGTGGATTTTGAAATCATAAAATGTGACAAAGATGTTTAATTAAAGTATATACTTGCATTCGTTCAGATTGTAAAAATAAATGTAAAGTATTTTAAACATTTGTTTTTATAATAATAGATATACATATTGTCCTATTTAATTTTTATCAAAGTTGATGTATCTTTTGCAACTTTCTAATTAAGAATACGAAAACAATACTAAGCACAAAATCAATCTCCCAAACTTAGATGGTCACCATCCATTCCAAAATAGGTGATTTTATATGTTTGTACTTAGAATACAACCAATATACAAGGTTATTTCTCTAATACCCAAAATTTTCATCTTGCTTCTCCTTTTCGATGATGCTCTCCTTTGCATCAAAAGGGCTATCCCTGCATCACAGACAAATGAAGAGACGATGGTTATCTAGGTCACAATATCAAAATCATATAATATGAAATAGTAAAACCATAATGAATAATAATTATTTCACATAATTATATAACATCTATCTGTTCAAATTAATACCCTGAATTCAATCATATAAACATAAAAATATGATAATAACAATTAACTAAATCGAAATCATATAAAATAAATAAATCAATCTTTGATAACTTTTTATTAGACAAAAATTAATCTTTCCATTGTTAATTTTGTTTTAATCACATACAAATGGCCTCAGAATCTAATAGGAAAAAAATGGTTTGTGATTAAAAAAATATTGAAGTGCAAATTCCAAATCACCAACTTTAAAGTGACACACACTTAACAGATGTCAAATCGACGAATTTAAACCGATACATAAAGTGGATGTCGATTGATCTACAACTACACATACTACAAAACTTATTTAATTGATCAAAACTAGTCTTCTAGATAATACTAATTATATTGATTGAAAGGCACCTAACTATCGTAAAGGAAAATCTGCCAATTGATCTACGACTAGACCTACTTCAAAACTTATCTTCGAAACTTGTTTAATTGATCAAGACTAATCTTCAACGTGATGCTAATTATATTGGTTGAAAGGTTCCTAAATATCGTAGGGAAAATCTGCAAAGGGGATTGTCAATAAGAAAAGTGCAATGAAGGCTGGCCACGTGGCCGATAAAGCAAAGAGCATGGTTTTCACCCAGATTTTTTTGTGGGCCAAACATTTCTTCGATTTGGCCCTCACAATTCTCTCTATCTTGTATTCCTGTCTCCTCTGTCACACAAATTTGGACTCCCGCCATCTTCCTCCCTGCTTTATCTTCTTTCTCATTCTCAGGTATGCTACTGTAGGGGAAAATCTGCAAAGGAGATTGTTAATTGGAAAAGTGCAATGAAAGCCAGCCACGTCGCCGATAAATCAAAGCCAAATTTTTGTGGGGGCCAAACATTTCTTCGATTTGGCTCTCACAATTCTCTCTATCTTGTATTCCTTTCTCCTCTGTGACACAAATTTGGACTCCCGCCATCTTCCTCCCTGCTTTATCTTCTTTCTCAATCTTAGATATGCTCATTTCTTTAAATCTTAGTCTCTTCTCATAGTCGAATTCCATACTACTAACAGGCTGGCTTATTTTTTCGACAGCAAAAATGGCGTCGACCACATTTTCGGTAATGGTATTTCCTGTGGCAAGAGCGGTGCAGTTATGGCAGCTTCAATCAGAAAAAATCAATGACAATAAAGGCATTCAAACCAACATTAAATTTCTTTTCAAAAATTTAAAACTAACAAAAAGAAACCAAAAAAATATTTTTTTTTTTCATATCCCAAGATCAAGGAATAAACTGAATCTGCGCAAATTGAACTAAAAAAACATTATAGCATTTGATAACATTACGTTTATTTGACGCATTTTTGTATGATATTTATAAGGAGGTTTCTCATGGCTTAATAACCTATCAAATGATTCTCTCTCTATGCACATTAAAATCTGGTAGGGATAAAAAACATTTATTTGTGCAACAAACATACCCTCGACGTAAAAGATATTAAGAATATTTGTCCATGCAATCAAACATGTAACTTATATATATTATACTACATAACAATAATATTAACATTTTAGAATTATATATTTATATTAATATAATATTTATATAATTATAAAATAATATTATTTAATATAATATAATAGGTAACTAATTAATTTAAGCTTAATATTTTACATAGCAGGTTGTATCAATTTGGGTTACTATGAGTGATGGTACGAATTAAGTGTTGATGTTTATAAGAGATACCTTATCTTTTTATCTTTTCTAGGCACTTAAGACCAATATAAGATGATTATAATCTGCATGATGATATTAATCAAACCTAGAACTCAAAGGATCAAAGTAGTATGTTTATGCTTTTATATAATCTTCATTTAATTGATATAAAGAGGAGAATATGAACAAGCTATCCAAATTATATGACAAACCTACGGGAACAATACTTTGCCACACACTTAAGGTGAGCGCGTAAGACCCAAATCTTATGTGAAAGGGATAGCGTTGTAGCTTGTTGGTCTAGACTTCAATGCCAGAGCTGGAATTGACTCACATAATCCAATATTTTTGTTTCATTGCTAGGAAATGAAAGCACTTGGAACACAATCATGGGAAAATGTTTGAACGTATTACGCTGGAGAATATAGAAAAATGGGTTACCAGTGTTGAAGATAATTTTGTAGTTCCTTATCTTGAGCCAAGAATCTTTGCACAACATTGGGTAGAGTAGAATCTCTATAGTCCATTGTATGAAACCTTCTTTTCAGAGGTCCTAGTTCACTTACGTGCTTGGTTGATAGCATATGCTTAAGGATGATCAAGGAATCTTGGAAGGAGGCAGTCTTGGACACTAGAATGGCAAAGTGCTTTAGCATGACTTAGAGCCCCATGGATGCGAGCAGTCAAATTTTAGTGGGAAGGGGTTCTGAATAACTACATTCTAGAGTGCATTGTAATATTTTATTCATGCCCTGAAGAAACCAAGTTATAGTTCCTTCGAGAACCATGTGGTCTCTATCTTAAGCTTCTTGCTTTTGAAATTAAGAAGTCATTTGTTGATCTTCGGTTGGCAACTATACCAAAGGAGAGCTAAATCTTCTTATGCATGAGCCACACATTTGAAAGGGGAAAATAGGAGTTGGTAGAAGATTTTAGGTTCAAAATAGTAGCCAAAAAGTGTGCATTACAAAAATGGAAGTATGATGAAGCTCAACAAAGGATTGTGAAAGTTAGCAGTGTGGAAAGAGATTGAGAGATCTCAAGGAGTGTTGTTAAGAGCTGTAGGGAAGTAAAAACACATGAGGACCCCATCACTTTTGAGCTACATTCTATGCCACTTTTATCCTATGAAGGAGAAACAAGCTGAATGGTAGGAACCGAGGAACCAAGTCTGAACCAACCAGGGTTCTCCACCATAATGCACATTCATGCCTTTGAGTCAGATGGAATACACATTCAAAATTGGGATACAGATAGCTTGGAATCAAAAACTAAACTAGTGAGGGAAACTAAAACTGAGCCTTTTAATGTTCATTTATACTTAACGCTATCTTTCCCTCTTTAAAGGAATTCTATGACACAACTTGGGATGCTTGGTGGACTAGGCTTATAAAGACGAAATACAAGCTCCAACTTGGTTAACCAACCAGCTACTGTGCCCCATTCCATGAGCACTATTTTTAGAGGTATTGAAGGAGGACTAGGAAGAGGTGTAGGAGGAAATGGAATTCCTCCTAAAGTTATAGGGGTTAGACCTTCCCAATAACCACCCATTCAAGCACCTCTACCAATGATGGTTTACTATGAGATGACACTACACTTACTTGAATACCAAGGATTGGAGACTATAGTAAAGCATGTCCACAAATGTGAACTAATTTGTAGGGTGTGAGACATCACCTCTTCTAAACATAAAGCCACACAGTTTGCAACTATGCTTTTAGAGTGTACACACAAGTGGTACCAAAATTTCAACCCTCAGTAAGCAGTGGTGATTGTGATCAAACTCAAAATAACCTTCCTATAGGAATTTGACATTCATGAATTAAAGCAATAGAGCATAGCAGCATTGACGGATATAAAGCATGGACTTACCAAAAGTGTGTGTGAATATGATGCAAGGTTCAAAACATTGTTGTCTAAACTATCATTTGAAATTAATGCTACTCAGCATGCATAATGGTGTGTCGGTGAATTGTTACTACCCTTTCAATAAACCTTTCCTTGATGAATGTTCACTAGTCCATGTGAGGCTTTGAAATCTATTCTCTATGCTGAGGTGATTGGAATCATTGACACTGGGATCAGTCCCTTTATGGAAACATAGAGATATTCCATAGCATCATAACTTGAGAATTTGATGACCAATAATGTATATGAGACATGTAGTGGTGTTTGGTGCACTGATTATGAATTTGAAGGGCATAACAGAGCAATTATCCATGCAAGAACAACTACACGATACTTAAGCAAACATGTGAAATCTATCATGAGGAACATGATGTCTACTATTGTCCTCTTCTACAATTATATATGCATACTAAGGTGTTTAAATATTCCAATAGTGATGATGTTTATACTCATGACACTAATGATTGTCGTTTGATTAGTGACATGCATGAAGCTAAAGTGTGCAGCATGCACCAAACTTCAGTAGCAAATACTCAAGACAATAGTGGTTACCATAGATGAGGAAGAGGGAAAGGATGAAAAAGTGGTCATTTTCCACCCATGACCTATTAAAAATGTAGGTCTTCGAACCACTATTAACATGATTACCTAGATTACCTGACGTGCACTTTCTATAAAAAGGATCATTGACTAGAAGAGTGCCTTGACTTATATATGGCTATCAATAAGGAGTGAAATGAAAAAGGTGCTAGTATGATTCAAATTGATAAACCACATTGACATGCATGCTTAACCATCCCTACAGTTTAATAGGTCAACATTACCGCTCGTAGTGGGGGACAGACCCAGTTGACAGCTAATCCTATCAAGAAAGTGCAATGATAAGAACCATAAGCTAGAAAGTATTTTTATGTTCAGCAATATAAGGATGTATTCCAAGATATGATGGAACTCATATGAAAAATTTAGGGATAATTTTAGTTCCTCAAAGACAAGGATGTAATGCATTGTGCTATTGTGTAAAGGGAAGTTAAACCTCAACCTGTGGCACGAGATGACTTTAAGGAACTATGAAAGTATATGCTAGATGAGGATATTTTCCCATAGCTTAGCATTTGGCTTAAGATTCAATCTTGAATACAAAATGAGGTTCACCCCCACATCGTTAGGCAAAGTGAATATTGATGTTTAACTCATGCTCAGTGACTGGACACTCCTAGTTCCTCTACTCCCTCAAAAGATAGAGAAATATTGGTTAATGCTGCCATTAATGGATGGGTAATTCAAGACATACTAGTTGATATTGGCACTAAATTTTTTGTCCTCACCAAGGATGTTTGGTGAAAAATGTCCAATCCAACATTATAGCCTTCACTACATGTCTTATTCATGGTAAATCAGACCAATGCACACCCTATTAGGGTCCTTAAGAACATAATGATTGACATACTTGGAGTACCATTCAAAGTAGATTTTGAGGTTTTGAATGTTATTGAAGTTGATGATTACCCAGCTCTATTGGGAAGACCTTGGTGCTATGAGAATAATGTAGAATTAAGCTTCAAGAAGTGCTAAATTAGTTTTGAAAACACTGGTCAACATGTTTTAATACCACTAGATCAAGCACAAGGGCCCCCTTACATAGAGCATGTCCATGTTGATGAAGATATAAACCATATCTATAATGTTACTACAAGGAATGATGAGAAAAGGGATCCCACTCTAGATGGAATTCTTTGATGGTTAGACACTTAGTCCATCTCTGACACCACAAAAAATGCATGTAATTATTGGGCTCATAGTGACTACGACCTCATTGGTAGAGTATGTAGTACCATCAATAACCAAGAGCATGTGCCACACCAGTTTAATAAATGACATAGGTTCATTCTCCTTATCACTGGCTAATTCATGAGGGGACCCATCATAGAAACACCACTTGAAAGACTTGATGAGGCTCCAAGGTTACATAGGCAGATGGAAGTCTAACACTTCAGCTAGCACCTTGAAAACTTTTACCACATTGATGAAGATTGTCTTTGATCTTTGGTTCATCTCTTTAATGGCACAATTGCACGATGGAGGCAAACCCATTAAGAAAGAATCCTTTAGTGGGATCAGGTACACTTAGCATTACACCATCATTTCCATAATAATAACAAAGTAAAGGGATTAGTCAGCTATAGCAGAAAAAAATCCCCTGGGCCCCACATTAAAGCTTATGAAACAATGTGGTGAAATAATGAGTCCTACTTACCAGAATACTTATGGGTACATGAATTTTATGAGACTTTATGCACTTGGGCATAAGCATGGTATGTTCATGAAGAGCGACACATGAGTACCAGGTTTTAGAATCTACTAAAAGAGAACATGAAGTTAGCATTGTTCTATTCTTCACTAAGAATGGATTTGCACCTCACCCTCTAAGCCATGTGTGAAGCCGTAGTAGGTGACCCATGTCCTATGGGATAACATTTGAAGATTATCCATCAGGACCCTGAGGATCTCCTACGCTTATTTTATGAGCCTTCGACACACCTAGTTCCTATGCCTAGACCAGTCCTTGATCAGGACCGATGTGAAGAGATTCACCTGAGAAAATAGAAACTTGTCTTCCAAGTAGACGAAGGAGAAGGATATACTCCACCTGACCTAATGTCCAACCATCTAGATATTCTTATATAATTTGGCACAAGAACTATTTAGGACACAAGTACTGATATGGACAACTCCTACCATGGACCTATTTAAACTGTTCAGCATAGCATCAGTTCAAACCAAAAACCAAAGCTGGGTATAATAAGAAACTATTAAATTTACATAGATATTACTAAAATATTTGAATTGCTAAAATAATATCAAGATGTCTTCCCAAGAAACTATAGTGAAATGAAGGGAATCCACCTGCCCTTGGGGAAGATAATATCAAACTAGTTGACGGTGCTTGACCAATGAAAAAATGCCCATATAGAATGAATCCTAATCTTCAGGAACACGTTAAAGAGGAGATTGATAGTATGCTCTGCACTAGAGTAATCATTCTCATTATTGAATTTGATTGGGTAATACCATGGTGATTAGTATCTAAAAGGATGAATGTATATGTATCTGTGTGGACTACTGAGTACTTAATGCATCCTGTGTAATAGATCCCTTTCCAATTACATTCATGGAGTAAATCCTTGAAGGGGTTGATAGTTGTGAAGTGTACTCCTTCACAAATGGATTCTCCAAGTATCATCGAGTCTAAATAGTTGAGGAAGGCCAACCCCAGATAACCTTCACCATTGAATGGGGATCATTTGCCTATACTTTTATACCCTTTGGGTTGAAAAATGCCCCAGTAGTGTTTTCACAAATATTATTTGAGGCCTTTAAGGACTTCATCCACAAGTTCCTTCAAGTCTATTTGGATGATTAGACAATATATGGTTTGGTTAAGGACCATTGCGCTAACCTCAAACTTATGTTTGAGAACTATTGGGTCTTAAAAATCTCATTAAACCTAAAGAAGTCTATGTTTGCAGCACCTTTTGGTGTGCTCCTAAAGTATAATATTTGTAAGGAATGACTCTTGGTAGACTTCACAAAGGTATTTGTTATTCTTTGTCTTCTAGCACCCAAAACTCAACATAAGGTTCACGCCTTTCTAGTCACATGGGTTATTATAAAAAGTTCATTTGTGGTAATGCCAAGATTATTGTACCCTTGAAAAAAATTTTAAAGTAGAATGAGCAATTCATATGGACTTGTTCTTGTAAGGAGGCCTTTAAAACACTTAAGGAAAAGTTGGTCATTGCTCCTATTCTCCAATATCCTGATTGGATAAAGTCATTTTATGTCCATGTTGATACATCTGGCATAGCTATTGGTGTGATTCTTGCACAACCAGGTGAAGGTCACTTGGATCACCCAATCTACTTTGATAGTAAAAGTGCAAGGTGTTGTCAATGGTTTACACTTTGTAGAAGTTTAGACAATACTTTTTATCCACTCCTTTTATTTTCTATACATTAAAGTACCTTGTCAATAAACCTATTTTACATGGATGGATCTATCACTGAATTGTTTTGTTCTAAGAATTCTAGTTTTTTGTGATTGTAAAACTTGGGAAATCTAATTTTAGACCTAACCACCTATCAAAAATTGAGTACAGAGAACCACCATGCACCATAGAGGATTACCTCCCTAATGTACAACTTTTGTGAGTACATGGGTGCTTGAAGAATTAGAAGACATTATGGTGTTTTTGACCACTAGTTTTGTGCCTGAATTTCTCACCTTGCAAGAAAAAAAGAATCTAACAATTTGTGGTGTACCTTTTTATCTTATAGTATGTGATCTTTAAAAAATGGTCCATGTAGAAGTTCTTTAACATTATGTATGAAACACGAGCACCTCAAGGTACTTCACAAACTTCATGAAGATATTGTTGGTGGATACTATGATATACAACTACCATGAAGAAGGTTTTACTAGCTGGATTATGGTGGCCAACTTTCTTCTAAGATGCTAAAGCATATGTTAAGAACTGTGACATATGTCAATGCATAGGCAAGCCTAATCGAAGAGATGTTATGCCTCTATGACCCATCCCTTCTTAGGTACCCTTTAAAAAATGTGCTATTGATTTTGTTGGTCTTATCACTCTAGTAGGATGACAGATAGGTTCTCGATACATCATTGTAACAACTAACTATCTTACATGTTGGGCTAAAGCCATGTCACCAAAGGATTGTACTATTGCTACTGCTATGAGGTTCATCTAGAAAAATGTCATAACTCAGTTTGGATGCCCCCTGAGTTTCACAAGTGATCATGGACCCACTTTTTGAATGAGATAATTTAAATATTACTTGTCAATTTCATGATCTCACACCACAAAACAATACCATATCATCTATAAGCTAACAAAACTATTGAAGCTTTCAACAAAATCCTAGGCACCACTTTGACAAATATTTGTAACATTAGTGAAACGGATTGGGATGAAAAGGTATCTAAAGTTCTATGGGCTTACTGAATAACCTACAAGTGCCTAAACAAAAACATGCCATTCAACTTGGTGTATGGCAAAGAAGCAATCCTGCCAGTCGAGTTCTTAGTACCATCTCTATGTATCATGCACATAGGACAACTAGACAAAGAATAATCTTTAAAATCATGCCTAGACACTTTATTATAAATTGATGAGGCTTGGTTCCTCACTCATTGGAGCCAAGATGTAGAATAATGTAAGTAGAAGGCATGACATGATCGTCATATAAAGAAAAAAAACATTTTTTCTAGGAATGGAGGTCTTATTATATGACTCTAAGTTCGTATACCACCTAGGAAAACTCTGCATACACTTAGATGACCATTTTATAATACATAGCATTAGACCTATCGAAACATGTCATTTATAAAGGATGGATGGTTAGTTCCTTCTTAGGCACTATAATGGAAGTGAGCTTAGGCTATATTTCACTATGGACTAGCTAAAGTTTTTATAATCAATAAAGCTTATGCCATAAGTTTAGAATTTGCTTCTTTCAAATAAAAGCACTGCCTTTATTGCATGTAAAATTTCTCTTTCTGTAATTTGTTTTTTAAATTTTTTATTCTTTTCATGGATTACCATGACATGTTTTATTATGGTGTAAGAATTCAGGTTCAAAAAGACAAATATGAAAATCACGCAAGTTACTTAGGCACGTGAGTTGCATGGGTGCACAAGATATTAAGGACACGCAAGGTACTAAAGGTGTGCAAGTCATTAAGGAATGAAGGGGTTAGGTTCCTACCATAAGTTTGAAATATGAATGAGACAACAGTCTCCCACCTCACAAAAAGTGTGAGACATAGTTGTCATCCACTTCAAAGAAAGGCATGAGATGGGACGTGACATTAATGCGAAAAGAATAGTTATGAAAAAAAAATGCCAATGGTGTGATGGGATAATACCATTGATGCATTAATTTCAAAATGCAAGTATCCAAATATGATGTCCATTAAAGACATACATTAAATGTTATAAAGTGATGGGTGATGAAAATTCATTAATGAGGGTAAACCCCTCTTAGAGCCTATAAATAGGTAAGTTAAACCCATTTCATACTTTACCTTACATTGTGTCAAAGATCAAAACAACTACGAGAGCCAAAGATCAAGTGACTACTACATCCAAGACAATCAAATAATTTTCATATCCTTAGAAATCATGCAAGTCATTACCAAGATTAAGAAGAGAGATTCCAAGTCTAATTCATTAGGAAAAGCTTTAGTTTCAAAAGTTTCAGGTTGTAGGTCCACCATTAAAGGGTGTTTAAGCTCAAAAAGTCAAAGCAATAATCTGTAACCATGTATTCCTTTAGAAATGTTGGAGGACCATACATTAACCTTTAAGATCTTCAAAGGGTAATGTGGCCTAAGAAAAAGGCCAAGAGACTTGTGACCTTGCCAATAATACCCAAAGAGGAAGAGGTGAGTGAAGGAGACTGAGTTCCAATTAGGGAAGAGACCCCAAAAAAACAAGTGCATCACCTAGAAGAATAAGTACAAAGCACAGGAGGAGAAGAGGAATAGTGCACAAAAGAACGAAAGGAAAGTATGGTGTGTAAGGCAAAGCAAGCCCAGTCATCTTCAGTGTAGAGAGCTCAAGCATCCCCACCCCCATATTTATTTATTGAAGAAATGTAATATTTGGATTTAGTGTTGTGCATAGATAATTGGGTCTCCAAGGTCTGTACTTACACCATTTTTTACTACAATCATCACCAACCTAGGAACAATGTTGAGCTCCAAAATGATTATCGAGTGGACACCACCAACACCAGGAACTAACTATTGTATGACCTCATATTCTTTAATCAGTTGGATGCTATAAGATTATTCTAGATTTTTAACCTACCATATTTTGGTATGCCCATGGAGGTAGCTTAATTCCTCCTTTCATACATATATGAGGACTACATCTACTTCATTAGGTGCATCGTGAACATCACTCCTAAAAGAATCAACAAGGTCATGGGACTACAATGCTTGGGATTGAGTGGCATTGATGACTTGGTTAACATTGAGGAGATACAAAAGTCTACCATGGTATTGATGTATCAAAAATAGGGGCATGTTATGCACATCAATAACCTACAAGATCCTACCCTTTGAATTGTGGTGTGGATCATCTTGACCAAGATTAGAGGGATTGATCATTGGAAAGAGGTGGACATGACACACCTCTACATTTCTCATCAGGTCTTGCAAGGGATGAAGTACAACTGGGCCATGTACTTCACCTAGAATATTGATAAAAATGTGGACAAGGCTCACCGAGAGATGAAGTATAGGTTTCCATGGAGGAGATCCTCCTCTTATTTGTTTTAGATGAAATTGGAGTATCAGATTATAGTTCTAGGATGTTAAAGTGGGTATACCCTCCCATACACAAGTCCCCCACTAAGTACTACATAGCATTCACATGCCCTAATCACATCACCCCATCATACAAGATCAAGATGAGGTACTAGTTTGAGAGGATGAAGGCAGCATTCAAAAATGAGTGGTGCATCCCCAAGGACCTACCCGTTTTAGCTATAAAAGAGGCATAGTTTGTTGTAAATCAACACTTCTCCTTTGCATGAATCTGAATGAACCCATCCAAAGATCTCTCATCATGACTTAAGTTATCATATGCCTTCTCAATGCATTACTTCATAGACTCTATTAATTGGATATACAACATGAATCGTATCATCCTACAGGATGAAAGGATTGATTTGGAGATTCACACTCTCCGTAAGTTATATGTTTATCTAGGCAAGAAGGCCTATATGAAGAATTTATAAATAGACTTGACCGACATATAAGTCAAACAAAAATTAGTTAGGTAATAAGTTCATAAACTATTTTATATGTTGCACCTCTGAAAGAACCCACAAGTTGGATACCCTAAGGAGAAACTTCCTTTAATGCCACCCCTGAAGAAGAAGAAGTGACTAGATATGGGCACTAGCACAAGTGGGTACCAGGCCCCCCATAAATGATAAAACACTTTATAGGTGTAGTCCTCAAAGTTTGTGCAACCCCATCCCTCTACGCTTCCTCCACCTCACCCTTCACTATCTCCACATTCATCCCCATCTCTCCCTTACACTTCTTCATCACCTCTACGCTCTACACCTTCACACTCTTTGATTCCCCACCCTTAATCTCCTCAGCCAACTCCCCCTCTTTCTCTACCACCTTCTCCACCTCTACCTCCACCTTCTCTGCCTCCAACATCTCCCTCAAGTACTTCTACTTCAATATCTTTCAAACTCTTCAGGATCAACAAAACCTAAAGATGCAACTGTAAGAATTGCCACAAAACCCCATGAAGAAGAAGATAGAAAACTACAGATTAATATTTACAAGATAGTACAAGATTTTGAAAAGAGAAATATATCTTGAATACGGTCATAACAAAGATCAAAGGATTTTGTGATAATGATCCTATAAGGTTTTGGGATAAGTGTAAACATATTGTTTCTCTTGATCTAAAACATGGCATTGATCATACCTGAGGTATCAAATCTAACACTATCCCTTTCTCCCCTTCTCAATTTAAAACAAGAGAAGAAGGGATCAAAGAATTATTGCAGAAGGATTTGATACATAAAAGCCATAGTGAATGGGCTTCTCCTACATTCTATGTGAATAAACACTCAAAACAAAAAAGAGGGAAAATGAGACTAGTAATATATTATAAAAAGCTTAATAATTGGCTTATACCTATCAAGCATCTCATTCCTAACAAGACTGTTCTCATCAAAAATCTAAAGGAATGTTGCATTTTTTCTAAGTTTGATTTGAAAAGTGGATTTTGGCAAATTGTAGTAGAACCTAAAGATACTTATAAAACTGCATTTGTCTTACTAGTCTTAGATAGGCATTATGAGTGGAAGGTTATGCCTTTCAGTGTGAAAAATTCTCCCTCTAAATTTTAGAAAAGGATGGATGGAATATTTGGCCATGCTAAGCATTTTTCTATCTCTATTGATGATATATTAGTTCTTTCAAAATATTTAAATAGTCATCTTATACATTTGAAATAATTTTTTTATCTTTGTAATAAGAAAGGGTTGGTTTTAAATGATAAGAAAATGGAGATAGGCAAGACAAAGATTGAATTTCTTGGATTAAATATATGTCAAAATAAGATTGCATTACAACCCCATATTTTGTAGTCTTTAGAAAGATTCCCAGATAAAATAAAAGACAAAACCCAATTACAGAGATTCCTTGGATCTCTAAATTACTACTCTCCATTCTATAAAGATCAGGGCAAAGATAGGAAAATACTACAGAAAAGGTTTAAAAAAGACTCAAGCCCATAGACTACTGAAATGACACAGGAAATCAAAATAATTAAGGAAAAAAATAAAGGACTACCAAATTTCAAATTTCTAGGAGAAGGTTTAATGATTTTGGAAACAGATACTTTAGATGAAGCATATGGCAGAATACTTCTAGAGAAAACTAAAGATGATAGAGAATAATTATGTTATTACTATAATAGATCATGAAACCCAGCTCAAAAGAATTACCATTCCACTAAAAAAGAGCTATTAGCAACCAAACTATGCGTGTTCAAATTAAGGATCTTTTTGCTCCCAAATAAATTCCTCTTGAGGACGGATCTATTACAATTTGAATCTATCATTAGAAAACCCCACACCTAGCAAGTTGGAAACCAGATAATGACTTGATGGGCAATATGGTTTTCTAACTTTGAGTTTGATGTTCAATACAAGAAAGGAACTACTAATTGTTTAGCTGATTTGATGTCTAGAGAAGGATCTAAATGATATTCTCATAATTTTTGTTCTAATCATGTTTTGATGTTTTAGGGTAATGAAGGACCTGATAATTTTGATTATGATACTGTTCTAGAAAATATTACTCAACAAGAAAAAGAAAGAATGAAATAATAGCTTCTTATCCCTATAGAGGCCAGAATCAAAAAAATTCATGGGCTTGCTATTGAAAAGATTTTGTCCAAATATTTATTAGTTAATGCCTACATGAACTTTCCTGATGCATACTCATGGGATGACTATGCCCATGACACTTATCATAGGTATGAAGATTCGAATGACATAAGCATTGACATGTCCATGGAAAGCCCTTATGGGAGTCCCTAACAAGGAGCATGGATGGGCCCTTTCAAGGTTTTTTCATTGTCTCTTTAATACGATGACGTAGATGAGTTAACTACAAAATCAAATCTGGATTGTGATCGAGCTATATCACACCATGTGACCCATGGTAAGGTCTTGTCTTGGCTAGTAGAGTGGACCTATCCTCTACCATTTACATCTGCGAGATGTTTGCTTTTTATAGAAAAAATGATTCAACAAGATCATGTGCTCATATTACTCCATGATTCGAGTAGGGAATCCCAATAAAGTGGGAAGTAGCACATGTGGTGGGGTTGGATAGCCAACCTCTTAGTTTTTTTAGATGCTCCCTGGGCAATACACCTTTTGGTGTGACATGAAGTTCATTCCTAAGAAAATTTCACTGCCACCTACCTATATTTCAATGAACTTAGTGAATTAGATTGGAACCCTGATAATCTAAAAGTCTTAGACCCCTTGGATGCTTCACAAGATTGGACTGAGTCCCTGCTCACCAGCTTGAAAGGTGTGCAAGAGGAAAAGGTTGTACTTACCAGTACACCTAGATGGTTGGAAGAAGTATACTCCTCCAACACTGAGTCATCCAACTTGTCTATAGTCATACCTAGGATTAGAGAAACCTTTCCCCAAGGAAATTTTGGTAGTGTTGAATCCCTTGATCAAGACATCCAATGAAATCAAAGAAGACAACCAGATGATCTAACTCAGGTTCCTATAATTCCACATTCACTCAATATTGATGGTTGGTGTGAAGTAGGTAATGATATAAGATATAGAATCCAGAGTCTAACTGAAAGGCTCCACATATAGGTAGAAACTCAACAAATTATATTTGGGAAGACTGAGGAAGAAGGAATAGACCTTATAATTGTTAACCTAGATGGTAACATAAAATGATGGTAGTTATCTCTTACAAAAAACCAAAGGGTTGTGGCAGGATCTATGGTAGCTGACTTTGTTAAAGTAGTTATTCATGAGTATTTTGGATACATGGTAAATTTTGATACTGTTGAATACAATAAATTGTTTAGGATGAAGCTTTATAGCATGAAATACTGGAACAGATTCAAGTGTGATTTTTCTCTTTTGGTAAGAAAAACAAAACAGAGTCAAAAGACTGAAATTAAACACATGTTTAATAATGCACTTCTGAACAAAATCTCAGACGGAGTATTGGCCTACATAGTAACTAAAAAAGAAGCCACGACTAGAGAAAAATCCATAGTTACAAAAATGACCTTAGGTTAAATTATCCAGTCTATATAAGAATATATTTACAATCAATATAAGGATAAAGCTATGGCCAAATTGCTTAAAAAACAAATGAAAACCTTTGATAATAGTATCTACAAACATAGTGGATATAGTACACCAGGATATTATGGTTCTGAGAATTCTCATTATAAATACCACAAAGAAAAGAGAAAATCCTAAAATGGAAAACTAGAGACAAGCCCAAGTATAAGAGGAGGTTCTCTATAGGAAAAACTTATGTTAAGCTGAAAAGAACCATCTCAGGATAATCACCTATAAAATGTTATATATGTGGTCAAGAAGGCCATATAGCTCCTAAGTACCCAAATAAGAAAAAGTATCCTAAAAAGATGAAGAATATTAGATCTATACTTCCAAATGAATAAATGCAAGTTAATTCTGAATTCAGCTCAGTTGATGATGTTTATTCAATACCCACTGAAAATGATATTTCTTCTAGTGAAAATGAAAATCAATTTGAAGAACTATCTTCTTCTGATAACTCTGAGACTGAAATCTACTATTGTAATATGATGTCTAAATTTGATCCTGAAGCCTGAATGCAACATCTCGAATATCTACTCTAAAATTGTAAGTTCCCTCTTCATCTCATCCCTATCTATCAACATGAGCTTACCCAATTACGTAACACGCATGGTGACCCTAAGGGCAAAACATTGTAACATGTTGACTTTCATGATATCCCAATGTTATATGCACAATAGGAATGGAATAGAAAATAAAAATATAAGCCTAAGAATCCAAGCACAAAGAGCCTGATAAAATACCAAAAGCCTCTTGTTGAAATCCCCAGAGCTATAAAATCAAAAATAGAATATGCATTTCAAGATATTAATGAATTAATAATTTTTTTTGAATCTTATATAGAAGAAAGTAGCCTTGAAGAAGTTCCTCCTAACCAAGGATGTTTATATGCTAGAGAACAAAAAGAAATCATTATCTTAGTAAACATCATTGATTCAAACAATGGCTTATTGACCCAAGATTGTTTAATCGATACTGGAGCAAATATGAGTATTGCAAATCATGGAGCTATCCCAAAGTACCTGTGGCAAGATGCTTCATTATATTTTGTTGTTGTCAAAGGGTGAAGGACTACTATAAATAAAAGTTCTCCTAGGGTACTACTTAAAGCAAATGGCATTAAGGCATATATAAAATTATGGATGTTCAATAAGATATCAATAGATATTAATTTAGGAATGAACTTCTTAAATTAATTTATGCCTTGTACTAGTTTTATAATGATAGATTCAAACTGTAATAGATCTGTCCTCAAGAGGAATTTCTTTGGGAGCAAAAAGATCCTTAGTTTGAACATGCATAGTTTGGTTGCTAATAGTTATTTTTTAGTGGAATGCTAATTCATTTAAGCTAGGTTCCATGTCCCACTACATTAATAGTAGACTTCTTCTCTACCATATTTAGTTATATCCAGAAGTAATCCACCATATGATTCATCTAAAGCATCTATTTCCAAAATCATCAAATTGCCCAACCAACAAGAACCCAAAAAAAAAAGTCTCCAAAGAATGATTAACATTGAATTGTATTATTTATTCCATGTGGAATAATAATTTTGGAATACTCCTTTCTTTTCTAAGCTAGATCTAGTTTTCCTTGACCTATTTGATTATTTCGACATTAATATACTTTCTTTCTATTATCTTTTCAGGAACATAGAAATAGTTACATAACAGAGGATGATTTTATCTTCCTCTTCAATCATAGCATAAACACTGTGAGAATTCTAGTGGGATGGTGGATTGTAAGTGACCCACATCCCCTAGCTCCTTTCATTGGAGGGGATCTCTGGGCACTTGACAATGCCTTCAAGTGGGCTCTATAAGTAAATATGCATATGGTAGACCCATTGTTCATAGAAATGTATGAATATGTGTCATTTTTCATAGAAACATAAGAGGTTGAAGACTCCCTATAGTTTCTTAGAATATCAATATCAATATAATTGTTAAGAACTTAAGTCAAACGAGGTAGGCATGGAGTAGGTACATGATTGACAACCTTGGTATTTCAAAGCTCATTCCCCATGGAATCCCCAAAATCCACCATGCCCCATGCCAACATTATCATAGTAAAAGCCATTGGAAACCCAAATTTTATGTTATCTCCTGCATCTTAATATCCTCTAGCCAAATCTGTCTATATAAATATCCAGTAAGTTTGCATAATTACCCACCATGTTTCCACTTATTAAAATTTATCAATAATCAAAGTACGTTAATGGAATTATAAAAGTAATGATCCAAAGATACTCGCACAGAAAGTTCCCTTTAATCTTATAAATATTATTGCTCTTAATTTTAAACTAGTCTAAGAAAAACCCAATGATCTTAAAAATAAAAAAATTGCTAAAAATCATCCACAACAATGACAAGTTGCTGAAAGAGATTAAAAAACATGTTTGATTATCTTATATTTATAGTGGATCTAACAACATTATTGTGAACTGTGTTTATGAACTCTACACAACTTCAAACACTTAAATCTCTACAAACACCTTAGAGAATGGGAAATATGTTTATAATAAGTATTCTTGAATTTCCACTTAGTTCACAAGTTGTTCTTCTCATAAGAAATGCATACTCAATCCTCCTTTCCACATGAAACAGAGTTGTATTATTCAAACACAAAATATGTTTTAACAGAAGGTCATTTTAAATGACAAAAGAAAGCAAAGCTCAATGTTAACTTATTCAAATGTGCATATGACCCTACATACAACTAAATCCCTACCTTATTTATGATAGATTCATTCATATTTATGATCACAAAAGGTAAAGTGGACATTAAATAAGCTGAGCAAGGAAAGAAATCCCAAAGTTTTTTATAAAACACATCGAAATACATAGTGAAAGTGAATGGATTATAAAAATGAAAATGACCTAGAGTGTAGCAATAACATGAGTTAGAAACACAATGCTCCTCTCCAAAATGCAATGAATGAGCTAGAAATGCAATAATACGAGGTCAATGACAATGTTCCTCTCTGAAATCCAAAATGTGATACAAGGCAAAAATAGGGCAAGAGATACATGGTAAGTGACCACGGCTAGTCAATGGTAAAGTTGACAGGGTCAATGGTCTATTTTAAATCTCCCACTCTATTTTTCCTATCAAATTCAAGCTTAATTATGGCTTATGACATGCATAAAATGTTGACCATCATGGTGATGAAATATGGGTTGTTGAGGGTGATAGTGATAGTGATCATAATTTGTTGGAGGGCTAAAGTTTAACGCTAGTGAGTTGATCAAAATTTTCATCAAATTTTTCATCGATGACCATTGTCAACCAACACATGCTAGGGTTTAGCACATGCTAGTTAAGCTCATCATGTCTACTTAGCCCATGATGCCCATTTCGCTCAACAGTCTGAGAACATCAAGCTTATTCCTAACCCTACTTTAGCTTCTCAACTTGGTTTGTTAACCATGATGGCCCTCAGTCTACGTCAGCTTCTTTAACAATGGTACAAAGGTTGGTTTTTCCAGACTACAAGAACGTGGTAAACCCCTTCTCAAATGCTCTAATTTTTGAAAAATGTAGCTGGATGATTTTCATGGTGGCTTGAGCCCACACTTGGTTAAAATTGAAGATAGCATTAGGGAATACCCTTCTGCTTCTTCAGTTCATGGATCATCTACTTTCTTATTAGGAGACCTCCTAATGTCTTTTTTAGTGGACATTATAGAATTCAAGTTCTCTGACCAAGCCATTACAAACATGGATTCATCTTTTGACAAACACAATTTATTTAACAAATGTGTGGGTTCCCCATTTTGTTGTCTGAACTTTTTTGTTAGATAAATCATTTTGGAGCTCCATGGAAGTTCCTTCTTTCACTTTGTATAGCCATGGATTCTTTCAAATAGTCTTTAATAGTGTTATTGATCAGGGTTTTGTTTAGTTAAGTAGACCTCTGTTTGTTGTTAATTTAGACATTTTTATGTCCATAGGCACCCTTCTTTAACCCTAAAAAAGAGGTAGTTATAGTGCCTCCTCATTGGATCAGACTCTAAAACATACCTCTAATTCTCAGAAGTGAAGAACACATCACTATGCTGATCAATAGGATTGGTTCCTTTATGAAACTGGATGAGGGTTTTATCAGGAAAATATTTGTAAGGGCTTGTGCAATTGTTGAACTTTTTAAGCCCCTTTGTCATTTTGTCAGGATCCATTCCTCAACTTCGATGGCATTCCTTTAAGATGTTTCAAATGCAATCTTATTGGGCATCGAGCACCAGTGTGTTCCTCAGCAGGGTTTCAGTGTCCAACCTCTGTTTTAAGTTTGTTTTAGAGAAATAAAGTTGAGGCCCTAAATCAAGACTTCTTATGGCATAATCACAGTGTTTTATACCATCTATTAGGAGTTCCTCCTCCCTTAATCATGGTTAGGGAGGCATTACCTAGGGGAGAGCCTTGCTAGAGGATAGAAGTGGACCCATTGAGCCTTCTATTCCTTTGATGGCTTATACTTCTCCCCCTCATCCTTTTGTAGTAAAACTCAAAAACCCTTTGGTTTCTATAGGTAAGAAGAATGGACACAGGTCGGAGACAGAAAGACTGAGATTTGATGTGGAAGAGTTAGTGAAGGAGAGTACTCAATGGACTATGGAAAGTCCTCTTTCCTGAAATGGAAGAAGGTTGACCTCATCCAAAGGTTAAACTGCTTTCCTTGTCCATCTTTGTAGATTGGATATAAATTCATATTGCTCGCTATTAGTTCTTTGTTGGTTATGTGTGGGGTTGGGATCAATTTTTTATTGATCCCTTCCCCCCTCTCCCTTTAGGGATTACTGCCTAATTCTTTACCGAATTCTATTGCCTCTTGTTGAAAAATAGTAAATATTTCGTTGTTAAACATGTTTCTTTTTGTAAACTTGCCCTGAGTGAATTGTCTTTTACTTTAATGATTATATTTATTTTATTTTAATTAATTATGATTTTAAATGATTTTATATTAAATTTAGGACCCATCAAAATGTTCTTTTTATCCTATCAAATAAAAACATATTTTTTTAATAAATATAACCTCCTTCCTAAACCGCCTCTATAAAGTGATTTTCTCAAACTTCATTGGAGTTCAAGTGGTGTATGCACACCAAGTGATAATTTATTATTTATAACGAATGAATTTTGAAATCATAAAATGTGATAAGGATGTTGGATCAAAGCATATATTGACATTTATTTAGATTGTAAACATTAATGTAAAACATTTTTAGCATATATTTTTGAATAATAGGTACACACTATTCTTTCACTACCCATTTCAAAATAGGTGTTTGCATCTAGAATACAACTATAATTATTACAAACCAATTTAATTTTATCTTTTCACTATCCAAAATCACATAATATAAAATTTAAAAAATATAATAAATAACAATTAAACCACATACTTATATAATATTTATATGTCCAAATTAATTATCTTAATTCTATGACATAAAATTAAAAACATGATAATAACAATTCACTAAACCGAAATCATATAAAACAAATACATCAATCCTTAATAACTTTTGATTACACAGAAACTAATATTTCAATGGTTAATTGTGTTCTTTATTACTAATCACAGACAAGTACTTTAAAATCCGGTATAGAAAAAACAGGATGTGACAAGAGGGATCTAAGACTAATCTTCTACGTAATGCTAATTATATTGGTCGAAAGGGGAAAATCTACAAAGGAGATTGTCGTTAGGAAAAGTGCAATGAAGATCAGCCACGTGGTCGATAAAGCAAAGTACATGGCTTTCACACATATTTATATTAATATAATATTTATATAATTATCTGTAATATTATAAAATAATATAATATAATTATAATATATAATTGGTAACCAATCAATTTTGAATAGTGTCAACTATAATCAAAGGCTTTTATCATATAACTATGTTCTTATGGATACAAAGAAAAATACTATAAAAAGATCTACAAAAAGGTTTCATATGAATTTTATTTCTTAAATACTTAAAATTAAATACTTAAAATTAAATATAAAGTATTTTCTATTTAAGAAGATTTAGTGATAATTTACAAAGATAATCCAAGTTAGCATGAAAATGATAAGATGGAGCTTTAGTAGAAATTACATACCCTAAAAAATTATACATAGATTCTTAAAAAGAAGAAACAGTTTTTTCAGGTTAGGTATGTATTGGGCAGACACAAAAAATTGTAAACAATTCATTTAGTCATCTAAAAAATAAATGAAAAAGGGGTTCAGTACAAAATGGCCTAAAAAATAGGTTTTCTAGAATGTAAATGCCAATATATAAGTTTTGTCTCCCAAATGCTTAAAACTAAACAATGAAGCATTCTCTATTTGAAAAGAATGTGGAGATAATTTGGAGATATCCCAAAACATAGGTCAACATGAGAATTAAAAGACAAGGCTTTGGTAGAAATGAAGTCACAACCCCACAAACTTGTACAAAATTATTTGAGAAGAAGAAACTACATTCCACGAAACGCCTTCTCTAAAACCATAAAATAGAGAATGTAAAGGCAACATATGTATTTTATCTCCAAAATTATTAAGACTAAACTGATAAGCCTTCCCAACCTAAGAAGAACTTGGTGACATTTTGCATGAGAATGATTAAATAAGGCTTCGGTAAAAATGAAATTGTGACCTTGCAGATCTGTACAATTTTTTTGGAAAAGAAGAAACACATTGGGTAAGCACGTACAACCACAAACAACCCATATGTCTTATTACTTTGTTAAACTTACAAGTTTGATAATTGTAAAGAATGTGATCTTAATATGTCATATTCGAGTCTAAATCTGTTTAGCTTTAGGCAACACAAAAGAGTATTAACAGAGTTATGTTTACAACAAGTCAATGATTCCATGTCATTAAACAATGTATCTTATTAAAACAATGAAAACATAGCCAATTATTTTCATTATTTGGAGTACAGATCCTACCAAGTTATCTAATGTTAACCTTGATTTGATCTTGTCCAAATAGTTTCCCATGAAATGCCTTCAATGAAATCGTAAAACAAATCTAGAAATTCCTGAGTTCAAAATGCTCAATCAAACTTGCTCTCAATGCAATAAAACAAGGCTTTGGTAAAAAATAAAATCACGACCCTATAAACCTGTACAATTTTTTTGAGAAGAAGAAACCTATGAGGTAGGCACAAAGAACCACGAACAACCAATACATCCTATTACTTTATTAAACTTACAAGCTAGATAATTGCAAATAATAAGATTCTAATATGTTCTACCTAAATATAATGCCATTTAATCTAGGCAACACAAAAGAGCATTAACAAAGCTCTATTTACAAAAAGCCAATAATTCCATCTTGTCGAACAATATTCAATACTATAAAAAAATAATGAAAACACAGTGAATTCTTTGTGTTATTCAAAAGAGAGATCCTACATTGAATTGACGCTAACTTCAACTAGAAATTGTCAACCTGATTGCCCACGAAATGATTTCTTTAAAATCGTGAAGTAGATCAATAAATTTTCTCCATTCAAAATCCTCAATCAAACTTTCTCTCAAACTTTCTCTCATAAATGATGAGCCCATATATGGATTAGATTTTCTCAATATATTATTAATGCCACAATTAGTTTGAGTTAATAATACATCAAATGAACCTCTGCATCCTTATATACATATTAGAATCCAATAAAAAAGATTAATGGTGTTTAACTTATAAATATAAATATCCACTTTCCACCATGGTAAAAGTACCTATGGTATTGGTTCAATTTATAAACCCTTCACTCTTATGTGTTTGCCAATTTGGTTATCGATAAGCTAGCGCAACTCTACTAGTGATCCCCAGGCCCTATGATATGGTTGTGCTAACGTGCATCACACATCATAAGTAAGAAAATATGATCATATTCATCCTCCAACATCCAATTTAAACCATTGATCAGGGATGGAATGCAAGGCTCAATGTGATAGATGAACCTTATGTTTTTCTTCAATCTAAAGTCAATCAATGTAATTAATCATTGGTGTTCACCTTATCTTTTTTTCCTTTCCTTTCCAATAAAAAGCAATAAATATTATAGTGTGAGGAATACAAATTATTTTTCTAACGTAAAATATAATTTTTGTAGATAATAATTTCATAATTCCTCTCGACATCTACAAGTCCCACTTTCACACTATACCTGGTGAAATCTAAAATGTTAACATATTAACAATAGCTATTGAGATTTAAACATAAATAAATAAGGAGAAAACCTATTTACTTTACCACTTAAACTATCTCTTATCACCAAAAACATTATTTAGAGGACAAATTTGAATAGATAAACATGTACGAATAATTGAAATAGGTTTTGAACACATAATATTTTATTAAAAAAATTATTGAAAAAATTAATATCTTAGAATTGATTTGGCAATACCTAATAATTGTTATAGTATTATGTACTAATTGTCCAATTTTTATTTCATAATATTTAATCCCATTATAACATGTCAATTTTTTATTTTTCACATTTTATATATTAATTTATATATACAATGTTCAAGTATTAAACAATACATTTTCTCATAATTCCTATCTATAAATTAAATCAAACTCTAAATTTTCATCCATTTTATATTAAAAATATATATAAATTAAAAAATATTAAACTTCCAAATATATTAATTTTAATTTTTTTCCATGTAAACTCTTAAACATAATGTGTTCCACCCCTGATACTTCTTCCCTTACAGACTTCTATAAAAAGCCATTTCTTCAACAAAGCACCACAAAAAGATAATATTACCTTAAGCATACCAAACTAGAGTCTACGTAGTCTCTTTATAGGTCTATGTAGCTTTTGTCAACTTGAATTGATTATGCTACCTACTGAATCAATTTTTCACAAGGCTTATATAGTCTCACTCTCTATATGCCTCTGTAAAAGTAATGAGTTGGCTTGTTGAGTGTGCGTAGGTTGTGTACTTTATGTGTGACATTCCTCAAAAATAATGATGTAATATTTCCCATATACCTAAGATTCTATTGCATCAGACATCCCGGCTAGTTTGAAAAGTGAACTTCATCTCAAAAATCAAAGTTTGTGAGAGTATGACCATAACGACCAATCTCTATAGGGTCTAACCATGTTGCATCCTCTTTTGCGTGACCATTACACTTTTGTAGGTATTTCTTGAATTCTTTCACACATGTCCTTTTATGACCTTAGAGTTCAATATGACCTCTATTTCTTCCTTCCTAACAATTGCACCTTCCACTCTAGTACCCACACCTATGCTTCCTTATTTGCTTACTTTTTGTGAAACTCAAGTAAATCAACAACATTGAATATGAGTGAAATGTCTAGTTCTTTTGGTAACTCTATTTCATAGGGGTTTGTTGAGAAATTACACACCACTTTACATGGTCCTATCTTTTTCATCTTAAGATTATTATAGGTTCTACTCAGAAATATTTCCCTATGTAAATGCACAAATTCTAGGCCTCCTACCTCAAACTCTTTATTTCTTTGTCTCTTGCCTGTGGCCTTCTTGTACTAGAGAGTACTCTACTCCAATTTTCTTCAGATCTCCTCATGTTGATCCTACATAATCATCCACTTCCTCACTCATGTAATTAATTTAGCTAAAATTACTCAACTCTAAAACTCCTCTAGGACTACTTCGAGTCATTATCTAGAGAGTTACTTTAACAATACCTTTATTTACAAGATTGTTTTATGTAAATTTTGCTTGTGCTAACACTATGTCCCACTATTTAGGCTTGTCGCCTACCAAACCTTTGATAAAATTACAAAAGATTTTATTTATTACTTTAGTTTGTCCATCTATCTATGGATGATATTTTGAACTAAAACTTAGCTTTATTCCCATCATCTTTCCTTCCAACGAAAATAAGTAATGAAAGTCACCTTCACCAATGATGAGGCATCACATAAAATAAAATTGAACTAGTTAATAGAACCTTTCCGAAAATGGCTTAGGCTAAGATAAATCATTGATGAAAGCTCAAGAAAAAACATAAGTGCAAGTGTGAATATTAAGCTTATATTATAATATTAAGAACAATTATTATTTAACTTTTGTGAAGAGTTTGAAATCTATGTCTAATAATCAATTAAAGATTTTTGTCAATTAATAAAAATTAAGTTTAACTGACCTTAAAAAATCATTAATATATTATAATGGTCAATTCACAAATAAATAATTCGTAATTTCCAACAATTTTTTGAGGTTGATATTAGTAATCTCGAATGTGATTTTGAGTTTGAGTTTAGCACTTATCTTTATAACTCACAAGAGGACAATAATGCAATTCATGTCAAGTAGAAAAGTTTTTCCTCTCAATACTAATGTGGAATGAGTTAGAAATTTTAAACGTTTACCATATGACAGTTGGCTTAAAGAAATCTTAATACTTATTATCAACGGTAATCAAGCCGTTGGCCAGCTCATTCACATTCCAAATGAGATGAGTACATTGAAAGTAAGAGAGCAATCCGCCGCCTAAAAAAATTATGTCAAATCTTTAAGGATACATCAAAGCTTAGAAAATTATATCTTACCATCTTGGACAAATTGAATTTTAGTGGGAAACATCACTTATACCAAATCATGGTTTATTAATTTAGAACTTTACATAATGTATAGTATATTGATGTTTGTAAAACCCAGATAAATACAAAAGAATTTAATATTAAATTTTATTTAAAAACATTATTTAAACTAAATCATGGTTTCAAAATGATAACTAATAAATATAATAATGTTTATAAATTTATAATTGTATATAATGGGGATGTCATATTATGTTCATAATAATACAAATAATTTAATATTGATGTTCATACTTACTTCTTTTTAATGTATATAAGATATAATTATGTTTTTTTGAGTGATGTTAATTAAAATTATATTTATCATATATAAGTTATGAAATTAATAATATTTTTAATAGGGAGAGATAGATATAACGGATTAATAAATAATTGAAGGGTTAATTTTTTAGTAATATATTTTGTATATGTAATTTTTATTTTTTTATCATTTTAATTATAATTAAATAAAATTTGACGAAATTGATTCTCTTTAATTTTTAATATATAATGCAAGATTACAATCAAACACACACTTTATTTCTTAGTTAAAGATTACAATTAATCAATCTCATACATTATTAAAAAAATAAAAAAAAAATTGATTATTTTATTTTTTTTTAAATTATATATTTTTTTAATTACTTTATTGAAAAATAATTATATTATAATTAATATTTGAACCATAAATATATATAAAATATAATAAATTTATATGTTTATATTATTTTTAATTTATTTATAAATTCACTGTAAATGTAGTTTGGAGAAAAATTGGGTACCGTGAATTTCATCTATGATTTCATCAATCACTAGGATATGGAATTTGTCCTTAATAGTAAGTTTGTGTAGTTCTTGGAAATATATGCATAGTCACTAAAACCCATCCTTTTTTTGGATGAGCAAAAATGGAGAAGAATATGGAATTTTGATAGGGTGAATCACTCCTGCCTATAGTAGCTCGTATACCAACTTTTTAATTTCTATTTTTTTGGCATAAAAAGTGGAAATATAAATTTATGTTTGGAGGTACACTCCCCAAAAATAGATAAATATAATGGTCCCAAGGTAGTTGAGGGGGTAATCAAATATTTTCACATGTTTGACTATAACATTTTTCAATTCATTTTCATAGATGGTATCATAAAGTGCTTTGAGTTGAATGGAATAGAGTTGAATGGTGATCCCATGAGAGAATTCCTTAAGGATCTTCTCCATATAGTGTAAGCTTATGACACTAATCGATCTTGGTAGGAGGTCCTTCAATGTGTATTACTGCCCAATATCAAAGAACTACATGCATAGTTATGAGAAGTCCCACAAAATTCATCAAAGGGTGCATAGCCATTAAGCCACAATAACTACATCACACCCTCCTAAGGTAAAATCAAACATGTCCAATTTGAGGTTATAATCCCCCATTGAAATACGAACATTAATAAATTTGTATTTACAAGGAAATGTTCCCCTATTGGAAATCATAAGTTCAAAGCTTCACCAGGGGTAAATAAAATAGTCATCTTCTTTGGCTAGCAATGGATCAATGAAATTATGTGTGATACCTAAGTCAGTGAGAATAGTGATGGGGTGCTTCTTGAAATACACTTTTACTCTCATAGTTTTAGGATTGGTTGCTCCTACCAAAGCATGCACTCAAAATTTTTGAGTGGGAATCTATGAGGTTGGGATCTTCTAATTATTATTTCTATTCCGATGACTCTTGAGTATCCTCCCATTCTTTTATATCAGGAGTTTACTTGACATCTAGTAAATATAACTTTTTTCAACATATTTATTGCCTTATCTGAATTTTTTTTCACAATTATAACACAACCCTTCTTCCTTATGAGCTCACATTTTAGCCTTTGTAAGGAATTTACTGGGGGTTATTTTTGGAGGTGGTGTTGTTATGTTTCATTGTGATGGTTATGGTTTCAAGGGAATAAATTTTTAATAATATTGTTAGGTTGTGAGTTTATATTCATCTAAATTGGCCAACCCAAGAGCTTCCATCATGTCTTTAGGCTTGAAATTTTTTGCCTAAGTGTGAACCATATCTTTGAGCTCACTTATGAAGCAAATCTTGAAAAATTTCTATATAAGTCTTC
The DNA here is from genome assembly GCA_037957365.1 of Torreya grandis. NCBI lineage: Eukaryota > Viridiplantae > Streptophyta > Pinopsida > Cupressales > Taxaceae > Torreya > Torreya grandis. The sequence continues at coordinate 321,192 of JARHVA010007780.1, forward strand.
GATTTTATTTTTTATTTTATCAATTTATTTTTGGTATTCTTAAACTATTCCTATTTAACTTAGTTTGGTAAGGGATCCATGGAAATCCACATAGGCATTAGAACCATATAAAACTATCAATAGTTTGACAAAGTTGTTCCAATTTTTTTATTCATGAGATTTATAATACCACTAATATCATTGGATGGCATAATTTTCTAAGTGGAATGATGTGGTTGGTACTTTGTTCACCTCCAATATATTGTGTAGGTTAAAATATCATTTTTCATGGAAAATCCTGATTACATGTTCAATAACATCAAATTTAGGGAGTAATTTTGGGCCATGCGGCATGTTTCCTAATAAGAAATTACTCTCAAACTATTTATACCCTATGAGATTACTTAAGAGTTTGATATTTTATGTATTGAGGCCTTATATCATTTTTTGCATATCAATGATTATGGATCTGAAGTCGATAGTTTATTCCTTCATGTTTTTGGTTGTAGATCAGGGTGTCTCAATTGTCATAAAAAGGGTTATGGGGATACATAAAATGTTTACTAGAGTTATATGTTAAAATGATCATCTTCATAAGATGATTGCAATGGTATAATTATCTAAAGGGTAGAAAAAATCCATACTTTTTTCAGTTGAAAGTTACCTTATGGACAAAAATTCACTAGGAATTTTCATATCTTGCAATATTTCAAAAATAAATGGCCCAAAAAATTATATCCCTACTCTAGAACCCCCTTTTATAACACTTTTGTATATTATTATGATCTTCTAAATTATGGAATTTCTAGCCTTACTCTATGGATTCTTATTTATGATTCTATGTTTCTAGGAGGGATCAAATGGTGGTAGTTTCTACCAACTCAAAGTTAGCAGGGTTAACTCAGTCAAATAAAACTGGGTAGAGTTTTTACATGGTATGTTTGGTTTGTGGACTTGCATTTAGACTTATCTCATTCATAACTAGTGTTGGCCCAGTGTTTCAAAGTGCAAATTGTGGAGGGCAAACTATACCCATATCCCACTATCCCATCTCCAAGGTTATCACAAGTAGCTTCTGGGGGCTAACCACTTATTGGTGCACCACAAGTAACAAATTGTTGACTTCCTATAGCTAAGCTTTGAAAATAATTGTGAGGTCTTCTAATATACTTGAAGGTACGTGAAAGCTCAATTTTGTGTACAATTATTATTTAGGTGTCTATAGTGATCGATCAAATACCACCCCACTTCACACCAAATCTCATGTGCTTAGAAAAACTTATAGTATTTTTTGAAATTTTAAAACACCCAACACATGGTTTCTAACTCAAAAAAATAAATTAACTACTATAGGAATTAAATGGTTTGGTTCATATGAGGAGGCTTAGTGCCACTTTTGAACCGTTTTCTGATCTCCAAGGTCCCACCCACTCAAGGTGAGGTGAGGGCATATGGTGGATAGTTATAGATAGCCCTAAATTATTATTATTGTTATGGAATATAGCCCTAGAAAGAGTTTTGGTACTATATGATATGAACCTTCTTGCAAACAAATTAAACCAATACACAAATATAAATAAATCATACTATAAATGAAATGGAAGATAACTATATTGCACTATAAGAGCGTAGTATTATATTACAATATCATTATCCTCTTTGAGGAATCCCGTTACAATATAACTCATGGGTGCATTTCCACAAGTCTTAGCTCCTAATTTATACTAATTCTATGCTAGCTAATTACTACTTCCATATAAGTGGGATTATCTTAAAATATCTCAAGTGATTAATTACAAAGTATATGCATCCATAGATTTTATTAATAATAATGATTAAAAAGAAAAAATTTAGGACGAAGTGGCCCTAATGGTATTTAGGTTGGGCAAACCCCTCTAATCACACACCTAGTCTTAATAATGTGTAGGTAGAGTTAACACCATAGCTTGTGACATCAACATCAATACCAAGGTACATAAAAAATCATTCACTCTATAGGCCCATATAGGTGATTTATAATACTCTAATATATGCTAATAGATTTTAAACAACATCCTTAAACTTGAAATTATTTCACTCTTAGCCATTGAGATTTCAAAAAACCGATAATAAATTCCAAAGAAACTTAAATTAGATTTAAAAAGATTTTGAATGAAGTTATTATTACTACATCACCTTAAGAATCAACTTGAAGCTTGTGAATGAGCTTGTTGTTTCTTATTTTCCATTAAAAATAGAGGGGAAAAAATAATGAATATAAACCCTAAACAACAAACTCTAGAAATGGCGAGTGAAAGCCTTATTTGAAAAGTTTAACTTTTTGGTTCCATCAAGAGAAATTAGAAACCTATATAGGAACTCTTAGTATTCATTGTTACTCCTGAAGAAAAGAGTTAGATTCCTTCCTCCCCTATTATAGTTGTGTGCATCTAAAAGGTTCACTCATAGCCCTTTTTCTTACATTTTTTTAATGTTTTTATTAATGTGTATGTCATTATTGGAGTGTGTCATATTTGCACTTAATGTAATTCCACCTTAGACAAATGTGTTACCAAGGTGTGATTTATTATGACATAATTAATGTGGTAAGTATCCTCACATGTGTGATAAGGGTTAGGTGTAACTTAGGGAATGGTATCATCATTTAATCCACCAGTAATAATATCTCACTCACATCTTAATTTTCCTATATAAGGACCCTTTATATTTTTATGAAAATTAATGGAGCTTAGAGTCATGTCTTGATCTAATGGAGATGTAATATTTTATTAATTCATGTTACAGTGAAAACATTCTTGGTTTCACACATATTGTATATTTCACATGATTAATACAATGTGTCTTTATTGGTGAATCTCTCTTTGGTCTAAATACTCTATGTTGATGGTGTCTATCTTAAATATCCATGGGCTATATTGAATAAAATGTGTGTGTGTGTGTGTGTGTGTGTGTGTGTGTGTGTGTGTGTGTGTGTGTGTGTGTGTGTGTGTGTGTGTGTGTGTGTGTGTGTGTTGTCATTTATAATATGGTATTAGAGTAGGCTTTCTTAATAAGATCAGTGAGAGTGTTTGAAAGATCAATATCACTCTTAAATCTTGATTGTTAGGAAGATAAAGAGGATACATAGTAGAGAAGGAGCCTCAAGCACTCCAAAGCTTCAATTGTTATCAAGATTAAAGTGGTAAGTATGATTTTTTATCTGTTCATCAACTTCTATGATAAGTTCTTCACATGTCCCATATATTTTATTTACATTTGGTTCATTCCTTCAATTGGATTCATGTACCATTTTTAGATCTACATATGGATGAGTTTCATGGAAGTTGTTTTTATTGAATTTTCATTTGAGTGTTTTCGGTGTGTATCATACATTTCCATTATTTTCAAAGTGCCAAAGAAAGTTTTAACTTTCATTTCACTTGAATATGACATTGTGATCTCATTTATCAAGCCATATAAACAAATTTAGAGAATTATCATGGGCAAGAATGACCCAAAGGAAAGGAAAACAACCTTTTTTGCTCATCTGGCATGTTTTCAAGACCATATTTTGAGTTTTTATATTATATTGTGATGAGTTGTTGGCTCTTATGTTTGGCTATAGATTGGATCTTAATCTGTCCAGAGGGTGTTTTTTTCACCTTACATTTTTTATTCATGTGGCATATTAGGCACTCTCACTTGAGGATTTTTTAGTTTTTTTCTACACACCTACCATATTGACACATTTGGAGATATTGAGATGCTTTGTCTTCACTCCCTAGTCAGTATTAAAGGGGTGTTATATACTATCAATAATTTCTTGATTGTTTGAGTATGATATGTACATAGTGATTATTCCTAATAGATGTAAGGTTGGTTTTTTCTTAGAGGATATCCATGTCACTCCATTTTAAATCTAGTTATTTCATAGAAGAGATCAATGACATTCCATTTATATTCATTTAATTATGTATTCTATAACTAGATTCATTCCATATAACTAGATCATTTTTAATCTAGTTATTTGGTTGTTTTTTATGTTCCAATATTCATTTTTGTTCACATAACTAGATTCAAGGTAGTTAATTTTTGTTCATTCCATTAGAGGATTCATCATATTTGGTAGACATTTAAGTTGATAGCTTCATTTTAATTTTTTCACTTTCATTGTACACGAGTACCTCATCAAGCCTAGTTTTTTAGACCCATTCTTGTGAGCATAAGATTTTTACTTTTTTACCACATCACCTAAGCTAGCCTTCAAGGGGATGTTGTAGTGTATCATATTCACACTTGATGTGAATTCCAGCTTAGGTAGATGTGTTTATAGGGCAATATGTATTATGTGCACAAATTATTAAATGCACAATTAATGTGGTATCTATCCTCACATGTGTGAGAAGTGTTCAGTGACAAAATAGGGAATGATCCTACTTTTTACTCCACCAATGTTAATATCTCACTCACATCTTATTTTTCCTATATAAGGACCCTTTGTGTTCTTATATAAAGTAAAGAAGCTTAGAGTTATCTCCTGAGCTAGCAGAGATGTGGTCTATTAGGGAGTCTTGTTATAGTGCAACCATTATTGGTTGGAAAATGTAAATGATATTTTATGATTATATAGCACCTCAGTATTATACACTTGGTAAACTCAGACCTTGGTTGTTATTTTTAATTCTATGCCTTTCTTGCTTCAAATCACACATCTACTCTATCTTTGTGCCCCTTGGCCTATATCTATTAGTCTGACCAATATTATGTTGATGACCCAGGTCTTCTATCTTTACCAAAATTCTTAAAATGTACTTATCTTATATCTCTACAATTTATGAACTTGTACCTATTTTTTCTCCTTAAACACTAATGTCAAAGATAGATAGTAGCATCTATGGTATTATCCTATCCCAATGTAAGTGTTCATTTCCCTAAAGTTATCTAATTTGTAAATGAAACATATCCTAATGGTCAACCTAATTGATTTAATGTGATTTATTACTCCAAATGGATTTCTATAAATATAAAATCAACCCTCATTTTTTCTCACATAGCATTTGAACATAAGAGCATTCAATTGAACAAAACTTCCTTATTTAATCCTATTTTCATTGTAGTCATAAGTACTACACATCTACAGGTTTGAAGTACTAAAGGATAGTCTAAGAACCTAATTTTCAATGTTACAATATAGCTCACTAATTGTACTTGTTTTCTACATATTTCATGATTCACACACAATCCAACAAGTAGGGGATAACTACATGAGTTTGAGGCCCTCTTCTATAGTATTAAATATGAAGCCATCACCCTCTAAAAGGAGGCTCTTTGGGGTTAGCTTGACACCATGTTCCCACTAACCCATTTTTCCTCAAGGTCACTATGAAGATGGAGAACTAGGGTTTTACCATTTCATAAGGAGTGATATTCCATGGCTTAAATATGAATGCACCATAGCGAAGGTGAATCAAAACCCAAAAGTATATAGGTGGTCACATCTTATTTTAATAGGTATTCTATATAGGAAACTTGCATCAAACCCAGATAGTAGCATCAATGTAACTATCCTAGATTGACATTAGTGTTTAGAGTGCCAGAAGTGTTAGAACCAAAATCTAATAAATGTTCTAAAATCTCATTCTAGTCTAATTTATACGTATTCTAGATCCATAACTTCATTAAAATTGGAACAAGTTAAGTACATCTCTTCTTTGTCATTTTTATATCTAGCATTATTCTACTTTCCATATTTAGACCATTTTAGCATAATAAATTTAGTATATGCTTCTATTATAGATTTGATTATCACCCTTATACCATTTCATTTCTATATACCTCTTTAATGTAAAAAATAGGGTTAATGATAAGATCACCTTAGATTAACATTTTAAGGTTAAGCATTTGGTGAACCTGATCTTTGAATGTAATTCTACCTAATTATACCCTATAGGATGCTTATCACCTATTTTGTCCTAATATTTACTGACTTCATATCCTTTATCATGGATGATAATTATTTCTTTTATGACTATGATTATCAAGCTATCCAACTCACCTTCAAGGAAGGAATTAAAATTGACTACTCTTTCATTCTTCCAAGTGCTAAAGCATGTAATATAAAAGCCTTGAATGGTGGTATTTATTATCCCTCTAATCAAGTCCATGATCCTACCACTTCAAGAGATTAGTTGATCTATCGTATGGCAGACAAAAAGCCTTTAGCCATACTTTCTACACCACCACTATACGACTTTGGTATTTGATACTTGTAAAAGTATGGATATCAAGGCCAAAGATTAAGCAAACATGAGAAAGGTATAACCCACCCTATATCTATTTAAACACAAAAATACAAATAGGCAAGGGATGGGGTTTTCTAAAACATCCCTGACTTACCAACCATTTCAGTCAACCATACATGTACATCTTACCAAAAAAGTTGGTACATATGACTAGGATATTCCTTCATTTGATCATCAAAAAATATGCTAACTACATAAAGATATTGTGGTTTATTTAAAAATAACTAATAAGGGGGACATATCTTTAAGAAAATTGATTAAATCCCCCAACATCGTTACATTTCCAAACAATATCCCTCTATTCAAGGGTGATGGTTTTCTTTTACCATCATATATATATATAAAGTGTCCTTACCAAAATTTTATAAAGTTAAAATTTTTATATCCTTAGCAAAGGAAAATGAAATAGATTCTTAAAATGATACAAGATATTCAAATGATATACCAACCTACCAAAGTTTAAAGATCACATACCATTACCAAAATGACCTGAATTTAGTGATCATGAACTTACACTTGTTATACATGAGGATGATGAGACTCATATGCCTAGATTCAAAAAAGGTGGTGGGTTGTAACCAATGATAACACCTATGACAAACATATTTATCCACATAGAATATTTAATGTCCATGATGAACATTATTGGGGATCTTCAAAAACAAGTTTTTATACTCCAAATACAAATGGATTTCCATAATGATAATGCACATGTAACCTCATTCAATAATAAATCTCTTGAAAAATGTATACTTGAATATTATTATCCACAATATTTTGAATTACCAAATTTACATCTCTTTTTTAGACATAAGGACCCATTCGACCACATGATTATTTATATATATTGTTTTGGTCAATGGGAACAAATGACAAACTATTGCTAAATGTTTTTCATTTGAGTATTTTCAATGAGGCTCAAAATTTCTTATATATTTAACCAAAGGGTTCCTTAATTACTTTATTACAATTAGAAGATCATTCTTCATGGCTTCTAGTACCCACAAGATGCCAAAACTTATATTAGAACATTTACACAATTTCAAACAATGTGATGATGACTCCCTTCAAGATTATACTATTTGATTCAAAAGTACACCATATGAGTTAGATTTAGATCCTCAAATTTGGTGTTGCAATTTAGCTTTAGTAGAGGCCTTATTTCCCTATTAAAGGAAAGAACATTGCATAAACAATATGAATCATCTACCCATTTGAATAATGATGTTCATAGATATGTTTCTTTCATAATTACTCATTTAAAGGAACTAAACATATCTCCCTCCAAATACATAATCTTTATCCCTCTCATAAAGGATGGAGATAACTTACCTAGGGAGCATTATGAATAAAAATGTGGTATCCATAATCTCTATATTATCAGCTTGAAAATGTTACTCAACATGGGGCCACTCCAAGGTCCATATATTATGCAAGAATATCAAAGTGAATAATTAAAAAAGCATCCACACTAAAAATATTTAACAATTACCTTAATCATGGGTGGTTCTTATTTTTGGCATAACCATAATGATCCTATATAAGTAAAAACATCTTGCAATAAGATGTCTACAACAATTTGGTTTCAATCTAAAAAACTTACAAAATAACAAAGGTTTGAAAGACCCTTTGGGAAAAATAATAACACCAATTGTTTGTGGTCTTAAAGTAATTAAAACATGGATTTGGATTATGCCTACCACATCTCGATATGCATTTACACTACGAACTCTTTGGCTATACCAAATGGAAGCAAAAAATTGATCCAAATCAGCAAAGTATTTACTTTCCTCATGAAGGAAAATTAATACATATTTCAAATGACAACATTACTTCTACTACCATGAAAAATGTGAGAAACAACATGTTAGATTTTTAACCTATCCAATCATGAAGCAAACAATGTAAAATATCTAACTTAAGGTTTTAAGGTTCACAGTGGGGGAGGTATCTATGACCATCCATGGGATGGAATCATATGATGATCTTTCCTATTCAAATATTCCAAAAATACCAAAAACATCAAAAATGTCTACAAAACATTTTCATCGCCTACATGTTATATTAACTTATTGGAACCTATGTGTTAATTCCACGTTGATGAATGGCATATTCATTTATTATACATACACATATGTGTAACACTTCTACTTGAGTGTGATGCAAGCATATATAGATACATGATACATTCTAAATTTAAATGTTAGGATTTACCTATACTCATGCCATATGGACATTAGGGACATCTAATTTTTTTTATTTTGATACACACATGTTATATGATTCGATGATCACTCTACATTATCATGTTTGAGCTTACATATGTACTTATATATGCCTTTATCCATGATTATATCTTACACAGGGTACTTGATATGTTATACACTTGAATTTTTTCCCCAATACATTGATCCATGGGATACTATGACATGTTCATGTTGGTTGTTTATGATTTACCTTATGCACTTCACTGTCTTTCCTTGCTATTGTATTCCTTATTCAAACATCTAAATATGTTCCTTTGCTTGTAACCCCTGTACCTATATATGCTTTTATTGACATTTGCATATGTCATTATTTGTTGTATGGACATTTGGATATGTCACTCTTTATTTTATATACATTTGACTAAGTCATATCCCTTAGATTTTATGACATTTGAACATGCCCCTTGCTTACAGTCTCCTTGGACCATTGCCTTTTGACTTGCTTTTTAGTGCACTTGTGTGTGTACTTATTTGATTGTTGAGCTTGTAGTATTACTATCTAGACGTTTCCATGATATTTATCATTCATCTTAGGCCTACATGTGATCACATTAATTTTATGTGATTCAATACTACATCTACCTATACATGTTCCTTCTATATGCTACATGGTTACATTCACATATTATATAGTTATCTAATCATTTTGAGGTGAGGTAACTACAAGTTCCTATCTTTCTCTCACCTCAAAGGGGGGGAATATTAATATGGGCATTATTTGGAAACATGTTTTCCACATTATTTCAGTATATGATACTTATATAAATTTTTAGATTCAATGGGGGTATTTTTTGGAAGCATGTTCTCCACATTCATTCAATATATAATACTTATGTCAGTTTCTAGATTTAGTGAGGGCATGCTTTGGAAACATGTTATACACATTCATTCAATATGTGTTACTTATGTTAGTTTTTAGATTAGTAGGGGCATGTCATATGGGCATGGCTTCCACACATTCACAGTTCTCAAATTTTAGTGGGGGCATGCTTTGAAAGCATATTCTCTATGCCTATTCAGTTTTTAACATCTCTACTTTATAGTGGAGGAATGTTTCATAAACATGTCCTCCACTTTGGTACTTTTATTAATTTTTATATTTCTCCATCTATGGTGGGGGCATGCTTTGTAATCATGTTCTCCACTCTTACACAATTTTTTGAATTGGTCAAAACACAAAGTTATATGATCCAAATTCACAGTTGTGGCAAAACTCTATACATTGGTAGTATTGGTATACATTGTTTCATCATGAGACATATATAAGGTGCATATGATATGAAACATGTGCCTAATATTACAAAATCCAAATTAGTTTCAGATTATAAAATTCTTTTGTATACTTTTACCACATCATGGTCTTTTTCATAATGATGCCCCACAAACTTTTACAGACTTTATTGAGCCAATCTACTACAGTAGTTAGTTCACCTTTTGGTATAGTTGAGGCGATAAAATCACTCAATCTTTCTAAGTTTTAAGGTTGGAATTGATCATCTAGTATCATCAGGTTATAATTATCATTGAGTTGAATAGTTGAGCTAATCTCAACTGCCAAGTGGAAACTCACTTTTACTCCAAAATTAGGGGCATGTGCCTCTCTCTCTCTCTCTCTCTCTCTCTCTCTATATATATATATATATATATATATATATATATATCCTTGGATATATTCACTTTAAATATTTATTTAATTTTATTAATCTCAGTTTTAGAACCTTATAATGATACATCTTTTTTAAAATAACTTGCCAATAGGCAAGGCGGTTACATCAATACACAGGTGTACTCCTAAACCTTGATATTTTAATTTTAATATATTTCAATTACTTTTAATTCCAAATTATATGAACTTATTTTATACTGTAATATGCTCTTGGTTTCAGGTTAGTCACTTGATAGCACTCAAGTTGGGCACACATAAAGACAAGATGTGTATACATACCTAAGTACACATTCATTTCCTTTAAACTAGAAATCTCATTACTATATTAAGGGGGGGAGAGGGTTGAGGGGGGGAGGGAGGTGGCGAGGAGCGAGGGCGGGTGGCAGGGAAATGTAGATGATATTTTATGATTATATATCACCTAAGTATTGTAAATTTGGAAAACTTAGACCTTGTTTGTTCCTCTCAATTCTATAACTTTTCCACTTTTACAAGTCTCTCATTTGCTCTATCTTTATGCCCCTTGGCTTATATCTCTTAGTCTAACTAGTCTTATGTTGATGACACAAGTATTATATCTTTTCCAAAATGCTTCAAATGTACTTATCTTCCACCTTTGTAAGTTCTAAACCTATACTTACTTTTTTACTCCCTAGACACTAATGTTTGGGACAGACACTAGCATCAATGGTAATGTCCTATCCTAAAAAAAATGTTCAGTGCTCTAAAGTCATCCAATTTATAAATAAAATGTATTCTAATGGTTGGGCTAAGTGATTTAATGTGAGTTACTACTCCAAAGGGATTGATATCAATATAAGATTAACCCTCATTCATTCCTCACCTAGCATTCAGATAAAAGAGCATTCAATTAAACAAAACTTCTTTATTTATTCTTATTTCCATACCAATCATAAGGACTGCACATCTACATGTTCTAAGCACTAAAGGAGCATCCCAAGAGCCTGATTTTCTAAGTTAAAAGCTAGGTCACTATTGTACTTGGTTTCCACATATTACATGATCACCCAAAATCCAACACATAAAGAAGAACTATATGACTCTGAGGCCCTCTTTTAGAGTATTGGCTATGTAGGCAGTTCTCTCTAACAATAGGGTCTTTGGTGCCAACTCGACACCATATGCCCACTAACCCATTTTTTCCCAAGGCCACTATGAAGATGAAGAACTAAGGTTTTACCATTTCACAAGGAGCAATAGTCTATAACCCATTTTTTAACACACCAGAGTGAGGGTGAATCAAAACCCAGAAGCATCCAAGTGGTCACATCCTATTTCAAAAGATATTTCATATATGACACTTATGTCAAACTCAAATAGTACCATTGATGCAACTATCCCAGGCTTACATTAGTGTCTAGAGTGCTAGAAGTGTTGGAGCTAGAATTTGACAACTATTCTAAAATATCCTTCTAGCCTACTTTCTGCATGTTCTAGATCTAGAACTACATTAACATCATAACAATCTAAGTGCATCACTTATTTATCATTTATATATCTAGCATAGTTCTAATTTTCATATTTAAACTATCTTAGCATAGAAAATTTAGTGTAAGCTTATATTTGATTTTATCATCTAATTGGCTTGCTATAGATCTGATTATCACCCTTGTGCCATTTCATTTCTATATACCCATTTAAGTCAAAATATAGAGTTAATGATAAGATCACCTTAGATCAACATTTTAGGGTTAAATAGAAACATAGATTATATATTACACATAATTAATATAATGTGCCTTTATTTGTTTATCTCTCTTGTCTAAATATTTTATGTTAAAGGTATCTGTGTTGAAGATCCATGGGCTATGTTGAACACAATAAATTACATTTTTTTTTCATTTGTAATGTTCATCTCAAGATGTTCTGCAGGAGTGGTTATACCCTAGTGACTTTTTTTCCAAAAAAACATAAGGCTAGGTGACTCACTTAACACAAAAACACCTTAAAATATTTTTTAATAAGAGAAGAAATGGTAAATATTTAAAATTTGGGCTCTCACCCTCTTCATTTTTCTTCTATTTTTCAGGTCTCTCCATTATTTGATTGTTCTTATTAAACTACCTAATGGGGGAAACATGTAATGAAAATTTAAATTAGATAAATGTATTTCAATCAAATTGTAATAAAAATAATGTTGTGTTCATTTTTCTACCTAACTTAGCCCTACATATTCTTTTGGTAAGAACCAAAAATAATGGAGACTCAACCTTTAGTACATCAGCCTATCACTTAGGACTGAATACTTGAGCACTCTCCCAAGACATAGTAAGAAACACCGAGGCCCTTTTAATGATAAAAAATCATTAAAATATATACACACATCATCTTATAATATAAAGTAAAAATATTACACATTGTTCATATACACAAAGAATAAGATAAGAATACTCAACACATAACTAAAATACATTCACATATTCACAATAGTATGCAACTAGTACAAATAATACATTCTCAAAGCTTACAAAATTCCTTTATTAATGATCCTTACATATAAAATTCAAAGGTTCTACACACAAACCCTATCTAAATGCATTCATGACTCAACAACTTCAGAGAGTCCAACCTATAAGATCTTATATCCTCCTCAAATGTAAGGCTAAGTTATCTATTTATAAGTTTCCTTGGACCCCTTTAGTTGGTTCTAACTCATCCTTTCACAAATGGGCATGCCAACTACATTCAAATATATAAATATTCCTTCATGAATCCTTCCACTATCTACTACAGAGTGACATATTATTTTTCCCCTTCTAGCATATTCCTTTACCAATATGGACCTAACTCCATGTATCATTAATTCTATTTTTTTCTCTGGTTTCCAATATTCATCATCCCCTCCATTTATTTCTTAATCATGTACATCTTACATTTGATATGTACTTGTGCATGCACATTGTGCATCATTATATATTTCTCCTCCTATCTACTTGTATTGTCTTTTTGATATGTTCCTTTGTGTATCAATCATTGTAACATTCACCTTTATACTTGGCATACCTTTTATTCTATTCAACACACACTCCAAATATTCCACCATTTCCACATAAGGTAAATTGTCCCAATTTGACCATTTTCCATATCTCTTAAATGTAGCGATTGAACAATGTGCCATCACACAAAAATTAATATAAACTTTAAATTGGTTATTCATAAATGGTGTTATTTAATATTACTTTTGGAATAATTTCTCCACACACTCATGCCAAGATATCATCTTTTTCCTATGGTTTCAATTTTTCTTATGAATACATGGTTATGCTGCATAATTTTTTATAGGTGAGCCACTCTCAATCATTGGTGTGAACCCAAATCTTCCTTCAAGAAACCAAATTTATTCCATCATTATTAAAATTGACTTGACCATTGAAATTATTCTCCCCTAAAGTGTGAATCATTGAACACCATTACAACTTCCTCCATGATGTACTTGGCATAATTGAACATTATTTTTTACTTTGTATAAGACATGTTATGCAGATGAATTCCACTGTCACCAAAATCCATTGCTTTAGAGTGATATACTTATATATAGCATCAAAAAAAATTACACCTTAATTTTAGTTCCTTTTGTTGATATCCTTATAATAGTCACTACCCTTTTTATCTGTGAAACCTTCTTTAATACCCTACACACATTACATTCCTCATTCTTGAGATTAATAATTTTACTTATTCTATCGATTGATATGTTCAATATTCTCTCAAATATATTCAACCTTCCCTCATGTGTGTATGTCAACAAATACTTCACCTTTTATATATTTCTAATGTATGGTAACTCGTTCAAATCCATCAACACAATAGTTTCAAAAAATTACTTGACCTTTTTGTCTCCCATTTTTAACTCCATATCCCCTCCTAGCAACAATTGATATTCCTTCTTCCTAAGGTTTAAATCTTCAACAATTCAAGATCCTAATCAAGATGTCAATGTTTATCCTTCTATCATTACTTTTTTATATGCCATAAATGGTATCGTAAAGGGGGGTTTGTATATACCATTATGCACATACTCTATAATTTTCCTTTCTTACGATGCCTCTCCATATTTTCACTATAGTTTTATATTTCACTTGGATATTCATCTTTATGCTTTGGTTGTTTAATTTTTCATCTATAAATGACCATTCTAATGCACTATTTTGCCCTTATACTTTCACATGCATTTATTACCATATCTATCCCTTCATTTATTGAGTGCCTTCCCTCCCCTCTTTTTGACATCATCTATTTCCTTTTATTTTCATTTATTAAATTATATTTCTAGGTTATGTGCACCAATTTTTCCTTCTTGCACATCATACCCCACACATTAAGTTTTATGGCTAAACATGTTCTTTTGCACACTTCCTTATTATATCATAGACCCAAAAAAATGTTATGTGCCAATTTTCACACTATTGAGACATTCTATTTATACACTTTCCTACCACTTTATGACCAAACTATTATTTCTTTTATTTTTCCATGCCCATATTAATATTTTGAAAAATACTCTTACATGAATTCCTATTCATACAAAAACTTACCATGCCATTTTATTTTAATTATGTTTTTGATTGAAAAGTGCACTTCTATTAATTTAACAAAAAATATAGTACAACATTAATTATACAAAAAAATGGGTGGAAAAGTCACACCCCCAAAAACTAACGAACTAAGGAAGCCTCTAGCTATAGTCAACCTCTTCTAATTCCATTGATCAATTAGATAAAGTACCCAATTTCCATTTCACTTGCACTCGATATGCATTATATAACAATTATCTATACAATGAGATTTTGTATTCCTTATTACGCACTTGGAAAAACAATCCCTCTTAGAGATGATTAAAATTCAAGTATAATAATATAAAAGATTCCTTGTTTGAATCTCCTAGATAGATTTATAGGATTATCTGTGCTTATTAACATAAAGCAAAGAACATGTTAACTAAAAATAAAACTTGAAAACTTGAAATATTTTTGTGTTATGATTTTTTATTGCCATTAGAGTTGCCTTATTTATAACCTTCCCTTGCATGTTATTTAAAAAATAGTTGGAGCCTATTCTATACAATATTTCAATGTAATATCTCTCCAAAGGTCTATTTCTTATCCTTATTCTCCCTTATGCTAAGTAGGTTGACTTTACTTAGTCATTTGTTTTCAACCTAGATCATTTGATTTTCCTTATCTATGAATTTTAAATTTCCTAGTGAATTTTATTCCTTGACTTATTTCTTGGATTGCACATCCTTGGTTTTCATTCTATTCTTAGTATCATTATTCATTGGTACCCTTTTTGACTATGTCACACTTTATGCATATTTCCTCCTTTGAACTATACTTCACTTTCCTTGGTACCTTAAAATCTGACTTTAATCCTTTGTTTATGCACATCGTATTTAACTTATACCTTATTATGTGCATTTTTTGTGACCTAAACCACCTTTACATTTGTGGTTATTTTATTTCTTCCTTTTTATTGTGAGGTTCCTATAATGGATTTTTTAATGCACACATGTCTCATCTTGGTACCATCTTCGACACTCTTTTTCTCTCATCCTTCATCTTTCTATCAATATACTCTTTACTGAATATGAACTATCACCATTCACCTTTGCATGTTTATGCCATGTGACCTTTAATGTGTCCCTTAGCTAGTGGGAACATGTTGGCTAGAAGTATCTAACCCTTATTCTTTACTCATCTAAATCAAGGCCTTCTTCTTTTGTATCCTTTCCATCTACCTTCTTTGTGTAACAACATTAAAAATATTTATCTCTCCTTCATGTGATTTTACTTCCTCCATGTATGCTACTCCATATTCATTATCAATGGGAATGACAAGCCTTTTCTTCCCATTCTCAAAGCTCATATAGTGTTGTTGGAAGTGAATTTCATCATGATTTTTGTATCACCATTATCTTCCCAACAATGCAAGATAATTATTTTACTTGCCCTCTTTATTACCTCAAAATCCACTAATAAAAATACTCCCATTATCTCCAAATGTATGTTGTGTAAGAAACTAATAGATGTTGAATATGTTTTGTTTACCATAAACAACATATTACTTGAAGGATTCAATGTTGGATTCCCTGTGTGATTCCATGCTTCCTTCATCAATATGTTCACATATTCCCATATATCAGTTAGTATGTTATTCATCACTTAATCATTGATCATGACATCAATAATTATCTCTTGATAAAATGGTGTACTCCTTGTTTTACACATTCCCCATGGTGTTTCTTGAACTAACTCTTAGTGATCCCCCACACTTTTTTGAAGTAATGATTTCAAAAAAGGAATTATGCCATTTGTCCTTAATAATGAAAGGAGTTCTTATATTTCTCCCACTCCAACTTGATGATGAACACTTCTTGTGCCTTCCCATATTTTTCCCTCATCTCACATGTAGTTTGCACTTCACCTTGCAAAGTGTATAATCATTTCTTATGTTTCCCTTGGGATATTCTTTTGCAAATGCACATTAGTGTACATATTTTTTCCAACATATTATTTATGTTACATGTTCTCCCTCAAAGGTAGTGAGTTATCCATCTTAGTCCTCATGTCTCCATCCCACTCCTAGTCATTATGTTAACCTTGGGACCTCTACCATCCCTTCCATCTAATCACTTTTTTACTGAAGATCTTTCTTTTCCAATGTGAATGATACTCAAAACCTTTTGAGCTTGATATTTTTGGATGATTTTTTATTTTATATTCCAATAATCCTAAGTATTGTGGTCCTTCCTACAATGCCCAAAAGTGGGATAATTAGTACAATCTCTCCAGTAGTGACCAAATCCACACTTGAAACAAGTTCCAAGACCACATCCCTTGACTCTGCCTTCTCTTCTTCCACACTGTGAGGTTCCTCCACATTTATTGAATCCAACACCTTTATTATAACTTCCCCATTTTTTAATATATTCCTAAAACCTAGTATTTGGTAGTATCCTTTGTCTTGGTTTTAGTTAAACCTATCACCTTGAGGTTGGTTACAACCTCATTAGTTATGATAACCACCTTGGTTTTAATAACCACCATGAAATTATGATTGTGGCATGATGGTAGCTTGGCACAACCCTAACATCTCCATTTCTTCCTTGATCCTATATATCACCTTATAATTCATTATGTAGTGCATATTCAAATTACAGATATTTTAATAGTAAGTGACATTGATTTTATTTGTGTGTTGTAGTAAATGACATTACACGTTTCATGGTCCTTTTTAAACCTCACAAGACAATGTCACAATTTTTACTTTCTTCTTTGTGAAATTATCCTTTGAATTTCCATCCACTTCACAAATAAAATACCACAATCATTCTGAAACATCCCATGTAAAACATGTTAAAAAATTTGCAGTTGTGTCTCCATCTTTAAATTATGGGCTTTAGGGGACTTGACAGATGTTGATGTGGGTCTGCAATTCATCGCTGAGCTAGGGCAACTATGCCCTAGCTTGTTTCTACCATGTCTGTGCTTGCGTAGGAGGGGGGTGGTTGATTGTTTGTGTGGGGTGGGGAGCTGTGGATTTTGATGTCGAAGTTACTAGTTTAACCCTTCTTTTTAACTGCCATTCTATGTTGTGACTGCTTTTTGGATGTCATTCTGTGCTTGAGTCTGTGGAGGTGCCTGGATGGATCCCATTGCTATGGATTGTCCAAGGAAGGGTGTGGTTATGGCTAAGAGTGAGCCTTCTAAGGCTGTGCCTGGTATAAGTTTTCGTGAAGCGGTGGGCTTGAATATGTTGGGACAGGAAGGGAGGATATTTGAAAATGCCTTCTTTTCTCAGACTACAGGTGTTAAGGATTTGAGCTCACCTGGGGGATCTCGAATCATGAAGATTAATGATTACCTTGAGTGGTGCAAATAAAGACCCAAATTGGTAATCCCTTTTGAAATGATCGCTGAAGATGTTGAATATTACTCTAAGCATTCACTGTATTACAAGTTTTTGGGATTGAGAGTCTCCCTTCAATTTCTAAAGAATTGGGCTCGGAGAGTGTGGGAACTAGAGGGCGAAATGGAGGTCATGTTGCTTGCAAACAATTTTTTCAAGGTTTCATTTCTTTGCTTGGTTGATCGCAATAGGGTTTTTAAGGGTGGGCCCTATTTTTATAATCAGGTTGGGCTATTCATCAAACCATGGCATGCAGGATTTAATCCTTCTGAGGAACTACCAAATCAAGTTTCGGTGTGGGTTTGGTTACCAAAATTTCTAATAGAATGTTGTCGAGAGGATGTTCTTCATATGTTAGCATCAATGCTCGAAAGGCCGGTGGGGTCTTCAACACAAACCTTGGGTAAAAAAGTTATGACTTTTGCTTGAATTTGTATGGAAATTTATTTGAGTAGACCACTGCTAAATGCGGTGGAGATGTGTGCGGGCTCATATTCCTGGGTGTAATAACTAGACTATGAGACCCTTCCTTTCAAATGATGACTTTGTCATGAATATGGCCACCTAGTACAAAGATGCCCGAAGGCCAAGCCAGGGGAGCAACAACCTCTGCCTCCTCCTAGCAACACTCTTGGTGCTGATAAAGGGAAGAAGTCTAGTGCTAGCGAGGCCAAGGATGTTGAGGGTTTTGTTTAGGTTAAGGCTTGAAACTGAAATAGAGGTCAGAAGAGGACCCTAATGGAGCAACAGGAGGAGGATACTTTTAACAAGTTTGAAGTCTTGGATGAATTGGGCCAGCAAGAAGTTAATCCTAGATTAATTAGTGTAGAGTAGCTTGCAGTGGAGTTTGGACTGGAGATTAATTCTTCCATTCCTCCCTCTTCTTCTCAGGAGGAATTTGCCTTGCCTATGGTCACAAATGGGTAGACAGGGGCACATATGATGATTTTAGAACCAAATGTTGATCTGGAACAGGGTGTAGAGGACGTGGATCTTCCAGCACGAATTGCAGTTAAAGATACGGATAAGTGAGGTAAGTCTTCTCCTCATTTGGGAATTCTTCAAAAGGATGGTAAGAAGGGGGTTTCAGATAAAAGTGTTAAAATGGGACGAAAGAAGGACATGGAGAAGATTAAGATGATAGGGGAGACTTTGGTAGAGTTAGGATCTATTAAGACCTTAGATTCCCACTTTTTGACTCCTCCGAAATGATCATTATTTCTTGGAATGTAAGGGGCTTGAACAGTGGCCCTAGATAAAGAGTTGTTTGAGAACTAGTTAGAAGTCATTCTCCTGATGTTTTCTTCCTTCAAGAGACTAAGGTTTTTATGGAATATATGATAAGTATCGCACCTAAGTTATGGAGGCATGGTCAATGTCAGTGCATTGGATCTCAGGGATCTTTGGGGGGTGTGGCATGTCTCTAGAACCCATGAAAGATCCAACCTGGGTTCTGGATTTCCTTTAAGTCCTCCTTATCCATGATTTCTTTGTGCATTGAGTCAGGGGAATCTGTCCTTTTTTCTAATGTTTATGCTCCTATTGATTTCCAAGGTAAACTTCTTGTATGGAATAATATTCACTTAGTTCTTAGCTTATTTCCTTACCTGCCATGGATTATTGCTAGAGACTTTAATGATATTCTTGATTTAATATAAAAATGGGGAGGTAATGCAAGACTGGATCCCTCTTCTATCTTGCTCTAGGATAATATCTCGGCACTCAATCTTGTGGATATCAAGCCTAGCAATGGCCACTTCACTTGGAACAATAGAAGGGTGGGTGACAGGTGCATAGCTAAACGACTAGACCGCTTCATGACCTCCTATTTTTGGGTGGGTGGATTGTGGTCTTCCAGCTCTGAGATATTAGATTGGAGAGGTTCAGATCATTGGCCCATAAAGCTTATCATTTCCTTAGCCTGTTTGCCTTGAAATCCACCTTTCAAGTTCTAACTCATGTGGCTCAAGGACCCAGACCTGTATGGATGTGTTGCTGAATGGTGGAGGGTAGGTAGGCCTATTGTTGGTATAGTAATATATATTTTTGCTAAGCTCATCCAATTTGTTAAGTATCAGCTCAAACGGTGGAATTGACAAAGCTTCAAGAACATCTACTAGGCGAAGAATGAGGCTCAAATGGAGTTGAATGACATTACCAGATTGATTAGGGAAGAGGGGATGTCTAAGTTTTTGTTGAGGGAGGAAGCTAGTGCTTTAAAAACATTAGAGGAATGTGAGCTGAGAGAGGAAATATTTTGGAAATAGAAAGCTCAGATTGAGTGGCTACAAGAGGGGGATAATAACATTGCCTTCTTCTTTAATTCGGTGAGATCCAGATAGCATGGTAATTTGATATCATCTTTGGTTACGGATAGGGGGGAGGTTATCTCTTCTACTCAGGATATCTCTAATGAAACAGTGCAATATTTTGTTTCTTTATTTAAGGAGGAATCGCAGGGGGACTCGGTTGTAGAGGCTTAGGTCCTCTCTTGTATTCCTTATTTGGTTTCTTTGGAAATGAAAGAGCATCTTATGAGTACCATATCTTTGGAGGAGTTAGAGAAGATTGTTTTCCAGATGCAAAAAGGAAAGGCTCCTAGTCCAGATGGCTTCTCGATTGAGTTCTTTCAGGATTTTTGAGAAATTATCAAATTAGATTTATTGGTAGTTGTTCAATAATCCCAGAAGAACAAGCAAATGCTGTAGACCCTGAACTCTACCTTCTTGGCTCTCATTCCCAAGGGGGAGGGGGCTAATTAGTTAAGTCAATTTCACCCCATTTCTCTTTGCAATGTAATTTATAAAATTATATCTAAGTTGATTACTGAAAGGTTAAAAAAGTGGCTTACATTGTTAATTTTTGAAGAGCAAAGTGGCTTTGTGGAGGGCCATAAAATTTTGGATGGGGTGGTTGTGGCTACAGAGACTATCCATTCCATGACCAAGTCTAAAGATAAAGCTATGTTCATCAAGCTGGACATGTCCAAGGCTTATGACAGAGTTCGTTGGTCCTTCCTCTAGAAGGTTTTGGGTGGCTTTGGTTTTGAGGAGGAATGGATTCACTGGGTTATGTGTTGTGTGAATTTGCATTCTTTCTTAATTTTGATTAATGGTGAGCATTCTAATCTCTTTGGGGCCTCTCGAGGTCTGTGGCAAGGTGACCCTCTCTCTCCTTACCTATTTCTTCTTTTAGTGGAAGGCTTGGGATGGTTGATTAAAATGAATGTTGAAGGTGGCATTATTCAGGGATGGCAATGGGGAGGGGACCTTCTTGTACAATCTCACCTACAGTTTGTGGATGATGTGGCTTTGATGGGCATGGCTACTATTAGGGAGGCATCTAATATGCACAAAGGCTTGGATGCTTATCTTGTTGCCTCAGGGCAGTTAATTAACGAGGGCAAGTCTTCAATTTTTTTCTTCAACACTCCACCCTCCATCCAACGAAGAGTGGCTCATATTCTTAAGTTCCAAATTGGGAGTCTTCCATTGCTATACCTTGGGATCCCTATCTCTGCTGACAAGCAGTCTAAGGATTCGTGGTAGGTTATCCTGGACAAGTTCTAAGTCAAAGTGAATCATTGGACCCATCATTGGCTATCCTTTGTTGGTCAGGTCCAACTGATTCAATCTGTGGTGCAGGCTCTTCCTCTCTATAGGTGTATGATCTAGGTAGCGCCGATGAGCTTTTTTAGGGACCTTGATTCCTTAGCAAGACAATTTTTATGGGCTAGTAATTTATCATCAACTAAGTGGAGCCTTATTAAGTGGGAGGTTATTTGTAGCCCAAAAAGGTTTGGTGGTCTTGGATTACGGTAGTCATTGCTATTTGGTACTACTCTGGAAACTAAATTGTATTGGCGATGGTGTGTGGAACAAGACTGGGTGTGGGCCAAAATTTTATCCCATAATTACTTTTTTGGGATCCCCCAGAAGGATATCCCATGGTAGATCTTGACAGAGAAAGGCTCGGTGATTTGGACTACTCTCAAGGAAGGGGCTACGTTGATTAAGGGTGGCCTATTCTAGATCTACAAGAGTGGGATAGAGGCACATTTTTGGCATGATTCTTGGGATGGCTACCCTACCATAGTTATCCAATATCCCCACTTGAGCATTTTGTCCTAGAGGTTTTGTGAAGCTGTATGGACTAGGGTGTGTGACTATAAGTCCCTTTCCCTTCATGGGTAGTGGCGGAAGCAAGATGGAAGACCCCAGAGGAGTGGCTGATTTTTGGGTTGGAGGTGGAGTGTGTTGAGCTTCATTACATTCTTTTTGATCGTAGCTGTAGTGCACTTATGGATAGTGATGTGTTATCCTAGTCCCCTAATCCTAAGGGTACATACACTATGTCTTCTAGTTATCAGGAGCTGATCTCTCAGCAATTTGATGGGGTGGGAAGTACATTGGTGGAAAAAAGCCTGGAATAGATTGTCTTGGCCAAAGTGTAATTGCTTTATTTGGACTTTGGTCTGGAATAGATGCTTGACTTGGGACAATATTTGGAAGAGGGGCTTTGTTAGTCCTTCGAGGTGTGTTCTCTATAGTGGTGGGGAGGAAGATTCTCTGCACTTATTCTTTCACTGCCCCTTCACTTTGCAACTATGGCATTTTTGGTGGGACGTGTGGAAATGTTAGTGTATTCACGTATCTTCCCTGGTATATTTTTGGATGAGATTGGGAAGGCCCTCCTCTTCGGCTCCCTTTTTGCAGGATGTTTGGTATGCTGGGCCTATTTTTTTGGTGTGGCAAGTTTGGCTGGAAAGGAATCACAAAATTTTTTGGGGTAAAAAATTAGGGATTCAACAGGTTTGGATTAGAATTATGGGAATGATCCAAGAAACAGTTGAAGCTAAGAGTGAGATTATTCTGCCACTAGAGAAAGGTGATGTTGTGATGGTAGATAGGCATAGTATATAGGGGATATGTCTGGCCTCAGCTTACGTTAGGAGAGGTAGATGAGTGAAACAGAAAGTTCAAAGGATGGGGAAATGGCTACCCCCACCCACTGGTTTTTTGAAAATTAATACGGATGGTTCTTCTAGGGGAAATCTAGATTCGGCTAGGATCAGTGGGATTGGTAGGGATTCTTTTGGATCAGTGGTTTTTATTTTTTTGGCTAATAAAGGAGTGCAGAATGTTAATAGGATGGAAGGCTTGGCTATCCTATATGCTTTGAAGCGAGCTTATGCTTTAGGGTGGAGAAAGGTGATTTGTGAAGCTGACTCTCAAGTTCTGGTCAATCTGCTCCTTGAGAGGAAGATTTCAGATGTAAGCTGGCAATTGTCTATGTTAGTGCAGCAGATATTACAGATTAGCTCTTTAATGGATTCAGTGTCTTATTCCCATATTCCAAGGGAATGGAATAGGGCAGCCTATTGCCTAGCAAAATGGGTGTTAGAAGATATAGATGGCCGAAAAATTGATGAGTGGGAGCAGATGCCTTACGAGTTATGTCAGGATCTGGAGAGAATTCTTGTAGAAGATGAAAGTGGTATTGGGGAGTGATTTTCTTGTTCTTGTTTTTTCAGTGGTCTCTAGTGGTTCCTGGGGATTTGTCCCTTTGTTGTTTTGTATTCAGATGTTCTAAGATTTAATAAAGTTTTTACCCCTTTTATTTTATTTTATTTTTTTTAAATTATGGGCTTTAGTAAACAAGTTTATCCATGTATCAAAGTTCCTAGGAACTTTGATTTTGAGTGCAACATCTAATGATTCATATGCATCAATGAAAAATTTATTACCAATTCTTTCTTGAAAGTATAAATAATCCACAAAAATTGATTATGAATATTGTAATGGGCAGATATCATGATATAACTTTGACATCAATGCCTTAAAACATGTTCATGCCTTCACTTGTATCTTACTTGATTTCCTTCACTGTAAATATGCTCTCTTCTTCAAACTTAGGAATATGAAATTACTTCAAGAATGCTTTCTTCAACTATAGAAAATCATCCATATTCAAAGAGAGTCAAAGCGCAGAAATGTGCAGAAGCACGGTTCTTTATCAATCTTAATCATTTAATTAAACAATAATAAATTTTACATAGATATTAGAGATGTCCTATAACCAATCCCTGATTGATAGGTTAGTTTTTTAACAATTAACAATTACTTATTCCCCATATATCTCGTTGGCCTATATTAGTGAGTTGGTTGAATAATCAACACTCACGTACAAACCTCTCACAATAATATTATGCCAAACTCATAATATATATTAGTATTACATAACAATAATATTATTGGTTATTTTACCATACCATAAATTACCAATTACCATGATAATTATAATTTACTAACATCTAATCCTTGAAGTCGACCACTATTTAATCAGGATCGTACTTTTATTATGATATATGTGCAAGATCTAGCAATGTCATCACAAACTGGATTTCCTTATTATCATGTTTATTCACTTCTTTTCCACACCTCACAATCTCCCAATTATATATGTGTTTCATTTTATCTTCAATTCCTATATAATCTCATGACATTTAATACATAATTTTTTTTGTGTCACTACTTATTGTTTTTTGCTATGTATTTAGTCCTAGATGCAATACCTCTAAATCTAGTTGTAGCCCCTCATCTTGTAATTGAATTTGACCCTATGATCCCTTTTATTTTACCTCCATAACTTGAAATTTTTTGGTTACTATTGTG
Organism: Torreya grandis; assembly: GCA_037957365.1. Lineage (NCBI taxonomy): Eukaryota > Viridiplantae > Streptophyta > Pinopsida > Cupressales > Taxaceae > Torreya > Torreya grandis. The sequence continues at coordinate 345,988 of JARHVA010007780.1, forward strand.
ATATTCACTCCAACTAATGGACTTTGTGCATTGGACCCTCTTGTTGGTTTTGTAACATTCATCCTTCCACTAGCTTGGGAAAATTTATTCCTTACGTACAACTCCTCCCCACATAAATTTGGAATAAAACATCTTAAATAAATATGTTCTCTTTATTCCTAAAATCATATCTCTTTACCTCAAATACTTCCTAATTAATTTCTTCTTTTAAATCCCAAAGTATACAGGTTTTAGCATTTAGTGAATCAGAATCAGAGCTTCCTCCACCTTTTTTAGCATCCCACAACTTCATCATCTTATTAAATCCATTAATATTCCTCCCATTGATCTTCCTAAAATAGGTAACCTTACATGCATGTACCACCATACTCACAAGAGTGTCTCTCACCTTTACATGAACCTATCACATGTTCTCCTCGCTTTTTATCATCCAATTGCATCTCCTTCATTAGACTCTCCCTTTCATCAAGGATATTTTAGTAGTAATCAATGAATATATATATATATATATATATATATATATATATATATATATAATATATTTTCATCCTATTTTCCATTTAATTAGGATACTCCATCTCTTTGTAAATTATCTTCTGGCCAATCTCCATGTAATACTCACTTTACACCTCTTCACACTTCTACCTAGCCCCAAACACTTTTATACCTATCCTCTCATCCTCATTTATTTTATATACCATACAACCATAAACATATTGATCCACACCAAAATTTATGTAATAAATTAACCTCTAAGCTCATATAAATACTAATTTTTTTCTTCTTTCATGCACGTATATGTCAAAACTAAGAATTCTAGCAAGTAGAAGTTAAACACAATTCTTCAGTAGACATCCACAACTCTTGTCAATTCATCATCTAACTCCTCTAGTTTATTGATCTGATTCTTATTCCAAGGATAATTTATCCTAATTTTTTGAATCCTTCCAACCATATATGTAAATAGACATTTTGGATGTGCTCTAGTATATCAAAAAAGAAGACTTCAATATAATCACTTAGAATATTTCTTCTAACCACTTATTTGGTTTCAAACCCTTCCTTTCAACATCATTCTTTACAAAATTCAAAGATTTTTCATCAAACCAAGCTTTCACATGCCCTAAAGAGATGTATCTTAACATTCACAACATCAATCCCCATACTTCATTCAAATAAGGTCCTAAAAACATAACCAACATTTTATGTTTATTTTGATACCTAACTTATCCCTATGTAAGCACAAAAAATAGTGAACACTCAATCTTTAATACACCAGTCTATCACTTAGGCTTGAAAACCTAAGCACTTGCTTGAGTATCAACCATAAAAAATAAGACCTGTTATGAGAAAAAAACACACACATATCATATTATACTATAAAGCATAAATATATAGACACACATCACTTTATACTACAAATTAAAGGTAATACATGTCTTCCATATACATAAAATAACAAGATATACACAATATAACCAAAATCCATTATTTCATTCACATATTCAAAATAATACAACGAGTACAAAGTTTACATTCTCATTGTATGCAATGATCTTTTCCTAGTGATATTTACATCTAAACCTCAAACATTAAATAACCAAACCTTAACTTGATGAAACTATGACGTATCAACTCCATAGCATCCAACCTACTAGATCATATATCCTCCTCAGATAAAAGGCAAATGCACCTTATTTAGAGGTTTCCTTGGATCCCTTACTAGTTTTTTTCCAATTAGCATGTTAGCTCCAAGAATTTGAATGGAACCACCAGTGTTTGGTAGGGTGATAAAACAAACCACTAAGAGGTTAGAAGGCTTAGGGCTCATATGGGCTATAGAAGGTCTATAGTGGCTATCCAGTTTGTCGGCTTGCACTAGGCTATAGATTGACTTGAAAACTAGGTTGGGGCTAGTATGAACAAGTGCACAAAGTATGCAGGCACATCTTTTGAATCCAACCATAGTAAATAAAGTAGCTAATAGTAGGTTGTTGATTGCATGAATAAAGTGAAAATAACAATATCGAATGGAGAGAGATAATAACTACAATGTAAACCTAGACACTTTAAATCCAAATGAAAGACATTTTAAGTAATAAAGACATTTTCAAGTAATGGTTTAAGAGCATGCCTATTCTAGATTTGAATTATCTTTCCAAATCAATACTATTATTTTCTAGTAATGCAATGTTCTAGTTTAGCAAGAGAGAAATAATGTTTAAGCAAGTTTTCTGGTTTGCATTGAGCATGTATATTACTAATATGCAATGAGGAATGATTCCAAAGAGAGTAATGACATATAGTAAATGAATATTTCAAGTAATAAAATTACTCTTTAATCATGTATAGTTGTAAGAAACTTCAAAAACTACTCTAAGAAATGCATAAAACAACTATTTTGCTAAAATAAACCAAACCCTAGCATATATGCTACACAAAATAATGGAGTTTTAATTTTTTTAGTAAAGTTCCCTAAGATCAAGCTCAAAGATGTGAAAATGTTTTGCCAACTAGGGATCCAAGTTAGGAAGCAATGTAGGAGGAAGACTGAGCTATGTACAAGTTGAATTCCAAACCAAAATCCAAAAGCAAAGGAGGAGTTGAAGTGAGAACTTGAAATGGTGTAAGAGATCCAACCAAGTGTACAAATCAGGTATAATTCTAAATCTATAAGTTGAAACTAATCCACAAGGAATCAAGGACAACTAAGAGTAGCAATGGAGTCTCCAAGTAAATGTGGAGTAGCATATGGGACCTTCTATCACCAATCAAGCTCAAGAGTGCCAAGAATGAATCAAGAGAGATTCAAGAAGGCATGAGAGTCAAAAGAGGGAAGAAGAATCAAGAGAGAATGTGGATAGAGAAGAGAGAGGCTCAAATTAATGATAATTAGGCATATATCCCAACCCCAATTTACCAAAATACCTAAAACTAACTATTTTTGATTTTTTGGGTCCAAATAGGCACTTTTACATGTGTTCTACCTAGGCCATGGCCTAGGCTATGGATTTTTTGAAAGAAACATATGGCCTAGGTCATGGATTTCCTTCACACAAGCCATGGCCTGAATCAAATAGGGGCTTAAGCTAGTCAACAAGATCCTGAAAGGCCCTAGGGGGTCCCTAGAGGGCATGTCTTGCATGTGAAAGGGCCAAGATGGGATAAAGATGTATGGAGGGTAAGAATATGATGCAAGAGAGGTCTAAGCAAGTAGTGAATGTCTCAAATTAGGATGACTAGGGTTAGTATTTTGCACATGAGCTAATGTGTAATCATAGGGAGGAGTAGGGTCATGGGAAGTATGATTACATATGCCCCTAAGGTACAAGCAGTCAGTGTTTAAATGAACAAGGAGTGTTGTGTAGTACATAGAAGCTACACCAAAGCAAATGAAATCAAGAACTAAAAAGATAAAAGGAAACATTACCTGCACTTACTAGATAAGGATGGTGGTAGAAGAATTTGATAACATGATCCATGGGTGAGAGTGCAAATACTACATAATCCAAAATCCAAATCTAGTTCTAGCTCCATCTCCTACAAAGAAGGGACATAAGTGATTTCAAAACAAATCATACTATCTATATTGACATCCACTAGGACATCAACCCTAGTGTTTTCCCTACAAGGGATATGGGTGAATTGGACATCCTCAAAGAAAGAGATCAAATCACATGTTGCCTCAAAGAGGGGAATCAACTCAGAGTTAAATATGGCCTAGACATTGGTGAGTTGAGACACGACTAAGAGTGAGCTAGAGAATAACTGCACATAACACATTTCTAACTCATGGGCATCCATTAAGGCACCAATGATTATGTGATACTCAGTGGCATTATTCATCTCACTGGTAAGGAATAAACCAAATGCAACAAGCTCATGTCCCCATGGATCATTGATAAACCAAGCCATAGCTACTAGTCCTAGGTTTCCCCAACTACCACCATTTGTGTGAATCACCACTAAGAGGTAAACCATAATGGGGGTTGAGAACTCAAGACTAACAACTGCCAAAAGATGATCTCAAAGAAAAATGGTGTAAGCAAGTTTCATGAGGGAAATAAAGAATGAAACCAAGCCACAATCATAGTGGTTGACCAACACTAGACATGAAAAGAGGTAACAAGGGAAAGTGGAGGGAAGTTCAGAGAAGATAAAGACCAGTCAGTAAGACTAGAGCAAGTCTCAAAGCACCATAGCCAGCTGACAAACCTACTTGTAACCATGATTAATAAGAGAGAGAGGGAGTTATAATTGATCAACTATGGAAGAGCATAGAAATGACTAACTAAAAGAATCACAATAAGTAACTTCTATACCTAGGTGCCCACAAAATGGGGCAAGGGCCCAAGAGGCCAACTGAGACCTAGAAGGGAATTTAGGGACCAAAATGGGTCTAAAGTAGGCCCAATAAATCCTCAGATTAAAAAATAGAGGCCTCTAATGTGCTTATAATATGACAAAACCCCTAATATGAAGGTTCCATAGTCTAGAATGCAAAAATGGGTAAAACACCCAAATAAGGGCCCATAAGGTGTATCTGGCTCTACATGTTCGATTACTTACTCATGATCAAATGGTTTTATTGTGTGTAAATATTTTGAGATGGAATAGTTCCTCAACATGCATAAATTTAGATGACTAGCTTTCTAGTTTTGATTTAGCCTGGTTTTTGTTAAAAAATTAAAAGATTATTTGGGTCAAGACCTGATTTATGTGGATTAAGTCTATCAAAACAAAAAAAGGGTTTTGACTTCTCTACAAAAAATTTGTAGATTTGTTGGTTCTTTGAGTTTTATAATTTGTTCGGCATGATTAGTTTTGAGGGTTTTCATTTTGTGAGTAGACAAATCTATTTTTAGCTTAAGTATTTGATGTTGACATTGAAAGGATTTTTGTTGGTACTTTCTTTGAGTTGGGTCAAAATCTGGATGATTATAGACATGTCCTCTCAAAAATTTGAAGTTTTTAATTTACTGATTTGTTAAATATAAAGGCTACATCAATATTTTTAAGAATAGGTATTCTGAAACATCTATGATTAAAAGTTTCTTTCTCAATAATATGAATAATTCTTTTCATATGATGTTATACTGTAGGTTTGAGTTTTAGAAGGGAATTTATAGGTATGAAATGACCTATATTAGTAGTCTTTGATAGAAAATAAGGTGATAGTCAGCGTGTTCATTAAAAATTTAATTATTTTATTTGTATACTTGAGAAATTACGATGCATGCATAATTTATAGATTGAAAGTATCAAAGTTTTAAAGTTTCAAGAACTAGTTTTGGCCTGGTTATCTATGTATAAAATATGAATCTCTATGCTATGATTATCTCATAAAGGTCTAAGCATTTTTTATTTCATACAGATAGTGTTTAAAATGTGTTCATATAAAAGAAGTTTGAATAGTTATAGTCAGCTATTGAGCAAAAGATATGTCAACAAATTATCAATATATACATATGGAGAATCTTGAATTTATAAAATTGAGTACTAGGTTTTAGCTACAAGTGTGTTTTTAAAGTCTAGATTTAAAATGAGATTTATATTAAAATTATATCTCGATATTGAAGTTTTTAGCTTTATATTTAAATTGGACATTGAAATTATGGTTCCCTGATGAAAAAGTTGCTTATCCGATGGATATTTATATGAAGATGATATTATGAAACAAATAATATCAGTTTCAACTTTTATTTGATGTTTTCACCTTGAAAATATTTTACTGGAATTTTATATCTTCATTTTAGAATGATCAGTTTTTAGTTGATTTAATGAAGACAAGAAATTCATGGAATTATCAAGAATTTGTGAAATAAATGATGTTGGTTTTAAAATTTTCAATCATTTGTTGCTTGATCAATTAGATATTTTGATAGACATTGGGTTTACATTTGGAATTTCATTGAAATATTATATAATAAAATCTTGATTTTGTGATATTAGTTGAGGTCTCAGTTGATTTTTCATATAGTTCTATTTAGTTTGTTGAGAAATAACAATATATGGATATTCAGTATTGCTTCTTTTTTAGGAGTTTATTGATTCTCAGTCTTAAAAAAAAAATATTTTAGATTGTTCATAATGTCTAGTTGGGATCATCATAAGTCAGCTAGAAGCGGTGATGATAGAGGTTAGGAAAATAATTCGGGTAGCAATGTAAATTAGCTTGATCCAAATAGAAATTTTTCTAGAGGTGGTTTTCATGTAAGACATCTTGGTCCCAGGTTCAATAGGGTAACTAGGATGTCTATGCATTTTGATGCCTCAAATCATAAATTCTAAAATGTGATTAATAGCTCGCATTTTAATCCAGTTAATAGAGACCATAGAGGAAATAGTGGTTTTTATGGCCATAGATTTGGAGCAAGATCCCACTCACAGAGTAGTTCTTCTCATCACTTAGAGAATAACCCATAGCATCTTCTCATTTAGTCTCTTGAAAGAGTACAACTAGTTATTGAACCTAATCCTGTCAATCATACCATATAATTTGAAACTGAGATAGTAATAATTTTGAAAATATTAATGTATTATTCTTAATTTAGTTAAAGGTTCTAAGTAGTAAAATTAGTAAATAAATGGATAATAATTAACTACTAATTTTTATAAATTACTTGCAATTCAAACTTTCCTAAAAATAGTAATAAGGAGAAGAAAAAAAACTTAGTTGGAAACTGATTGATCAAACTAAGACAGAGGTTAGAATTCACTGTGCATGGCTGGTACACTATCACAAACTAAGATCTAAACTTTATTTTATGATTGGACATGAGCGTTAGAACTGGACAAGAGTGGCATGGTCGATGTAGTCTACCTCTACCACAATTATCTTGAATATTGAGCTTTTTGATTTTTTTTTTCCAACTCTGTGTGACCCTATCCATGAAGTTTCAGTAGTTAGAAGTCTGTAGATCTCCTTGTAGAGCAGATTCTTTCTTCAAACCCTATCTTCCATTATGGTTTGATCAATTTTGAGTAAAAAGGAGGGGTTAGTGTGTGTAAAATTCACTGAAGGTGAATCCACACCTCTTATGTCAGCACGTTGTCTACACACCAATACTTTGAAGAGGGATCAAGCTATATGTAGTTCTTCCACTTGATGTGCTTTATGCAATTTGTGTATATGAAGATGCATAATACTAAATTATATGTACTTGAAGTGGTTAGGGATTGATGTAAAGATTTAGAATAGCTTGTAAGTGTATTAGTTGGTTGTATGCAAATAATATGGAAGATTACTTGAGTAGTCTTATTTTTATTCTTGCTTGCTTAGTAATAATTGTCAACCCTTTCCAAATGATCTTTGAATGAGCTTTTATAGGGATCTATTGGTCATGGGTTGAATATATTTTCATTAAGCTGACAAGGATAAGGATGGAGAACAAAATAAATTAACTATTAGGATCAAAAATGGACTTGGATGATAGTTCTAAAAGTGAAAAAAAGTGGCACCGATGTTATAGTCCTAGTGTGGTGCTATTGCCCTAAGCAGACGGGGCTTGGGGGCATGGATCTATAATGGAAAGAGGGGTCTGACTCAGCTAAAATCAAGTCTAAAAAGCTATAGATGACTTTGAATGAATGAAAGATGCTTAGAAGGGTCATGATAACAAGCAAGAGGAGCCTAAAGGGTTAGGTGTCATTAGCCATGTTGAAGTTACCAATTTTCACATTTTATATGACTACATAGTCTATGTTAAAAATTTCATAAATCTGACCATTCCTTCAGATGAACATTTACCATCCCACTGAGAGCTTGTTGTAAAATGTCAAAGGTTAAATTTATTAGATGCCCATAGTGAGTCTATCTTAGGATCTAAAAGGTTGAGTTTGGGAATACATGATTATGCTAGTAGGAGAAAGATAATAGATTTCCCACTTCCAACTACATAAAAGAGAACTACAAAAAAGAGAGATAAAAGTTAATCAAATCTTGATATGCTCATTAAAACTAGAATGTTAAAAATTATCAAATTTGAATTTGATGATAGCACAAGTGATTCTGGGATGAAGTTGGTCCACCTTTTTGCTACAAAGATAGAATATAATGTGTATCTTAATGCACAAGATAAGCCTGTGATTGAAGTACTTTCAGACTCAAATGATTATTGGATGTCCACTAGATAAACTTTGTTTATAGTTGAACTATTTCATGATAAAACTTTTATTTTCAATTTGATACTTAACTTTAGATTTTTGTTAGTTTTTTATGATAATATTTTGGAGATGCAGCAGATTTGATTTTGATATAAATATATATGCTTAAGTTATTTTTTACATGCATTATGGTTTAATATATATATAATTTATTGATCTTTGACTTATCTATTTTATGATTAAAATATGTATTTTATTATATTATTAGTTGTTGAGGATCCCCACTCATTAAGATTAGTATCCCCAGTCCATATTTTAAATAGATTGATCAATCAAGACTTTTAAATTTTAGTAAAACATGTCCTTAACCAATATTTATTTATAATTAATTGACTTTTTAAAATTTAATTAGTTAACAAACTAATAATTAACAAAAATTAGTTATAACTTATTTGTAATTATGTTTGAAAGTATTAAAGAAGATCAAGGACTCATTTGAAGATAGAAGAACAACATGTATTAAAAACTTAGACATTTTTGTGAAGTTGATCATTCATTTTTTATTTTTTTTCTATGCAACTTCTTTGACAAAATACAACTCTTGCAGATAGATCCAATGGTTCTTTATATGATGATTGAGTAATTGCTTATGTAACACAGTTATATCCAACTTTTATTATCATTTAATAATGATTATCTGAAGTTTGTCAATCTTAACATATTTTGATGATAGCTATATGCAGTCCCATGCATATATTTCAAGTGTTCAACCTGAAAAATGATGAATACTTTATTATTTTATAACACTTCATTGATCTATTTTGATTTTAAAGTTGTTACTCAAGTTATTGTAAAGAAATAATATTAGTTTTCTCAACAAAGTTATCTTTTTCTGCTAAGATGACTCTCTTTTGAAACTCGCATGCTTTATTTTAATCTATTTTGACTCTAACTTTAATATAATTTTATTTTTTAAGTTTTATTTAATTTAGTTTATTCATGTTTCTTAAGTTATTTTTTTGATTGTTTTTAGTTTCATTTCTATTTTAGAGTTTATTAGTTTCTTTAGATTAGATAGTAATTGAATTTTCTTTTTAATCAGTTCTTTCTTTTAGTTATGTTTTAGATTTTAAGTTATTTAGTATTTAATCTTAATCTTAATTATTTTCTAAATTTATTTAAGTTTCCAATTAATAGTCTTTTCTATTTATTTTAGACTTGTTATTTGATAGTTGTTTCATAGTTCATTAGATTAATTTATGTTTCTATTTAGCCTTAGATTATTTATTTGATCTTTTTACTTCTTATTTTAAGTTACTTTAGTTTAGATTTAGTTGCTTTAAAATATTTTCTTTTTCTTAATGTATTTGTTTGTTTGTCTTTAGTTTGTTTGTTTTTTTGTTGTCTTTCTTTTATTTTGTTATGTGCTTGAATACTTTATTTTTTGTCTTTTCTTAAATTTCTCTTTACTTTTTGGTTGTTTTTTGAAGTTAACTTGGAGAATATCCAGCAATAAGTAATATATTATTTGAATATACAAATATTTACTGAATCAAATTTATATTCTTCAAGAGATTATTTAATTGATAGGTTTTTTTGGTAAGATAGAATAGATTATAGATTTTTATCTTGACTGATTTATGATTAGATAAAATAGATTTCTGAATTTTATAATGGAATATGTTGTATTGATAACTTATTGATTATTTATCATAACTTATAAAAAAACTCTCGCATCTTTAGGATCGTAATTAAACTTTTAAAACCTCATGATTAGATTGGTATAATTCCACCTTGACCTTCATAATAAGTAAAAGGTTTAGTACATTCACGGTAAAATTTTAGTGAGAAATATAATAATGTCTATAAATTTATAATTGTTCACAATGGAGATGCCATATTGATGTTCATAACAACAATTCAATATTGAAGTCCATACCTACATATTTTCAATGCATATAGGACACAATTATGTCTTTCAATGATATTAATTACATTATATTTATCATTTGTAAATTATGAAATTAATAAATTTTTTAATAAGAAGCATCAGTATAATTGGTTCAGATAATTATATGTTTAATTTTTTTATAATATATGTTATATATTATAATTTCTAATTTTTTCATCATTTTTAATCATAATTAAATAAAATTTGATGGAATTGATATTTCTTAATTTTTAATATTTAATTAAAGATGATAATTAATCAATTATTTATTCACATATATACATATGATTAATTTTATATATATATATATATATATATATATATATATATATATATATATTAATAAGAGATTATATTAATACATTATATTAAGAGATTATATTAATTTTATTAATAAGAGATTATATACGAGATGAATGTGAATAGCCAAACATGTATTAATAATTAAAATAGTTTTTAAACACATAATATTTTATTAAAATTTTATTGAATAAATTAATATTCTATAATTGATTTGGTAGTACCTAATAATTGTTATAGTACTATGTATTAGTTGTCCAACTTTATACTATAATATTTAATTGTATCATAACATATCAATTTTTTATTTTTTTACAATTAAAACTTTAGAAAATTAAAAGAGAACCATCATTTATACCATCTCAGACAAATAGAATTTTAGTGAGAAATATATTAATGTCTATAAATTTATAATTGTTCACAATGGAGATGCCATATTGATGTTCATAACAACAATTCAATATTGAAATCCATACCTACATATTTTCAATGCATATAGGACACAATTATGTCTTTCAATGATATTAATTAAATTATATTTATCATTTGTAAATAATAAGAAGTGTCAATATAATTGGTCCAAATAATTAGATGTTTAAATTTTTTTATAATATATGTTATATATTATAATTTTTAATTTTTTCATCATTTTTAATCATAATTAAATAAAATTTGATGGAATTGATATTTCTTAATTTTTAATATTTAATTAAAGATGATAATTAATCATTTATTTATTCACATACATACATATAATTTATTTTATTTTAAAATATATATATATATATATTTTTTTATTATTTTATTAATAAGAAATTATATTAATACATTGGAAAGGTTTTTATTGGGGTAAAAACTTAAAAGATTCATTTCATATGTGATCGAGAAACTTAAAAAAAAATTACCCTATCTTGTGATGATTCATGTGGAGAAACTTCAACTACCAATACCAATGGAGACATCAAACCAAATATTTTGTTTAGAAAAACCTTTGTACCTGATTTTGAGCAAGGATATAGATCTCCTCCCTAAACATTGATGGTGAAAGCGCACTAGATCTCTACTTTTTTCTTTCGCTTTCACTTTTATTAATAACTCTAATAATTCAATAGCAACTAACCAAATGAATATGGACTGCCCATCGAATGAATTATGTTGCACCATATTTTCTTATTAATAATAGTATTAGAATTAATACTTCTTTAAAAAAAAAAAGGTGTGATCACCCAAAAATAATTAACCACTAAATACCCAAAATTAAAAAACTATTGATTACCAACTCTTCCAAACAACAAACCAATCCCATGACTGACAAGTCATTGAAAACTATAAAAAACTCTTAAAAAATAAATTACAAATGAAGACTTCAAAATCCATTACCTTGAAACAACCTTGGCAAGTCTCTAATTAATTTCACTATTGCATACCTTTCTTAAGAGGAGGTTGGTATTGATTTGATGGCGTTGATAAATCAATGTTGACAGATCAATGTTTAGCCACGTATTGTCTATCCACGACTTCCATGGCTTTATATATTATCTCACTTATGTGTATATAACATGCATTACTCCGTAGCTTTGGTATACATATCATAATATAATATAATTATTATTATATTATTTAATATAATATTAATTTTAATGAAATATAACATTATATTAATATATAAATATATTATTATTATTATTATTATTATTATTATTATTATTATTATTATTATATATTATTTTATAATTTTTTTATATATATAATTAATGATTATATTATATAATTTTATATATATATATATATATATATATATATATATATATATATATATATATATATAATCATTATCATTATCATTTTTATCATAAATGTTATTATTTATAATATTCTTGATAATTTTGAACAAATTTTATCCTATCTACTCGATGTTTAGTATATTATTACTTTTATTTTAACAAAGTTTATTAAAAAGTACAAACTTAAAACAATATATGTCAATGACAATAAAGTGTCTTTATAGTTGGTGCAGAGAAGTATTCCAAACAGTGAGAAGGCATATTTCCTGTCACGTGTAGCAAATGAAATCCCATTCTCCTTTGACAAGCTTTCTATAACACTAAAGGAGTTAGATATAGTAGAAGATTCAGACACCATTGTTGTAATGAAAGAGACATTACAAGAATGCCAAAGACCTGCATTTTAAATGGGAAAGAAAATATATCAACCTCATTGGAATCCATTATTAACTACACCACATCTAAGATCCAAACAAATCATGTTAATGTTTTGGTGATAGACGTTCCAAAAAGTTTAAAGTATGTGTGACAAATACTTTACGACATCATTTTACTACTTTTCTTACTAACCACATTATTTGAGGTAAGGTGTTACATATTTAATTTATAATACCTATAAGCATTGTTCATTGGTTCCCACTTAAGAGACTTTCATTTGCAACAATAATTAGAGTAACTCAACTCTAATAATTTTGATGGTGATAGGGTAGAATAATTATATGAGATTTAAATGGTTTTTATTTTTTATTAGGATAGTTTATATAGGTTTATTGAACTTCCAATTTAATGATTTATAATGAGTGGATTTTGAAATCATAAAATGTGACAAAGATGTTTAATTAAAGCATATATTCACATTCATTGAGATTGTAAAAATTAACATAAAGTATTTTAACATTTGTTTTTATAATAATAGATATATATACTATCCTATCTAATTTTCACCAAAGTCAACGTATCCTTTGCAACTTTCTAATCAAGAATATGAAAATAATACTAAGCACAAAATCAATTTCCCAAATCTAGATGGTCACTACATGTTCCAAAATAGGTGATTGTATATGTTTTTACTTAGAATACAACCAAAATTATTACAAACCAATACACAGGGTTATCTCTCTACTACCCAAAATTTTCATCTAGCTTCTCCTTTTCGATGATGCTCTCCTTCGCACCGAAAGGGCTATCCCTACATCACAGAGAAATGAAGAGACGATGGTTATCTAGGTCACAATATCAAAATCATATAATATGAAATAATAAAACCATAATGAATAACAATTATTTCACATAATTATATAACATCTATATGTCCAAATTAATAACTTTAATTCTATCACATAAACATAAAAATATGATAATAACAATTAACTAAATCGAAATCATATAAAATAAATCAATCAATCTTTGATAACTTTTGATTATACAAAAAATTAATCTTTCAATTATTAATTTTGTTTTGTAATATTAATCACATACAAATGGCCTCAGAATCTAATAGGGGAAAAATGGGTTGTGATAAAAAAAATCTTGAAGTGCAAGATCCAAATCACCAACTTTAAAGTGACACACACTTAATAGATGTCAAATCATCAAATTTAAACCGATACACAGAGTGGATGTTGATTGATCTACAACTACACCCACTTCAAAACTTGTTTAATTGATCAAGACTAATCTTCTAGATATACTAATTGTATTGATTGAAAGGTACCTAACTATCATAAGGGAAAATCTGCCAATTGATCTATGACTACACCCACTTCAAAACTTGTCTTCGAAACTTGTTTAATTGATCAAGACTAATCTTCAACGTGATGCTACACAATAACTATGTTTTTATAGATAGAAAGAAAAATATTATTAAAATATCTAAAAAGGGCTTTATTGAAAGATAAAGGCCAACATATGAGTTTTATTTCTTGAATACTTAAAATTAAATATAGAAGCTTTCTTTATCTAAGAAGACCTAGTGACAATTTACAAAGATAATTTAGGCCAGCATGAAAATGATAAGATAGGCTTTAGTAGAAACTATGTATCCTATAAAGACATAGTCTTTTGAAAAGAAGAAATAACTTTCTCGAATCAAGTATGTATTGGGTAGGCACAAAAATTTGTAAACAACTCATATAATCATCTAAAAAATAAATAAATAAAGGAGTTCACTACAAAATGGCCTAAAAATGGCTTCACCAGAATGCAAATGTCAACATATGAGTTTTTTCCTCCAAATGCATAAAACTAAACAAAGAAACATTCTTTGTTTGAGAAGAATGTGAGGACAATTTGGAGATATCCCAAAGCATAGGTCAACATGATAATGTGTTAGCCCCAAAATTTTGACTAAGTGTTGTCTCATTTTGGCATGGAACGAGCATGATGCAAGAGAACCATGGTGTGAAAGGACCATGGCACAAGAAAACCATGGCACAGAAGGATCATGACACAAAACTCATAGTCGTAGAAGCATCATTGCACAAAAATAAGGGATGCAAGAGGACAATGGAGCAAAGGAACTAGCATGAGAGGACCAAATTAGAAGAGAATGAGTCACAAGGAACCCGAGGACATAAGACTCAGAAAAAAATAAAAGACTAGGAGAGCGCGTGGGAAGCGAGAGAAATTAGAAGAACGGTTTAAACAGTTCATCCAACCTTATTGATAGGAAGTTCTTCACCAGCCCATAAGAAGAGGAACACATGGTAACAAAGATATAGCATAGAGTAAGGATATAGGGGGCATAGAGGCTTGGATCTTTAGGAAGAATTGATTGTTAAGCATCACGACTTTAAGTATGTTGAGGGTTCGTTGTCCAACTCTTCATATCATTAATGATTGTAAACACTTGGTAAGGGCAAAACAAGTACAAACACCCCTATGGAGAGGAACAAGAGGGATAAATGGATGAATTATGGAATGACATTGTAACAGATCTTTAAGCTTAATATTTGACATAACAAGTTGTATCAATTTGTGTTACTATGAGTGATGGTGCGAACTAAGTGTTGATGTTTATAAGAGATACCTTATCTTCTTTTCTTTTATAGGCATTTAAAACCAATATAAGATGACTAAGCATGATGATATTAATCAAACCTAGAACTCAAAGGATCAAAGTAGTATGTTTATGTTTTTATATAATCTTCATTTAATTGATATAAAGAGGAGAATATGAACAAGTTATCCAAACTATATGAAAAAACCTATGAGAACCAGTCTTTTTCCATGCACTTAAGGTGAGTGTGTAAGACCCAAATCTTACGTGAAAGGGCTAGCGCGGTAGCTTGTTGGTCTAGACTTCAGCGTCAAAGCTAAAATTGACTAAAATAATCCAACATTTTGGTTTCATTGCTAGGATACGAAGCACTTGGAGCACAGTCATGGGAAAATGTTTGAGCATATTATGCTAGAGAATATAGAAGAATGGGTTACCAGTGTTGAAGATAATTTTGTAGTTCCTTATCTTGAGCCAAGAATCTCTACTCGATATTAGGTAGAGTAGAATCTCTATAGTCCATTGTATGAAACCTTCTTTTTAGAGGTCCCAGTTCACTTACATGCTTGGTTGATAGCATA
Organism: Torreya grandis; assembly: GCA_037957365.1. Classification (NCBI taxonomy): domain Eukaryota; kingdom Viridiplantae; phylum Streptophyta; class Pinopsida; order Cupressales; family Taxaceae; genus Torreya; species Torreya grandis. The sequence goes on from JARHVA010007780.1 coordinate 361,708, forward strand.
TTCCTAAAGATGATAAAGGAATCCTGGAAGGAGGCAGTTTTGGACACTAGAATGGCAAAGGGATTTAGCATGGCTTGGAGCCCCATGGATGCAAGCAATCAAATTTTAGTGGAAAGGAGTTCTGAACAAATACATTCTAGAGTACATTGTAACCTTTTATTCATGCCCTGAAGAAACCAACTTCCAGTTCCTTTGAGAACCATGTGGTCTCTATCTTAAGCTTCTTGCTTTTGAAATTAAGAAGTTATTTGTTAATCTTGGGTTAGCAACTATACCAATAGAGAGATAAATATTCTTGTGCATGAGCCACACATTTGAAAGGGGAAATTAGGGGTTGGTAGAATATTTTAGGTTTAAAATAGTAGTCATCCAGTGTGCATTATAGAAACAGAAGTATGATAAAGCTTAGCAAAGGATTGTCGTATGGAAAGAGATCGAGAGAACTCAAAGAGTGTTGTTAAGAGTTGTAGCGAAGTGAAAATACATGAGGACCCCATCACTTTTGAGATGCATTCTATGCCATTTTTATCCTATGAAGGAGAAATAAGTTAGATGGTAGGAACCGAGGAACCAAGTCTGAACCAACCAGGCTCCCCCACCATAGTGCATGCTCATGCCTTTGAGTCAAATGGAATACACATTCAAAATTGGGATATAGATAGTTTGGAATCAGAAACTAAACCAATGAGGGAAACTAAAACTAAACCTTTTAATGTTCATTTAGTCTTAACACTATCTTTCCCTCTTCAAAAGAATTATATGGCACAACTTGGGATGTTTGGTGGACTAGGCTTATAAGGACAAAATACAGGCTCCAACTTGGTTAACCAACTAGCTACCACACCCCATTCCATGAGCACTATTGTTGGAAGCACTGAAGGAGGACTAAAAAGAGGTGTAAGAGGAAGTGGACTTCTTCCTAAAGGGATAGGGGTTAAACCTTCGCAATAACCACCCATTCAAGCACCTCCACTGATGATGGTTTACTATGAGATGACATTACACTTACCTGAATACCAAGGAGTGGAGAATGTAGCAGAGTATGTCCACAAATGTGAACTAGTTTTTAGCATGTGAGGCATCACCTCTTCTAAACATAAGGCCACATAGTTTGTAACATAGGTAGTCACATCCTTTTCCAATAGGTAATCTATGTATAAATCCAAATCCTATCACTATTGTGCTAAAATTATCAATCTAAGCAACAATCTTCAATAATGCACAATCTAGACCAAAATCACTAAAATGCACTAAATCATTTGAACTTGTCACATATAAGTGCTGATTTAGGTTAATGTATCTCTAAATTGGTCAATTCATTTTATGTCATTATTATATTTTCTTAAACCACTTCAAGTCAAATTGTGACAATGCAAAATAACACTTTGGACCACTAAATTATTCTAATTCAGTAGCACACGTCATGTGCATGTGTTATTTCACATCCATAATACCCTAATTAGGATATTATTTTTTATGTAATTAACACCTTTTGATTAAAGTCAAATTATGACTTGGTAAAATGACATTTTTGACTAGGTTGATTAAGCATGCAACAAATTTCCAAAGAATTGTAGAAAATTAATCAAAGGCACTTAAGCAAATTAAAATAAATCAAGAGCCTAAGTGACAATTCTATGAAAGTTATTGAAAATCTATTTATCGGAAATTCATTGCTCAAATATGCATCATCCCATGACATCATCAATGAGGTGGCATCCATAGACCATTAATGGAACAAATATCATGACTAAGCTCTCCCATACCTCATCAATGCCCTATTTTTCCAAATATTAATTGGAATATTTATGGCTTTTCCCTCCAAAATTGAATTAGTTCATGGCCACACATATTGATCTCAACATGGATGGTCATGATTGATCTTGAACATTTTCAAAAAGATATAAATAAGTGATCCAAGACCACCATTTTAAAGCTTGAATTATGTAATGTTATTATGTAGAATTGTCTTCACAAAGCTTCACCTATTTGCACAATTGATCAAACTTGTGAGCGTAAGTCATTGGTGCACTAGAAAATGATGGAAGAGCATGTTACTCTTCATTGGCATAGACTTGGAGCACCAAATCTAAGATATAACATGATTTTTGGCCACTCTTGGAAGGAGGGATGTTATTTAGAAGGTTTGGTAGTATTCTTTTCTTAAATAGCTCTTATAATTCAATAGTAACACGCCATGAGGGAGTAAGCTTGATGTTTTAGCTCTATATGCTTATTTATAGATGTTTTCTTGACTAACGCATGTACTAACGTATCTCATAATCTTACTCTAAATTTTAGCATGCTCAATGGGACTCACTCTTCACACAAGTATTTATAGCTTCTAATTTTACAATTTAGACCCTTTTTGGAGGCTATTTTGCATTTCTTTTTCTTACATTTTACGTTTATGTGGATTTTGAGAAAAATGGTAGGATAGACATGTAAAATGGAAAGAATGCTCTCAAAGTCGATAGAATAAAATTGAACATTAGTAAGATCACTCTATGAAATGGTAGAAATGCATCTGTGAACATCATAATCACTTTATTTTCTTCCTCTTCTTGTGTGTTTTACAGGATCAATGAGATCACATTGTGAATCGATGAGATTGCAATGTGGATTGGTGAGATCACACTGTGGATCAGTAATATTTCACTATGAAATGGTGAGATCATCCTAGATCAAAAACTGACAGGTGACTATTATTTCTTTTTTATCATTTTGTCATAAATGGCCTGTACTTCAATGAGAATGCCCTACTAATTAATGATATGGCCCTGTCAATCAGTGAGATTGTAAAACAATGTCTTCTTTGTTCTTATTTCTTAGTGAGATTGATCTGTAGAACAATGGTAATGTATTATGAAATGGATACATCACTCTGTGGAATGTTGAGATTGACCTACATAATAAAATAGAGACTTAAAATAGCAAGCTAGAAGTCTATCTAACAATCTCACACCCTAGTTTTAGAATTTTAGCACCATGTTTATAGGATTTAAGTCACTTAATATCCATTTCATAACAAATCAAAGGCAAACTTCATTACATACTTTGTTTTGGTGTCATAAAATAAACTCTTATATTAGTTAAATACTCTTAAGATTTCTATTTTTGTGCTTGTTTATTGAAGTGGTTTTTTAGCAAGATGAGTTTTGCATGTATGCTCTCCCCTCATCCCCTTTAGGTAACTCAGGTGACCAAAAATGCCCATTCTTTGCATTTTTTTCCTTTATACAAAGGTATAAAAATAAAGTCGCTAAGGCCCTCCCAAAATCTGTATGATATGGGTGAAAATGACCATAAAGTATTTTCACTTCTCTTTTACTTTATGAACTTTGGCTTGTGAGCAGGAGTTCATTGCCTTCTCACAAGTTATCTAGGAAAGCATTGACCCAAGAATTCATCTCTTGGCATTGTTTTAACCCCACTCTATGGTGGGGTATATAAATTGAGGGTGACCCATTGGGACACTTTTTTTGAGCAATTAAAATAAGCTCTATTAGTGGTACTTGGCCTCAGACCATAGGGGAAACTCAAACATTACACTACACTGAGTAATTAACAGATGTAATGGTTTTGAAAAAGATAAGACCTTTTCACAATAATCCAATTGATGTGGATCTAATTAACGTGAGCATCTCTAGTGTTAGCCACACTTGGGACCATCTAGACATGTGAAAATTTAATTTTAGATAAACTCCACTTGTTATGAACATATTATTGATGTAGGGTGAGTGGCCTAAAGTTACATGTCATCATAAAAACTCTTGAAAAATAAGGGGTGTAAAAACCCTACTTTTCATATGCTTTTACTTTTTGGATTAACATTTAAAATCCTCTCAAGAGTACATATATATATGAAATTCGATAGTATCATCCAACCTTGTCAGTTTTAGGATTTAAGACATTACACTTAGGTGTGTTTGTCATTTTATCCTTTTTCTTTCTTGGTATTTTTTAGTCTAAACCTATTTGTGTGAAATCCAACAAACACATAAAAAAACCAAACACTTTATTATACACCATCTTGTTTGAATAAATAAGCGTTAAAATGACCAAATTAAAATTACTTCTTGCCTTGTTCAGATATTTATTCAAAAAATTATGTTTGTATTTTTTTAATAATCTTGTCCATTTGAGTCTAGAACATTTGTTCACTTTGAAAAATCTCAAAGTCCTTCATTTTTTGTCTAAATTTGAAATCTCGCCTTTCTAAGTTTTGATCCAAGGTGTTATAATTTTACCTCTTGTACTTGGTTTGAGTAACTTAGGTATGATTTCTCTTTTAGATTGAAGGTTGTTACCTAGACTCATCATCATTTTATTCTCATTATGGATTTATATTATCTTGTGTTCGCTCACGATCTAAGTTCCTAGACCATTCTACATCTTGTTTCCATGTTGCATCATTGTGATGCCCATTTAGTTTTGGATTTATACTTAAGATTTATTGTATTAATTCATGTTTTGAGATTCGTAGTTCACATTTTTATCTTCCTCATCAGAAAGACCTTCTCATAGTTTTCTAGTCATAACTCACTACAGTTTTATCTAGATTTTTATGGTATTAATATATTTTTGACCAAAGTTTATTATGCTAGCTTACACTTTACGTTTCAAAATTTTCTTACTCTTGTCTAATATGATGATTTTAACCCACCAGAGTTGAGTAATTTCATAACCACTTTCTTCTAATTGTGTGGTACTACACCACTCCTTTTTATTATGGTCTCATTTTACCTTGTATTTTTTTTAATAAATCCAAACACACTTTTTATATCATTTGTAAAACACATTTCACATCTTACTAAAAATATAAAATAATCATCCAAGCATGACACAAATGTATACTCATAGTTGGGTCTCTTATGGGCCTAGTTGTGAATAAGAACATTATTATGATGGACAAGAGAACCCCATTATGTTTGAGTATATCCCAACAACCATAAGGTCTAAAGAATATTATTATGAACATAAACCCTTAAAATACAAGGATGAATCCCTTTTACGGTTGATAGAATCAAGTGCTAGGTTGATACTATATTTCCCATAGAATAATTTCACACACGTGTTAGGGTAGAATATCAACAATAAGAGCAATCTTTCACTTGCATCATATAATCTAGCATTGCTTCTTCTAACAAGGGAAAATAAATACTTATAGATTCTAATCCTAATGATTAGGATCTTAGTACCAAAATCAATAAAATCAGTCAATGATACACATATCAACTTATCACAAACTTAATAGACTCTTTAGCTACTACTTCGATCAACAATAATGCTTCTAAAGAGCAAGAAAATGTGATAGATCAAGTGTATCATAACCTAGTTGAGCCTAAATATACGATAGATCCTAGCATTTCATCTGAACAAAACAAACCTATGGATGCTTCATAACATGTTTCACTAGATATGAAACATACATTTTTCAATCACCAAGAAAATCTTGTCCTTTCATATAATCAAGGGAAAAAAATCTCAACACATATTGGGGGCATTATTCAAAACACTTTATCAAGTTCCTCCCAACCATCACGTCCTTTGGTGAACCAACCATAGACTCCTCAAAAAGAACAACATATTTATAGTTCACAGTGATAGATTTTAGGTAATGTTTATCAACCACCTAAAAATCAGTGGCTAACCTACTCGACTCAAGGAGTAAACCAGAACAAAGTTTTAGATCCTAGGGTTTATATCCCTAAAAAAATAATGGAACATGGGAACATACCACAACAACAAAATTATATTCCACCTTTAAATGCACCAAACATGCAGGAGTGGAATTCAATGAAAGAAATAATGTCAAGACTGGAGATGGGAAATTGAGTTAAGAAATATAAGTTTCACAAGATATGTCCATATCTATTTGACTTAATTATTTTTCAAGTCACCTTTCCACCTCATTTCAAGGCACCCAAATTTGACAAATACAAAGGGAAGGGTGACCCTTAAGAACATATCTAAGCCTTTTTTATACTATGTCAAGAGGTAACCTATAGTAGTGTTTATTTGATTTATTTATTTCTATGTAATTTGGATGGACAAGCTTTAAATTGGATCCTCAAATTACATAAGGAATTGGTGGTAGATTGGAATGATTTATTTGAGAAATTTATCAAACATTTCTCTTATAACATTGAGCATGATTTGACCATAGTTGACTTGTGTAAAGTAAAATAACGATGGGGAAAGCTTCGTATCATACCTATAGTGATGGAGAGCATTAGTTGGACACTTTCAACACAATTTTATAGATAAATATCTAGTTGATATTTTTGCATAAAACCTACACCCTGAGGTGGCTCATAATTTATGACTTCCTTATGTAAAGGGTGTATATATTGAGAAGGCACTCATTACTAAGGGCCTTGTCAATATTTATTCATGAGGTCAAATGTCTAATCAGACCCAATCAAAGTTCAAGTTGTTGATATAGATAAACCTAAAGGGTTTAACAAAAATAAGAACATGGTGGAAAATAGAGTGACAAAATCTAGACATGTACAAATGGTACAAGCTTTACTGACTCCAAAAGTGTAGCTAGCCCCACCAAATCCATCGAACATGTTGCAAAGGGATCCTTCATGAAGGGAATTCAATAAATATAGGGTATTCAACAAACTAGGAGAACCTGTTGAGGTCATGTTCCAAAAGCTAGTGGCAGCCAATCTAATTATGTAGCTTATACCAAGGTCATTCCCTAAAGATCAACCTAAACTCAATTAGTATCAGGAAGATGAGTTTTGTAATTTTCATCATGTTATCAGCCATGCCATTTATCGATGTGTTCAATTGAGGAATCTTATTAAGGACTTGATCGAAAGTGGTGAAATTGAAGTAAAACACATAGTGCACAACACTAATCAGGACATGGGGCATTTACAAAGACCCATTTCTTAAACACAATCAGCATCCAAAAAGGAACAATCAAAATCAAGCTCAAGACCATTGTCAATAATCAAAAGGCCAAAATCATAATCAATATGATCATAATTAGGATCATAATACCCATGTCAATAACCTAGATTACAACAACATGCCATATGATATAATAGCACCATGGGATGTGATTCTACAAATCATATTGCCACTATCACCATCAAATATCATGAACCATCCAACACTTCTTAAAGTATTAGAACCCCCATTATAGGGTTAGCGCCCTCATCTTCAAGTAATGTTGTGTCAGGTTCAAGTAATTTCGTTATGCCTTAGTTTTCACATGTTATTATTTTTGGACCCTTTTTTTCTAATTATAATGAATCCTTACCAACTCAAAATTATGCAATCCCAACTAGACACTCATGAGTCACCATCCAAGGCCCTTTACCTTCTTCTTCTAATTATAATGGCTCTTTATCGACTCTAGATTGTGCAATAACAACTAGACACTTGTGAGTCACCCTCAGGGCCATTTTCCCTCTTCTAACCCTAGACTAAACCTAAACACCATGCCTTTGGATTTAAAACTAAACACTATACTAGCCAAAGCCAAACCCTCTTGTGATTTTATTGAAAAGTCGTATAACATCTCAGAACAACTAAGTGAAACCCCTATGTAAATTTCTATCTTAGACCTTTTACGTACATCAAAAGTCTACCAAACTATTTAAAACACTTTCTTTAATATTTCACTATTCCCTATGACATTAAACCTAAATAATTTTAGATACTTTTAGGGCATCTATCTCCTTTTAGACATAATACATTTGATTAGAGAGATATGTCTACTCTTGGTCCTAGCCATAACAACCCATTGTACATTGAGGTCATTATAGAAAATCATAAAATCAAGTGGGTTCTTAAAGACAATGGTTCAAGGTTAAACATAGTGTCTCTCAAGTTAATACAATGATTGAGTTAAACTTCTAATGACATCCAACCTGAGACAATCACAATCAAGGCATATAAAAATGTTGAACAAGAATATTTTAGGACTATTTGTTTGCCAATCATTATTGGGTATGTATCCCATCATACTCTATGCCATGTCATGGATATTAAATATCCATATAACATACATATTGGTCATCCTTGGATCCATAAAGTATAGGTTGTCCCATCTAACTTACACCAGTTCCTCAAGTTCTTCCATGCTAGAAGTGAGGTTACCATTCATGTTGATTTGCATCCCTACTAGTATTGTAAACACCTAGAGGCTGAATTTTGTAATTATAATTATTTCCTTGGTTTTGAATTCATATAAAATAAAAATAAATAAATAGTTTCATAAACACCCAAGTCCAATTATATCAACCCAAGTGACCTTGCTTCCACATTGGCTAATATATTCCCTGCAACACTTACACAACATGTCACTATTGAGGATGCATGTATTTCCACATACCATCTGAAGGACGTCTTTCACATTTCTAAGTTGCCTAAGTCTACTAAGTCTTTTGGAAAACCCAAGCCTTTACAAAGCCCTTGCAGGCCTAACATGATGTGGCAAAATAAGAAAGACATGAAAAAACCACCAATGGTATTTGTGTTGACAACATCACCAAATCAGGATCGAGAAGATTTTATTGAAGGAAACTAGTTATATTCTGGAGGTCTTGCTGAGTGTTTTCAAAATCCTATGTACCCTATCCCTAATCAGATTATGGAAAACTTTTATTATACAGGTAAAGGTCTTAGGCCATGAGAGCAAAGAATACTAGAACCATTATTAGTTGGTAAGCCTAATATGAGTCAAGGTCTTGAATTTATATTACTTGGGGGTGACCTCATGTATTTTTATAGTGATTCTTCTGAATTGACTAATAATGAGACTCTTGATAGTGACACAACATCCTATTATAACGTTTAAGATGAGATTTTTGACACTAATGTATTTGATTCTAACTCCATTATGACTATCATATCCCATTATCCCCTTTGCCTTTGTTATCTTGACCTCTTTAACTAGGACCAACAGGGTTTTGTTATACCCCTTGATGAATTTCAAAATAAGGAATCTATTATCAAGTACATGGGCCTTAGAGACAAATTTCCCATTGGTGATCACAAGCAAGGCTTTGACTTCTCTTTGGACTCTATTGCCTACTTTGAAGAGCAGGTAAACTTTCTTGGTCATGAAAAAGATAAAACATAGAGATCTTTGGGTGAAAACCTCTTTGAGGTGCTCATTAATTAGGTAAATATTAAAGAAAAAGATAATCCCTTGAGTGAAAACCTATTTTCGATGCTCTTTGATGGGGAAGTTTGCTCATTTCCCAAGGTAGCACCTTGTCCACCAAGTCCTAGCTCTATAGCTAATGTTAGTATCACATTTGAATAACATAAAGTATTTTAGCATCTTTATCTACACTTTCCATATATATTTTCTAGTTGACAACTATTTGAAATGGTAGACTCAAATTTATCTCATTAATCAGAGCTTTGGGAAGAACAACCAAAAGCTGAAGTGGAAGAAGAGGATCAGGATCAAACACTACCCACTATTTTAGAATATGGTTCTATACTCCTCATATAAAATACCACTTAAATGAACTTGGAAACTTATGATGATCTCAAAAAAATTTATCTTGTATCATCCCTCACCAATGAGGAGCGTGACTACATTGTCACCATTTTGAGAGATTTTATTGATATATTTATATGGGCTTATTCCAATATGTCAAGCCTAAATCCTGACTTGGTTGTGCATCAACTTGGGTTCCATCCAGATGCCAAGCCATTCATGAAGAAATTGAGAATTATGCATCCACGCATCACACTTTTATTAGAGGTATAACTGGAGAAACTATTAGGGGCTAGATTCATCAGACCACTGTATTATTCCAAATGGATATCAAACATAGTCCTAGTAAGTAAAAAGCCACATGGTATATGCATTTGTACTAATTTTCCTCTACCCAATATTGACATTATTTTCAACTCTAATATTAAGTATGATATGTTATACCTCATGGATGGATTCTTTGAATACGATCAGATCAAGATATCTTAAGAAGACCAACATAGAACTATGTTCACCACATCGTGGGAAACATTTTGTTACCAAGTCATGTCATTTATCTTCAAGAATGTTGGATACACCTATTAACATGCTATTAATATCATCTTCTATGACATAATGAATGATATTATTGAGGACTATGTTGATGACATCCTATTAGAATCAAGAACACATGCTAGACATCTTAATGTTTTATGGAGAATAATTGAGAGACTTCACGAGTACAAGGTTCGTCTGAATCCTGAGAAGTGTGTCTTTGGCATCACTTCATGAAAGTTTCTAGGATTCATTGTCACAAAGAGGGATTGAATTGGATCCTTCTAAGGTCAAGGCCATTGTGGAAATGCCTCCACCTTTTAATCTCAAACAACTTCATAGCCCGCAGGGAAAGATTCAATCTATTTATAGGTTCATTTCAAAACTGGCAGATAAGTGCCATCCTTTTACACACCTCTTGAAGAAAGAGGTCACTTTTCAATGGGATGTTGAATGTTAATTATCATTTGAAAAGATCACAACATACTTGGCCAACCTGGTTGTTTTGAGACTACCAACACCTAAACATCCATTATTTTTTATATTTTAGCTACAAAAATGCACTAGGGGCACTCTTGGCCCAACATGATAACCAAGGAAAGGAACATGTAGCATAATATTTGAGTTGTACACATGTGGGATATGAGCATAATTATATGCCTATAGATAAGGCTTGTTTAGCAATGGTGTTTGCTTCCCAAAATTTATGACACTATATACTAAATAAACAAAATATAATTATTGATAAAGTGGACCCTCTTAAATATTTATTGTCCAAGGCAACTCTCACAGGTCGCATGGCCAAATGGGTCATGCTTTTGAGTGAATTTTATGCTAATTATCAGAACTAAAAGGCTATCAAGGGGCAGGTCATTTCATATTAACTTGTAAAACCTCCTATTATAGATATTCAACCACTCACATTTGATTATCTAGATGATTCTATTATGATAATACAAGAAGTGTTGCATGAACTTGAATAGTGGAAATTATACTTTGATGGCTCCTTTACATCCCATGGATTTGGGGCTAACATTTTGTTGATTACACAATAAGGGGATCTGATTGCCAAAGGTTTTCATATTAACTTTCATTGTACCAAAAATATGTCTGAGTATGAATCCCTTATTGTAGGGATTCATCTTATAGTATAGTGAGATATCTAGTGGTTAATGATCTATGTGGATTTTTAATTGATTATTAATCAAACCATAGATCACTATAAAATTTTGACATGATAAGATTGTACCCTACAAGCACATTATGGATAATCTCAATTCTCACTTCAAGTCTCTACAATTTGAATAGGTACTATGGGACAATAATAAATTAGTTGATGTAATGTCAACAATTGGGTCCATGATACAAATTACCATCAATATTAAAGAGTATCAGTTACTCATAAAAATATTCTACAACCTACTCATGTATTACTAGATTCAGAGTAGGTATGCACCATTGCTGATCTCAATCCCCCACCTAAACTACCTTGGTTTCAATACATTTATAATTATTTCCATGACCAAGTCTTTCTACCCTACCTTTCACATAATCACCACAAAATCTTCCTTCATCGCATAGCTTTTTATACCCTATTTAGAAACATGCTTTATCGTAAATGCTATGATGGAACACTTATTCATTGTTTATCTTCAATATAACCCAAGCTATCACTTAAGGATGTTCACAAAGGAATGTTTGGGGCCCCCACCAATAGTGTATTCTTAGATTAAAAACTCCTTAGAACAAGATAATACTAGCCCAAGATGGAAATAGATGCTTATAATCACATCAGGAAGTGTGTTGCTTACCAACAACATGGTAATTTGATACATGCACCTAATTTTTCACTCTAGTTGATCACTACACCATGTTCATTCTCCACATGGGGCCTCGATCTCATCGATGAAATTAACCCAACCTCTTTTGATGGCCATAATCAAATTCTCATTGTTACCAAGTATTTTACTAAGTAGATTGAGGCCATTCCTTTCACTTACATTATTGGGAAGTAGATTATCAATATGGTATCCCAACCCATTAATCAACCTGAAAACTAAAAAGAACAATAAAATTACCAATAGGCCAAGATCCTGAAACAATATTTAGAGTTTATTCATATTAATTGCTTGAAATAATTACAAATGCACACCATGCTTAAATAAGCCTCAACTCAAAATTTAGAGTTTACATGTGAAATTTGAAAAAAAACTAAAATCTAAAAAAAATGCTTATTTTTAAAAACTCTTGAAATAGCCCAAAAATATCCTAAACACTATAATTAGAATATGAGACAAAATTCAATTGAATTTGATGTCTGGTTCTAAAAATAGAAAAAAACCCAAAAAAATCATTAAATCATAATTTTAGACCCTTAGATGATCACGTATGGCCTCCAAAAATATCAAAAACATTCCTAGGCAAGTAGAACTTCCTAAGGATAGAAACATACTTTTTGATATGGTCTTTTTAGCATGTGGAAGATCTCAAACAGAGCTACAGGTCAAAATTTATGGCTCCAGAAGGTTACCCTATTTTTTCTGCATCATTGTCCTCTGGTCGAAAATAACTCAGCTCCTATGAGTTGGCCTGATTATACTGCTACCACTTTTCCTTGTTAATCTTCTTTAGCTCCCATTATATAATCCAAGTGTTATCTTCTTTCTGCAATCCTTCCCATTACACCAAACACCTGTTATAATTCCCTTGCTTTGTGTTCATTGTCTTCATATCCAAAACCTGCACTATTCTTTTGTTCTTCTTTAGCCTTACTGAATATCAATATAAACAACCACAAACTTACCAATATATTCTTGTATCACTTTATTCATCACCCTCATAAATGTGTTAGGTGCATTAGATAATCCGAATGGCATCACCATCCACTCATATAAGCCATCCCTAATCTTGAATGCAGTTTTCCACTCATCTCCTTCATAAATTTGAATATGATAATAGCCACTCCTTAGATCAATCTTGGTAAAATATTTTTCTCCTGCAAACACATCCATCATATCATCTAAATGAGGTATAAGAAACCTATACTTTATTGTAATTTTATTAATTGATCTACTATCCACACACATTCTCCATCTTCCATCTTTATTTGGAGTTAGCAATGTTGTTGTTTTACATGGACTCATACTCTCACTTATCACTTTCTTCCTTAGTAATTCAATAACCTATTTATTTAATTTTGCATGTTCTATTGGACTTATCCTATAAGCTACTTGATTGGGTAGAGTTGATCCTAGAATCAAATAAATGTTATGTTGAATATCTCTCTTCGATGGTAAACCATCTGGTAACTCATCAGGCATAACATCTGCATATTATTTGAACACTCTTGATGCTTCTATTGGTATTGGCACCATTTTTTTCTCTTCATTCTTTGCTACTAGTGCATAACAACAACCTGCTACTTTCATATCTTGGATAAATTCTTTAGTATAGAGCATGTTTTTTGTCTTCTCTTCCTCTTTAAGATGTAACAAAACTACCTTTGTACCACCTTTCCAAAAAGTGTATGTGTTCTTTGCTCCATCATGAACTACTTTCCTATTAAATTTCCACAGTCTCCCTAATAACACATGACATGCATCCATCAAAATAATATCATACCATATTTCATCATTATAAGTTTTTCTTATAAAAACTTGATTAAGCACCTTTTATCTACTGTAACCTCATTCCATTTCTCAAACCATGAAATACAATAAGGGTTAGGATGTTTTTCACATTACAGATTTAGTTTCTCAATCATTTCTTTAGAAACCATATTTTCACAACTACCACTATCTATAGTTATGTTGCATACATTTCCACCCAAAGTAGATTTTGTTCGAAAAATATTTGATCATAGCCATACATCACCACCTTCTTTATTCTGCACTTGTTCCTTCCTTGGAGAAATCATGGTTCGTCTCATCATGATATTCTCTCCAACATCTGTTGGTGTAACTTCAGTATTCTGCTCTTCTATTTTAGGCTCAACTAGATTTACTCTTGGGTGATCTTCTTGCCTCCTTTCTTGATCTTGCCTCCTTTCTTGATCTTGATAGTTTGGACACTTAAATTCTCTATGTCATTCTTCTCCACATCTATAATAGACATAAGATCTATGTTGATTTGGAAACCATCCTTAAGTACCACCATAACCTCATCCTCTCAAAAATCCTCTTCCTCTTTATTGGTATTGAAACCCTTACCTATTATCATCTTGTCTTTTTGCACCGTATGATGATTCACCTTTATTGGCATTAAAGCCACCTTTGGTGGTATTAAACCCACCTCCTCCCCTTATTGGATGGGATCTACCTCTTCTTGGACCAGTAGATGTCCTTCTAAAATTTTATCTATTTTTCTTTTCTTCTGCCTTCAAAGCTAATTGATAAGCCTCCTCCATGTTAAGTATTCTATGCATGATTAATTCATCTTGAATATAAAATTTAAAACCATTTACATAACTTGCATCCATATTATCTTATTTTTCATCATGCTCCACTCATATGGAAAGCTTATAAAATTCATCTATATACTCTTATATGCTGTGATCTTTTTGCCTTAAATTTTGAAATTTTTTGTATAGGGTTTATGCATAATCCATAGGAAGAAATTTCTCCCTCAACTTCTTCTCCATCTTTTTTCATTAATTAATCTTCTCTTTACCATTTCTCTATCTCTCTTTCTACAGATGATCCCACCAAATCATTGCATGACCTTTCAATTTCGTGCATGCAAACTTTACCTTCTTGTCTTCTCTCATAGTCTTCCACTCGAACAACTTTTCCATGCTATTCATACAATATATCAACTCCTCTAGTTTTAAACTTCTTCCATAATCTGGAACATCAACCTTGATTCCTTCATTCCTTCCTTTTAAATCCTGAACCATCCTCTCTTCCATCAATAGTGGTTGTTCTTCTTCTTACTGAACTTCTTCATCACGATATGTGTCTTTATCATCACCACCTTCTCTTCTCTACTATTTGGTGATAACCTCTATTAAGTATTGAACTTGCCTCTGTAGCTCTTGTATAGTCTGGTTCATCTATGCCATACCTCCTCATCCTCTCACCATTATTCTCTCATCCAAGATTCAAACTTGCTCTGATACTAGATAATGACCCCAAAAACTAACAAGAACAAAAAAATTACCAATAGGCCAAGATATTGAAAAAATACTCAGAATTGATTCATATTTATTTCTTGAAATAATTACAAACCCACACCATGCTTAAATAACCCTCAACTCAGAATTTAGAGTTTACATTCAAAATTTAAAAAAAACTAAAATCTAAAAAAAACCTATTTTTAAAAACCCCTAAAATAGCCCAAAAATATCTCAAAATATTCTAAACACTATAATTAGACTATGAGACAAAATTCAACTAAAGTTGATTTTCAGTTCTAAAAATACATAATTTTTAAAAATAGAAAAAACTCAAAAAAATCATTGAATCACAATTTTGGACCCTCAAATGATCATGTATGGCCTCTAAAAAATATCAAAAACATTCCTAAGTAGGGATACCTTCCTAGGGATAGCAATGTACTTTTTGACATGGTCATTTTAGCATGTGGAAGAGCTCAAACGGAGCTATAGGTCAAAATTTATGGCCTCTAGAAGGTTTCCCTATTTTTCTGCATCACCCATATTATATCTGATAATGGTGGATCATTTATAATTTGAGATGTTAAAGATCTTTGCAACAATTCACTAAACCGAAATCATATAAAACAAATACATCAATCCTTAATAACTTTTGATTACACAGAAACTAATATTTCAATGGTTAATTGTGTTCTTTATTACTAATCACAGACAAGTACTTTAAAATCCGGTATAGAAAAAACAGGATGTGACAAGAGGGATCTAAGACTAATCTTCTACGTAATGCTAATTATATTGGTCGAAAGGGGAAAATCTACAAAGGAGATTGTCGTTAGGAAAAGTGCAATGAAGATCAGCCACGTGGTCGATAAAGCAAAGTACATGGCTTTCACACATATTTATATTAATATAATATTTATATAATTATCTGTAATATTATAAAATAATATAATATAATTATAATATATAATTGGTAACCAATCAATTTTGAATAGTGTCAACTATAATCAAAGGCTTTTATCATATAACTATGTTCTTATGGATACAAAGAAAAATACTATAAAAAGATCTACAAAAAGGTTTCATATGAATTTTATTTCTTAAATACTTAAAATTAAATACTTAAAATTAAATATAAAGTATTTTCTATTTAAGAAGATTTAGTGATAATTTACAAAGATAATCCAAGTTAGCATGAAAATGATAAGATGGAGCTTTAGTAGAAATTACATACCCTAAAAAATTATACATAGATTCTTAAAAAGAAGAAACAGTTTTTTCAGGTTAGGTATGTATTGGGCAGACACAAAAAATTGTAAACAATTCATTTAGTCATCTAAAAAATAAATGAAAAAGGGGTTCAGTACAAAATGGCCTAAAAAATAGGTTTTCTAGAATGTAAATGCCAATATATAAGTTTTGTCTCCCAAATGCTTAAAACTAAACAATGAAGCATTCTCTATTTGAAAAGAATGTGGAGATAATTTGGAGATATCCCAAAACATAGGTCAACATGAGAATTAAAAGACAAGGCTTTGGTAGAAATGAAGTCACAACCCCACAAACTTGTACAAAATTATTTGAGAAGAAGAAACTACATTCCACGAAACGCCTTCTCTAAAACCATAAAATAGAGAATGTAAAGGCAACATATGTATTTTATCTCCAAAATTATTAAGACTAAACTGATAAGCCTTCCCAACCTAAGAAGAACTTGGTGACATTTTGCATGAGAATGATTAAATAAGGCTTCGGTAAAAATGAAATTGTGACCTTGCAGATCTGTACAATTTTTTTGGAAAAGAAGAAACACATTGGGTAAGCACGTACAACCACAAACAACCCATATGTCTTATTACTTTGTTAAACTTACAAGTTTGATAATTGTAAAGAATGTGATCTTAATATGTCATATTCGAGTCTAAATCTGTTTAGCTTTAGGCAACACAAAAGAGTATTAACAGAGTTATGTTTACAACAAGTCAATGATTCCATGTCATTAAACAATGTATCTTATTAAAACAATGAAAACATAGCCAATTATTTTCATTATTTGGAGTACAGATCCTACCAAGTTATCTAATGTTAACCTTGATTTGATCTTGTCCAAATAGTTTCCCATGAAATGCCTTCAATGAAATCGTAAAACAAATCTAGAAATTCCTGAGTTCAAAATGCTCAATCAAACTTGCTCTCAATGCAATAAAACAAGGCTTTGGTAAAAAATAAAATCACGACCCTATAAACCTGTACAATTTTTTTGAGAAGAAGAAACCTAT
Organism: Torreya grandis; assembly: GCA_037957365.1. Lineage (NCBI taxonomy): Eukaryota > Viridiplantae > Streptophyta > Pinopsida > Cupressales > Taxaceae > Torreya > Torreya grandis. The sequence continues at coordinate 379,112 of JARHVA010007780.1, forward strand.
GAGGTAGGCACAAAGAACCACGAACAACCAATACATCCTATTACTTTATTAAACTTACAAGCTAGATAATTGCAAATAATAAGATTCTAATATGTTCTACCTAAATATAATGCCATTTAATCTAGGCAACACAAAAGAGCATTAACAAAGCTCTATTTACAAAAAGCCAATAATTCCATCTTGTCGAACAATATTCAATACTATAAAAAAATAATGAAAACACAGTGAATTCTTTGTGTTATTCAAAAGAGAGATCCTACATTGAATTGACGCTAACTTCAACTAGAAATTGTCAACCTGATTGCCCACGAAATGATTTCTTTAAAATCGTGAAGTAGATCAATAAATTTTCTCCATTCAAAATCCTCAATCAAACTTTCTCTCAAACTTTCTCTCATAAATGATGAGCCCATATATGGATTAGATTTTCTCAATATATTATTAATGCCACAATTAGTTTGAGTTAATAATACATCAAATGAACCTCTGCATCCTTATATACATATTAGAATCCAATAAAAAAGATTAATGGTGTTTAACTTATAAATATAAATATCCACTTTCCACCATGGTAAAAGTACCTATGGTATTGGTTCAATTTATAAACCCTTCACTCTTATGTGTTTGCCAATTTGGTTATCGATAAGCTAGCGCAACTCTACTAGTGATCCCCAGGCCCTATGATATGGTTGTGCTAACGTGCATCACACATCATAAGTAAGAAAATATGATCATATTCATCCTCCAACATCCAATTTAAACCATTGATCAGGGATGGAATGCAAGGCTCAATGTGATAGATGAACCTTATGTTTTTCTTCAATCTAAAGTCAATCAATGTAATTAATCATTGGTGTTCACCTTATCTTTTTTTCCTTTCCTTTCCAATAAAAAGCAATAAATATTATAGTGTGAGGAATACAAATTATTTTTCTAACGTAAAATATAATTTTTGTAGATAATAATTTCATAATTCCTCTCGACATCTACAAGTCCCACTTTCACACTATACCTGGTGAAATCTAAAATGTTAACATATTAACAATAGCTATTGAGATTTAAACATAAATAAATAAGGAGAAAACCTATTTACTTTACCACTTAAACTATCTCTTATCACCAAAAACATTATTTAGAGGACAAATTTGAATAGATAAACATGTACGAATAATTGAAATAGGTTTTGAACACATAATATTTTATTAAAAAAATTATTGAAAAAATTAATATCTTAGAATTGATTTGGCAATACCTAATAATTGTTATAGTATTATGTACTAATTGTCCAATTTTTATTTCATAATATTTAATCCCATTATAACATGTCAATTTTTCATTTTTCACATTTTATATATTAATTTATATATACAATGTTCAAGTATTAAACAATACATTTTCTCATAATTCCTATCTATAAATTAAATCAAACTCTAAATTTTCATCCATTTTATATTAAAAATATATATAAATTAAAAAATATTAAACTTCCAAATATATTAATTTTAATTTTTTTCCATGTAAACTCTTAAACATAATGTGTTCCACCCCTGATACTTCTTCCCTTACAGACTTCTATAAAAAGCCATTTCTTCAACAAAGCACCACAAAAAGATAATATTACCTTAAGCATACCAAACTAGAGTCTACGTAGTCTCTTTATAGGTCTATGTAGCTTTTGTCAACTTGAATTGATTATGCTACCTACTGAATCAATTTTTCACAAGGCTTATATAGTCTCACTCTCTATATGCCTCTGTAAAAGTAATGAGTTGGCTTGTTGAGTGTGCGTAGGTTGTGTACTTTATGTGTGACATTCCTCAAAAATAATGATGTAATATTTCCCATATACCTAAGATTCTATTGCATCAGACATCCCGGCTAGTTTGAAAAGTGAACTTCATCTCAAAAATCAAAGTTTGTGAGAGTATGACCATAACGACCAATCTCTATAGGGTCTAACCATGTTGCATCCTCTTTTGCGTGACCATTACACTTTTGTAGGTATTTCTTGAATTCTTTCACACATGTCCTTTTATGACCTTAGAGTTCAATATGACCTCTATTTCTTCCTTCCTAACAATTGCACCTTCCACTCTAGTACCCACACCTATGCTTCCTTATTTGCTTACTTTTTGTGAAACTCAAGTAAATCAACAACATTGAATATGAGTGAAATGTCTAGTTCTTTTGGTAACTCTATTTCATAGGGGTTTGTTGAGAAATTACACACCACTTTACATGGTCCTATCTTTTTCATCTTAAGATTATTATAGGTTCTACTCAGAAATATTTCCCTATGTAAATGCACAAATTCTAGGCCTCCTACCTCAAACTCTTTATTTCTTTGTCTCTTGCCTGTGGCCTTCTTGTACTAGAGAGTACTCTACTCCAATTTTCTTCAGATCTCCTCATGTTGATCCTACATAATCATCCACTTCCTCACTCATGTAATTAATTTAGCTAAAATTACTCAACTCTAAAACTCCTCTAGGACTACTTCGAGTCATTATCTAGAGAGTTACTTTAACAATACCTTTATTTACAAGATTGTTTTATGTAAATTTTGCTTGTGCTAACACTATGTCCCACTATTTAGGCTTGTCGCCTACCAAACCTTTGATAAAATTACAAAAGATTTTATTTATTACTTTAGTTTGTCCATCTATCTATGGATGATATTTTGAACTAAAACTTAGCTTTATTCCCATCATCTTTCCTTCCAACGAAAATAAGTAATGAAAGTCACCTTCACCAATGATGAGGCATCACATAAAATAAAATTGAACTAGTTAATAGAACCTTTCCGAAAATGGCTTAGGCTAAGATAAATCATTGATGAAAGCTCAAGAAAAAACATAAGTGCAAGTGTGAATATTAAGCTTATATTATAATATTAAGAACAATTATTATTTAACTTTTGTGAAGAGTTTGAAATCTATGTCTAATAATCAATTAAAGATTTTTGTCAATTAATAAAAATTAAGTTTAACTGACCTTAAAAAATCATTAATATATTATAATGGTCAATTCACAAATAAATAATTCGTAATTTCCAACAATTTTTTGAGGTTGATATTAGTAATCTCGAATGTGATTTTGAGTTTGAGTTTAGCACTTATCTTTATAACTCACAAGAGGACAATAATGCAATTCATGTCAAGTAGAAAAGTTTTTCCTCTCAATACTAATGTGGAATGAGTTAGAAATTTTAAACGTTTACCATATGACAGTTGGCTTAAAGAAATCTTAATACTTATTATCAACGGTAATCAAGCCGTTGGCCAGCTCATTCACATTCCAAATGAGATGAGTACATTGAAAGTAAGAGAGCAATCCGCCGCCTAAAAAAATTATGTCAAATCTTTAAGGATACATCAAAGCTTAGAAAATTATATCTTACCATCTTGGACAAATTGAATTTTAGTGGGAAACATCACTTATACCAAATCATGGTTTATTAATTTAGAACTTTACATAATGTATAGTATATTGATGTTTGTAAAACCCAGATAAATACAAAAGAATTTAATATTAAATTTTATTTAAAAACATTATTTAAACTAAATCATGGTTTCAAAATGATAACTAATAAATATAATAATGTTTATAAATTTATAATTGTATATAATGGGGATGTCATATTATGTTCATAATAATACAAATAATTTAATATTGATGTTCATACTTACTTCTTTTTAATGTATATAAGATATAATTATGTTTTTTTGAGTGATGTTAATTAAAATTATATTTATCATATATAAGTTATGAAATTAATAATATTTTTAATAGGGAGAGATAGATATAACGGATTAATAAATAATTGAAGGGTTAATTTTTTAGTAATATATTTTGTATATGTAATTTTTATTTTTTTATCATTTTAATTATAATTAAATAAAATTTGACGAAATTGATTCTCTTTAATTTTTAATATATAATGCAAGATTACAATCAAACACACACTTTATTTCTTAGTTAAAGATTACAATTAATCAATCTCATACATTATAAAAAAAATAAAAAAAAAATTGATTATTTTATTTTTTTTTAAATTATATATTTTTTTAATTACTTTATTGAAAAATAATTATATTATAATTAATATTTGAACCATAAATATATATAAAATATAATAAATTTATATGTTTATATTATTTTTAATTTATTTATAAATTCACTGTAAATGTAGTTTGGAGAAAAATTGGGTACCGTGAATTTCATCTATGATTTCATCAATCACTAGGATATGGAATTTGTCCTTAATAGTAAGTTTGTGTAGTTCTTGGAAATATATGCATAGTCACTAAAACCCATCCTTTTTTTGGATGAGCAAAAATGGAGAAGAATATGGAATTTTGATAGGGTGAATCACTCCTGCCTATAGTAGCTCGTATACCAACTTTTTAATTTCTATTTTTTTGGCATAAAAAGTGGAAATATAAATTTATGTTTGGAGGTACACTCCCCAAAAATAGATAAATATAATGGTCCCAAGGTAGTTGAGGGGGTAATCAAATATTTTCACATGTTTGACTATAACATTTTTCAATTCATTTTCATAGATGGTATCATAAAGTGCTTTGAGTTGAATGGAATAGAGTTGAATGGTGATCCCATGAGAGAATTCCTTAAGGATCTTCTCCATATAGTGTAAGCTTATGACACTAATCGATCTTGGTAGGAGGTCCTTCAATGTGTATTACTGCCCAATATCAAAGAACTACATGCATAGTTATGAGAAGTCCCACAAAATTCATCAAAGGGTGCATAGCCATTAAGCCACAATAACTACATCACACCCTCCTAAGGTAAAATCAAACATGTCCAATTTGAGGTTATAATCCCCCATTGAAATACGAACATTAATAAATTTGTATTTACAAGGAAATGTTCCCCTATTGGAAATCATAAGTTCAAAGCTTCACCAGGGGTAAATAAAATAGTCATCTTCTTTGGCTAGCAATGGATCAATGAAATTATGTGTGATACCTAAGTCAGTGAGAATAGTGATGGGGTGCTTCTTGAAATACACTTTTACTCTCATAGTTTTAGGATTGGTTGCTCCTACCAAAGCATGCACTCAAAATTTTTGAGTGGGAATCTATGAGGTTGGGATCTTCTAATTATTATTTCTATTCCGATGACTCTTGAGTATCCTCCCATTCTTTTATATCAGGAGTTTACTTGACATCTAGTAAATATAACTTTTTTCAACATATTTATTGCCTTATCTGAATTTTTTTTCACAATTATAACACAACCCTTCTTCCTTATGAGCTCACATTTTAGCCTTTGTAAGGAATTTACTGGGGGTTATTTTTGGAGGTGGTGTTGTTATGTTTCATTGTGATGGTTATGGTTTCAAGGGAATAAATTTTTAATAATATTGTTAGGTTGTGAGTTTATATTCATCTAAATTGGCCAACCCAAGAGCTTCCATCATGTCTTTAGGCTTGAAATTTTTTGCCTAAGTGTGAACCATATCTTTGAGCTCACTTATGAAGCAAATCTTGAAAAATTTCTATATAAGTCTTCGATTTTATTTTTTATTTTATCAATTTATTTTTGGTATTCTTAAACTATTCCTATTTAACTTAGTTTGGTAAGGGATCCATGGAAATCCACATAGGCATTAGAACCATATAAAACTATCAATAGTTTGACAAAGTTGTTCCAATTTTTTTATTCATGAGATTTATAATACCACTAATATCATTGGATGGCATAATTTTCTAAGTGGAATGATGTGGTTGGTACTTTGTTCACCTCCAATATATTGTGTAGGTTAAAATATCATTTTTCATGGAAAATCCTGATTACATGTTCAATAACATCAAATTTAGGGAGTAATTTTGGGCCATGCGGCATGTTTCCTAATAAGAAATTACTCTCAAACTATTTATACCCTATGAGATTACTTAAGAGTTTGATATTTTATGTATTGAGGCCTTATATCATTTTTTGCATATCAATGATTATGGATCTGAAGTCGATAGTTTATTCCTTCATGTTTTTGGTTGTAGATCAGGGTGTCTCAATTGTCATAAAAAGGGTTATGGGGATACATAAAATGTTTACTAGAGTTATATGTTAAAATGATCATCTTCATAAGATGATTGCAATGGTATAATTATCTAAAGGGTAGAAAAAATCCATACTTTTTTCAGTTGAAAGTTACCTTATGGACAAAAATTCACTAGGAATTTTCATATCTTGCAATATTTCAAAAATAAATGGCCCAAAAAATTATATCCCTACTCTAGAACCCCCTTTTATAACACTTTTGTATATTATTATGATCTTCTAAATTATGGAATTTCTAGCCTTACTCTATGGATTCTTATTTATGATTCTATGTTTCTAGGAGGGATCAAATGGTGGTAGTTTCTACCAACTCAAAGTTAGCAGGGTTAACTCAGTCAAATAAAACTGGGTAGAGTTTTTACATGGTATGTTTGGTTTGTGTACTTGCATTTAGACTTATCTCATTCATAACTAGTGTTGGCCCAGTGTTTCAAAGTGCAAATTGTGGAGGGCAAACTATACCCATATCCCACTATCCCATCTCCAAGGTTATCACAAGTAGCTTCTGGGGGCTAACCACTTATTGGTGCACCACAAGTAACAAATTGTTGACTTCCTATAGCTAAGCTTTGAAAATAATTGTGAGGTCTTCTAATATACTTGAAGGTACGTGAAAGCTCAATTTTGTGTACAATTATTATTTAGGTGTCTATAGTGATCGATCAAATACCACCCCACTTCACACCAAATCTCATGTGCTTAGAAAAACTTATAGTATTTTTTGAAATTTTAAAACACCCAACACATGGTTTCTAACTCAAAAAAATAAATTAACTACTATAGGAATTAAATGGTTTGGTTCATATGAGGAGGCTTAGTGCCACTTTTGAACCGTTTTCTGATCTCCAAGGTCCCACCCACTCAAGGTGAGGTGAGGGCATATGGTGGATAGTTATAGATAGCCCTAAATTATTATTATTGTTATGGAATATAGCCCTAGAAAGAGTTTTGGTACTATATGATATGAACCTTCTTGCAAACAAATTAAACCAATACACAAATATAAATAAATCATACTATAAATGAAATGGAAGATAACTATATTGCACTATAAGAGCGTAGTATTATATTACAATATCATTATCCTCTTTGAGGAATCCCGTTACAATATAACTCATGGGTGCATTTCCACAAGTCTTAGCTCCTAATTTATATTAATTCTATGCTAGCTAATTACTACTTCCATATAAGTGGGATTATCTTAAAATATCTCAAGTGATTAATTACAAAGTATATGCATCCATAGATTTTATTAATAATAATGATTAAAAAGAAAAAATTTAGGACGAAGTGGCCCTAATGGTATTTAGGTTGGGCAAACCCCTCTAATCACACACCTAGTCTTAATAATGTGTAGGTAGAGTTAACACCATAGCTTGTGACATCAACATCAATACCAAGGTACATAAAAAATCATTCACTCTATAGGCCCATATAGGTGATTTATAATACTCTAATATATGCTAATAGATTTTAAACAACATCCTTAAACTTGAAATTATTTCACTCTTAGCCATTGAGATTTCAAAAAACCGATAATAAATTCCAAAGAAACTTAAATTAGATTTAAAAAGATTTTGAATGAAGTTATTATTACTACATCACCTTAAGAATCAACTTGAAGCTTGTGAATGAGCTTGTTGTTTCTTATTTTCCATTAAAAATAGAGGGGAAAAAATAATGAATATAAACCCTAAACAACAAACTCTAGAAATGGCGAGTGAAAGCCTTATTTGAAAAGTTTAACTTTTTGGTTCCATCAAGAGAAATTAGAAACCTATATAGGAACTCTTAGTATTCATTGTTACTCCTGAAGAAAAGAGTTAGATTCCTTCCTCCCCTATTATAGTTGTGTGCATCTAAAAGGTTCACTCATAGCCCTTTTTCTTACATTTTTTTAATGTTTTTATTAATGTGTATGTCATTATTGGAGTGTGTCATATTTGCACTTAATGTAATTCCACCTTAGACAAATGTGTTACCAAGGTGTGATTTATTATGACATAATTAATGTGGTAAGTATCCTCACATGTGTGATAAGGGTTAGGTGTAACTTAGGGAATGGTATCATCATTTAATCCACCAGTAATAATATCTCACTCACATCTTAATTTTCCTATATAAGGACCCTTTATATTTTTATGAAAATTAATGGAGCTTAGAGTCATGTCCTGATCTAATGGAGATGTAATATTTTATTAATTCATGTTACAGTGAAAACATTCTTGGTTTCACACATATTGTATATTTCACATGATTAATACAATGTGTCTTTATTGGTGAATCTCTCTTTGGTCTAAATACTCTATGTTGATGGTGTCTATCTTAAATATCCATGGGCTATATTGAATAAAATGTGTGTGTGTGTGTGTGTGTGTGTGTGTGTGTGTGTGTGTGTGTGTGTGTGTGTGTGTGTGTGTGTGTGTGTGTGTGTGTGTGTGTTGTCATTTATAATATGGTATTAGAGTAGGCTTTCTTAATAAGATCAGTGAGAGTGTTTGAAAGATCAATATCACTCTTAAATCTTGATTGTTAGGAAGATAAAGAGGATACATAGTAGAGAAGGAGCCTCAAGCACTCCAAAGCTTCAATTGTTATCAAGATTAAAGTGGTAAGTATGATTTTTTATCTGTTCATCAACTTCTATGATAAGTTCTTCACATGTCCCATATATTTTATTTACATTTGGTTCATTCCTTCAATTGGATTCATGTACCATTTTTAGATCTACATATGGATGAGTTTCATGGAAGTTGTTTTTATTGAATTTTCATTTGAGTGTTTTCGGTGTGTATCATACATTTCCATTATTTTCAAAGTGCCAAAGAAAGTTTTAACTTTCATTTCACTTGAATATGACATTGTGATCTCATTTATCAAGCCATATAAACAAATTTAGAGAATTATCATGGGCAAGAATGACCCAAAGGAAAGGAAAACAACCTTTTTTGCTCATCTGGCATGTTTTCAAGACCATATTTTGAGTTTTTATATTATATTGTGATGAGTTGTTGGCTCTTATGTTTGGCTATAGATTGGATCTTAATCTGTCCAGAGGGTGTTTTTTTCACCTTACATTTTTTATTCATGTGGCATATTAGGCACTCTCACTTGAGGATTTTTTAGTTTTTTTCTACACACCTACCATATTGACACATTTGGAGATATTGAGATGCTTTGTCTTCACTCCCTAGTCAGTATTAAAGGGGTGTTATATACTATCAATAATTTCTTGATTGTTTGAGTATGATATGTACATAGTGATTATTCCTAATAGATGTAAGGTTGGTTTTTTCTTAGAGGATATCCATGTCACTCCATTTTAAATCTAGTTATTTCATAGAAGAGATCAATGACATTCCATTTATATTCATTTAATTATGTATTCTATAACTAGATTCATTCCATATAACTAGATCATTTTTAATCTAGTTATTTGGTTGTTTTTTATGTTCCAATATTCATTTTTGTTCACATAACTAGATTCAAGGTAGTTAATTTTTGTTCATTCCATTAGAGGATTCATCATATTTGGTAGACATTTAAGTTGATAGCTTCATTTTAATTTTTTCACTTTCATTGTACACGAGTACCTCATCAAGCCTAGTTTTTTAGACCCATTCTTGTGAGCATAAGATTTTTACTTTTTTACCACATCACCTAAGCTAGCCTTCAAGGGGATGTTGTAGTGTATCATATTCACACTTGATGTGAATTCCAGCTTAGGTAGATGTGTTTATAGGGCAATATGTATTATGTGCACAAATTATTAAATGCACAATTAATGTGGTATCTATCCTCACATGTGTGAGAAGTGTTCAGTGACAAAATAGGGAATGATCCTACTTTTTACTCCACCAATGTTAATATCTCACTCACATCTTATTTTTCCTATATAAGGACCCTTTGTGTTCTTATATAAAGTAAAGAAGCTTAGAGTTATCTCCTGAGCTAGCAGAGATGTGGTCTATTAGGGAGTCTTGTTATAGTGCAACCATTATTGGTTGGAAAATGTAAATGATATTTTATGATTATATAGCACCTCAGTATTATACACTTGGTAAACTCAGACCTTGGTTGTTATTTTTAATTCTATGCCTTTCTTGCTTCAAATCACACATCTACTCTATCTTTGTGCCCCTTGGCCTATATCTATTAGTCTGACCAATATTATGTTGATGACCCAGGTCTTCTATCTTTACCAAAATTCTTAAAATGTACTTATCTTATATCTCTACAATTTATGAACTTGTACCTATTTTTTCTCCTTAAACACTAATGTCAAAGATAGATAGTAGCATCTATGGTATTATCCTATCCCAATGTAAGTGTTCATTTCCCTAAAGTTATCTAATTTGTAAATGAAACATATCCTAATGGTCAACCTAATTGATTTAATGTGATTTATTACTCCAAATGGATTTCTATAAATATAAAATCAACCCTCATTTTTTCTCACATAGCATTTGAACATAAGAGCATTCAATTGAACAAAACTTCCTTATTTAATCCTATTTTCATTGTAGTCATAAGTACTACACATCTACAGGTTTGAAGTACTAAAGGATAGTCTAAGAACCTAATTTTCAATGTTACAATATAGCTCACTAATTGTACTTGTTTTCTACATATTTCATGATTCACACACAATCCAACAAGTAGGGGATAACTACATGAGTTTGAGGCCCTCTTCTATAGTATTAAATATGAAGCCATCACCCTCTAAAAGGAGGCTCTTTGGGGTTAGCTTGACACCATGTTCCCACTAACCCATTTTTCCTCAAGGTCACTATGAAGATGGAGAACTAGGGTTTTACCATTTCATAAGGAGTGATATTCCATGGCTTAAATATGAATGCACCATAGCGAAGGTGAATCAAAACCCAAAAGTATATAGGTGGTCACATCTTATTTTAATAGGTATTCTATATAGGAAACTTGCATCAAACCCAGATAGTAGCATCAATGTAACTATCCTAGATTGACATTAGTGTTTAGAGTGCCAGAAGTGTTAGAACCAAAATCTAATAAATGTTCTAAAATCTCATTCTAGTCTAATTTATACGTATTCTAGATCCATAACTTCATTAAAATTGGAACAAGCTAAGTACATCTCTTCTTTGTCATTTTTATATCTAGCATTATTCTACTTTCCATATTTAGACCATTTTAGCATAATAAATTTAGTATATGCTTCTATTATAGATTTGATTATCACCCTTATACCATTTCATTTCTATATACCTCTTTAATGTAAAAAATAGGGTTAATGATAAGATCACCTTAGATTAACATTTTAAGGTTAAGCATTTGGTGAACCTGATCTTTGAATGTAATTCTACCTAATTATACCCTATAGGATGCTTATCACCTATTTTGTCCTAATATTTACTGACTTCATATCCTTTATCATGGATGATAATTATTTCTTTTATGACTATGATTATCAAGCTATCCAACTCACCTTCAAGGAAGGAATTAAAATTGACTACTCTTTCATTCTTCCAAGTGCTAAAGCATGTAATATAAAAGCCTTGAATGGTGGTATTTATTATCCCTCTAATCAAGTCCATGATCCTACCACTTCAAGAGATTAGTTGATCTATCGTATGGCAGACAAAAAGCCTTTAGCCATACTTTCTACACCACCACTATACGACTTTGGTATTTGATACTTGTAAAAGTATGGATATCAAGGCCAAAGATTAAGCAAACATGAGAAAGGTATAACCCACCCTATATCTATTTAAACACAAAAATACAAATAGGCAAGGGATGGGGTTTTCTAAAACATCCCTGACTTACCAACCATTTCAGTCAACCATACATGTACATCTTACCAAAAAAGTTGGTACATATGACTAGGATATTCCTTCATTTGATCATCAAAAAATATGCTAACTACATAAAGATATTGTGGTTTATTTAAAAATAACTAATAAGGGGGACATATCTTTAAGAAAATTGATTAAATCCCCCAACATCGTTACATTTCCAAACAATATCCCTCTATTCAAGGGTGATGGTTTTCTTTTACCATCATATATATATATAAAGTGTCCTTACCAAAATTTTATAAAGTTAAAATTTTTATATCCTTAGCAAAGGAAAATGAAATAGATTCTTAAAATGATACAAGATATTCAAATGATATACCAACCTACCAAAGTTTAAAGATCACATACCATTACCAAAATGACCTGAATTTAGTGATCATGAACTTACACTTGTTATACATGAGGATGATGAGACTCATATGCCTAGATTCAAAAAAGGTGGTGGGTTGTAACCAATGATAACACCTATGACAAACATATTTATCCACATAGAATATTTAATGTCCATGATGAACATTATTGGGGATCTTCAAAAACAAGTTTTTATACTCCAAATACAAATGGATTTCCATAATGATAATGCACATGTAACCTCATTCAATAATAAATCTCTTGAAAAATGTATACTTGAATATTATTATCCACAATATTTTGAATTACCAAATTTACATCTCTTTTTTAGACATAAGGACCCATTCGACCACATGATTATTTATATATATTGTTTTGGTCAATGGGAACAAATGACAAACTATTGCTAAATGTTTTTCATTTGAGTATTTTCAATGAGGCTCAAAATTTCTTATATATTTAACCAAAGGGTTCCTTAATTACTTTATTACAATTAGAAGATCATTCTTCATGGCTTCTAGTACCCACAAGATGCCAAAACTTATATTAGAACATTTACACAATTTCAAACAATGTGATGATGACTCCCTTCAAGATTATACTATTTGATTCAAAAGTACACCATATGAGTTAGATTTAGATCCTCAAATTTGGTGTTGCAATTTAGCTTTAGTAGAGGCCTTATTTCCCTATTAAAGGAAAGAACATTGCATAAACAATATGAATCATCTACCCATTTGAATAATGATGTTCATAGATATGTTTCTTTCATAATTACTCATTTAAAGGAACTAAACATATCTCCCTCCAAATACATAATCTTTATCCCTCTCATAAAGGATGGAGATAACTTACCTAGGGAGCATTATGAATAAAAATGTGGTATCCATAATCTCTATATTATCAGCTTGAAAATGTTACTCAACATGGGGCCACTCCAAGGTCCATATATTATGCAAGAATATCAAAGTGAATAATTAAAAAAGCATCCACACTAAAAATATTTAACAATTACCTTAATCATGGGTGGTTCTTATTTTTGGCATAACCATAATGATCCTATATAAGTAAAAACATCTTGCAATAAGATGTCTACAACAATTTGGTTTCAATCTAAAAAACTTACAAAATAACAAAGGTTTGAAAGACCCTTTGGGAAAAATAATAACACCAATTGTTTGTGGTCTTAAAGTAATTAAAACATGGATTTGGATTATGCCTACCACATCTCGATATGCATTTACACTACGAACTCTTTGGCTATACCAAATGGAAGCAAAAAATTGATCCAAATCAGCAAAGTATTTACTTTCCTCATGAAGGAAAATTAATACATATTTCAAATGACAACATTACTTCTACTACCATGAAAAATGTGAGAAACAACATGTTAGATTTTTAACCTATCCAATCATGAAGCAAACAATGTAAAATATCTAACTTAAGGTTTTAAGGTTCACAGTGGGGGAGGTATCTATGACCATCCATGGGATGGAATCATATGATGATCTTTCCTATTCAAATATTCCAAAAATACCAAAAACATCAAAAATGTCTACAAAACATTTTCATCGCCTACATGTTATATTAACTTATTGGAACCTATGTGTTAATTCCACGTTGATGAATGGCATATTCATTTATTATACATACACATATGTGTAACACTTCTACTTGAGTGTGATGCAAGCATATATAGATACATGATACATTCTAAATTTAAATGTTAGGATTTACCTATACTCATGCCATATGGACATTAGGGACATCTAATTTTTTTTATTTTGATACACACATGTTATATGATTCGATGATCACTCTACATTATCATGTTTGAGCTTACATATGTACTTATATATGCCTTTATCCATGATTATATCTTACACAGGGTACTTGATATGTTATACACTTGAATTTTTTCCCCAATACATTGATCCATGGGATACTATGACATGTTCATGTTGGTTGTTTATGATTTACCTTATGCACTTCACTGTCTTTCCTTGCTATTGTATTCCTTATTCAAACATCTAAATATGTTCCTTTGCTTGTAACCCCTGTACCTATATATGCTTTTATTGACATTTGCATATGTCATTATTTGTTGTATGGACATTTGGATATGTCACTCTTTATTTTATATACATTTGACTAAGTCATATCCCTTAGATTTTATGACATTTGAACATGCCCCTTGCTTACAGTCTCCTTGGACCATTGCCTTTTGACTTGCTTTTTAGTGCACTTGTGTGTGTACTTATTTGATTGTTGAGCTTGTAGTATTACTATCTAGACGTTTCCATGATATTTATCATTCATCTTAGGCCTACATGTGATCACATTAATTTTATGTGATTCAATACTACATCTACCTATACATGTTCCTTCTATATGCTACATGGTTACATTCACATATTATATAGTTATCTAATCATTTTGAGGTGAGGTAACTACAAGTTCCTATCTTTCTCTCACCTCAAAGGGGGGGAATATTAATATGGGCATTATTTGGAAACATGTTTTCCACATTATTTCAGTATATGATACTTATATAAATTTTTAGATTCAATGGGGGTATTTTTTGGAAGCATGTTCTCCACATTCATTCAATATATAATACTTATGTCAGTTTCTAGATTTAGTGAGGGCATGCTTTGGAAACATGTTATACACATTCATTCAATATGTGTTACTTATGTTAGTTTTTAGATTAGTAGGGGCATGTCATATGGGCATGGCTTCCACACATTCACAGTTCTCAAATTTTAGTGGGGGCATGCTTTGAAAGCATATTCTCTATGCCTATTCAGTTTTTAACATCTCTACTTTATAGTGGAGGAATGTTTCATAAACATGTCCTCCACTTTGGTACTTTTATTAATTTTTATATTTCTCCATCTATGGTGGGGGCATGCTTTGTAATCATGTTCTCCACTCTTACACAATTTTTTGAATTGGTCAAAACACAAAGTTATATGATCCAAATTCACAGTTGTGGCAAAACTCTATACATTGGTAGTATTGGTATACATTGTTTCATCATGAGACATATATAAGGTGCATATGATATGAAACATGTGCCTAATATTACAAAATCCAAATTAGTTTCAGATTATAAAATTCTTTTGTATACTTTTACCACATCATGGTCTTTTTCATAATGATGCCCCACAAACTTTTACAGACTTTATTGAGCCAATCTACTACAGTAGTTAGTTCACCTTTTGGTATAGTTGAGGCGATAAAATCACTCAATCTTTCTAAGTTTTAAGGTTGGAATTGATCATCTAGTATCATCAGGTTATAATTATCATTGAGTTGAATAGTTGAGCTAATCTCAACTGCCAAGTGGAAACTCACTTTTACTCCAAAATTAGGGGCATGTGCCTCTCTCTCTCTCTCTCTCTCTCTCTCTATATATATATATATATATATATATATATATATATATATCCTTGGATATATTCACTTTAAATATTTATTTAATTTTATTAATCTCAGTTTTAGAACCTTATAATGATACATCTTTTTTAAAATAACTTGCCAATAGGCAAGGCGGTTACATCAATACACAGGTGTACTCCTAAACCTTGATATTTTAATTTTAATATATTTCAATTACTTTTAATTCCAAATTATATGAACTTATTTTATACTGTAATATGCTCTTGGTTTCAGGTTAGTCACTTGATAGCACTCAAGTTGGGCACACATAAAGACAAGATGTGTATACATACCTAAGTACACATTCATTTCCTTTAAACTAGAAATCTCATTACTATATTAAGGGGGGGAGAGGGTTGAGGGGGGGAGGGAGGTGGCGAGGAGCGAGGGCGGGTGGCAGGGAAATGTAGATGATATTTTATGATTATATATCACCTAAGTATTGTAAATTTGGAAAACTTAGACCTTGTTTGTTCCTCTCAATTCTATAACTTTTCCACTTTTACAAGTCTCTCATTTGCTCTATCTTTATGCCCCTTGGCTTATATCTCTTAGTCTAACTAGTCTTATGTTGATGACACAAGTATTATATCTTTTCCAAAATGCTTCAAATGTACTTATCTTCCACCTTTGTAAGTTCTAAACCTATACTTACTTTTTTACTCCCTAGACACTAATGTTTGGGACAGACACTAGCATCAATGGTAATGTCCTATCCTAAAAAAAATGTTCAGTGCTCTAAAGTCATCCAATTTATAAATAAAATGTATTCTAATGGTTGGGCTAAGTGATTTAATGTGAGTTACTACTCCAAAGGGATTGATATCAATATAAGATTAACCCTCATTCATTCCTCACCTAGCATTCAGATAAAAGAGCATTCAATTAAACAAAACTTCTTTATTTATTCTTATTTCCATACCAATCATAAGGACTGCACATCTACATGTTCTAAGCACTAAAGGAGCATCCCAAGAGCCTGATTTTCTAAGTTAAAAGCTAGGTCACTATTGTACTTGGTTTCCACATATTACATGATCACCCAAAATCCAACACATAAAGAAGAACTATATGACTCTGAGGCCCTCTTTTAGAGTATTGGCTATGTAGGCAGTTCTCTCTAACAATAGGGTCTTTGGTGCCAACTCGACACCATATGCCCACTAACCCATTTTTTCCCAAGGCCACTATGAAGATGAAGAACTAAGGTTTTACCATTTCACAAGGAGCAATAGTCTATAACCCATTTTTTAACACACCAGAGTGAGGGTGAATCAAAACCCAGAAGCATCCAAGTGGTCACATCCTATTTCAAAAGATATTTCATATATGACACTTATGTCAAACTCAAATAGTACCATTGATGCAACTATCCCAGGCTTACATTAGTGTCTAGAGTGCTAGAAGTGTTGGAGCTAGAATTTGACAACTATTCTAAAATATCCTTCTAGCCTACTTTCTGCATGTTCTAGATCTAGAACTACATTAACATCATAACAATCTAAGTGCATCACTTATTTATCATTTATATATCTAGCATAGTTCTAATTTTCATATTTAAACTATCTTAGCATAGAAAATTTAGTGTAAGCTTATATTTGATTTTATCATCTAATTGGCTTGCTATAGATCTGATTATCACCCTTGTGCCATTTCATTTCTATATACCCATTTAAGTCAAAATATAGAGTTAATGATAAGATCACCTTAGATCAACATTTTAGGGTTAAATAGAAACATAGATTATATATTACACATAATTAATATAATGTGCCTTTATTTGTTTATCTCTCTTGTCTAAATATTTTATGTTAAAGGTATCTGTGTTGAAGATCCATGGGCTATGTTGAACACAATAAATTACATTTTTTTTTCATTTGTAATGTTCATCTCAAGATGTTCTGCAGGAGTGGTTATACCCTAGTGACTTTTTTTCCAAAAAAACATAAGGCTAGGTGACTCACTTAACACAAAAACACCTTAAAATATTTTTTAATAAGAGAAGAAATGGTAAATATTTAAAATTTGGGCTCTCACCCTCTTCATTTTTCTTCTATTTTTCAGGTCTCTCCATTATTTGATTGTTCTTATTAAACTACCTAATGGGGGAAACATGTAATGAAAATTTAAATTAGATAAATGTATTTCAATCAAATTGTAATAAAAATAATGTTGTGTTCATTTTTCTACCTAACTTAGCCCTACATATTCTTTTGGTAAGAACCAAAAATAATGGAGACTCAACCTTTAGTACATCAGCCTATCACTTAGGACTGAATACTTGAGCACTCTCCCAAGACATAGTAAGAAACACCGAGGCCCTTTTAATGATAAAAAATCATTAAAATATATACACACATCATCTTATAATATAAAGTAAAAATATTACACATTGTTCATATACACAAAGAATAAGATAAGAATACTCAACACATAACTAAAATACATTCACATATTCACAATAGTATGCAACTAGTACAAATAATACATTCTCAAAGCTTACAAAATTCCTTTATTAATGATCCTTACATATAAAATTCAAAGGTTCTACACACAAACCCTATCTAAATGCATTCATGACTCAACAACTTCAGAGAGTCCAACCTATAAGATCTTATATCCTCCTCAAATGTAAGGCTAAGTTATCTATTTATAAGTTTCCTTGGACCCCTTTAGTTGGTTCTAACTCATCCTTTCACAAATGGGCATGCCAACTACATTCAAATATATAAATATTCCTTCATGAATCCTTCCACTATCTACTACAGAGTGACATATTATTTTTCCCCTTCTAGCATATTCCTTTACCAATATGGACCTAACTCCATGTATCATTAATTCTATTTTTTTCTCTGGTTTCCAATATTCATCATCCCCTCCATTTATTTCTTAATCATGTACATCTTACATTTGATATGTACTTGTGCATGCACATTGTGCATCATTATATATTTCTCCTCCTATCTACTTGTATTGTCTTTTTGATATGTTCCTTTGTGTATCAATCATTGTAACATTCACCTTTATACTTGGCATACCTTTTATTCTATTCAACACACACTCCAAATATTCCACCATTTCCACATAAGGTAAATTGTCCCAATTTGACCATTTTCCATATCTCTTAAATGTAGCGATTGAACAATGTGCCATCACACAAAAATTAATATAAACTTTAAATTGGTTATTCATAAATGGTGTTATTTAATATTACTTTTGGAATAATTTCTCCACACACTCATGCCAAGATATCATCTTTTTCCTATGGTTTCAATTTTTCTTATGAATACATGGTTATGCTGCATAATTTTTTATAGGTGAGCCACTCTCAATCATTGGTGTGAACCCAAATCTTCCTTCAAGAAACCAAATTTATTCCATCATTATTAAAATTGACTTGACCATTGAAATTATTCTCCCCTAAAGTGTGAATCATTGAACACCATTACAACTTCCTCCATGATGTACTTGGCATAATTGAACATTATTTTTTACTTTGTATAAGACATGTTATGCAGATGAATTCCACTGTCACCAAAATCCATTGCTTTAGAGTGATATACTTATATATAGCATCAAAAAAAATTACACCTTAATTTTAGTTCCTTTTGTTGATATCCTTATAATAGTCACTACCCTTTTTATCTGTGAAACCTTCTTTAATACCCTACACACATTACATTCCTCATTCTTGAGATTAATAATTTTACTTATTCTATCGATTGATATGTTCAATATTCTCTCAAATATATTCAACCTTCCCTCATGTGTGTATGTCAACAAATACTTCACCTTTTATATATTTCTAATGTATGGTAACTCGTTCAAATCCATCAACACAATAGTTTCAAAAAATTACTTGACCTTTTTGTCTCCCATTTTTAACTCCATATCCCCTCCTAGCAACAATTGATATTCCTTCTTCCTAAGGTTTAAATCTTCAACAATTCAAGATCCTAATCAAGATGTCAATGTTTATCCTTCTATCATTACTTTTTTATATGCCATAAATGGTATCGTAAAGGGGGGTTTGTATATACCATTATGCACATACTCTATAATTTTCCTTTCTTACGATGCCTCTCCATATTTTCACTATAGTTTTATATTTCACTTGGATATTCATCTTTATGCTTTGGTTGTTTAATTTTTCATCTATAAATGACCATTCTAATGCACTATTTTGCCCTTATACTTTCACATGCATTTATTACCATATCTATCCCTTCATTTATTGAGTGCCTTCCCTCCCCTCTTTTTGACATCATCTATTTCCTTTTATTTTCATTTATTAAATTATATTTCTAGGTTATGTGCACCAATTTTTCCTTCTTGCACATCATACCCCACACATTAAGTTTTATGGCTAAACATGTTCTTTTGCACACTTCCTTATTATATCATAGACCCAAAAAAATGTTATGTGCCAATTTTCACACTATTGAGACATTCTATTTATACACTTTCCTACCACTTTATGACCAAACTATTATTTCTTTTATTTTTCCATGCCCATATTAATATTTTGAAAAATACTCTTACATGAATTCCTATTCATACAAAAACTTACCATGCCATTTTATTTTAATTATGTTTTTGATTGAAAAGTGCACTTCTATTAATTTAACAAAAAATATAGTACAACATTAATTATACAAAAAAATGGGTGGAAAAGTCACACCCCCAAAAACTAACGAACTAAGGAAGCCTCTAGCTATAGTCAACCTCTTCTAATTCCATTGATCAATTAGATAAAGTACCCAATTTCCATTTCACTTGCACTCGATATGCATTATATAACAATTATCTATACAATGAGATTTTGTATTCCTTATTACGCACTTGGAAAAACAATCCCTCTTAGAGATGATTAAAATTCAAGTATAATAATATAAAAGATTCCTTGTTTGAATCTCCTAGATAGATTTATAGGATTATCTGTGCTTATTAACATAAAGCAAAGAACATGTTAACTAAAAATAAAACTTGAAAACTTGAAATATTTTTGTGTTATGATTTTTTATTGCCATTAGAGTTGCCTTATTTATAACCTTCCCTTGCATGTTATTTAAAAAATAGTTGGAGCCTATTCTATACAATATTTCAATGTAATATCTCTCCAAAGGTCTATTTCTTATCCTTATTCTCCCTTATGCTAAGTAGGTTGACTTTACTTAGTCATTTGTTTTCAACCTAGATCATTTGATTTTCCTTATCTATGAATTTTAAATTTCCTAGTGAATTTTATTCCTTGACTTATTTCTTGGATTGCACATCCTTGGTTTTCATTCTATTCTTAGTATCATTATTCATTGGTACCCTTTTTGACTATGTCACACTTTATGCATATTTCCTCCTTTGAACTATACTTCACTTTCCTTGGTACCTTAAAATCTGACTTTAATCCTTTGTTTATGCACATCGTATTTAACTTATACCTTATTATGTGCATTTTTTGTGACCTAAACCACCTTTACATTTGTGGTTATTTTATTTCTTCCTTTTTATTGTGAGGTTCCTATAATGGATTTTTTAATGCACACATGTCTCATCTTGGTACCATCTTCGACACTCTTTTTCTCTCATCCTTCATCTTTCTATCAATATACTCTTTACTGAATATGAACTATCACCATTCACCTTTGCATGTTTATGCCATGTGACCTTTAATGTGTCCCTTAGCTAGTGGGAACATGTTGGCTAGAAGTATCTAACCCTTATTCTTTACTCATCTAAATCAAGGCCTTCTTCTTTTGTATCCTTTCCATCTACCTTCTTTGTGTAACAACATTAAAAATATTTATCTCTCCTTCATGTGATTTTACTTCCTCCATGTATGCTACTCCATATTCATTATCAATGGGAATGACAAGCCTTTTCTTCCCATTCTCAAAGCTCATATAGTGTTGTTGGAAGTGAATTTCATCATGATTTTTGTATCACCATTATCTTCCCAACAATGCAAGATAATTATTTTACTTGCCCTCTTTATTACCTCAAAATCCACTAATAAAAATACTCCCATTATCTCCAAATGTATGTTGTGTAAGAAACTAATAGATGTTGAATATGTTTTGTTTACCATAAACAACATATTACTTGAAGGATTCAATGTTGGATTCCCTGTGTGATTCCATGCTTCCTTCATCAATATGTTCACATATTCCCATATATCAGTTAGTATGTTATTCATCACTTAATCATTGATCATGACATCAATAATTATCTCTTGATAAAATGGTGTACTCCTTGTTTTACACATTCCCCATGGTGTTTCTTGAACTAACTCTTAGTGATCCCCCACACTTTTTTGAAGTAATGATTTCAAAAAAGGAATTATGCCATTTGTCCTTAATAATGAAAGGAGTTCTTATATTTCTCCCACTCCAACTTGATGATGAACACTTCTTGTGCCTTCCCATATTTTTCCCTCATCTCACATGTAGTTTGCACTTCACCTTGCAAAGTGTATAATCATTTCTTATGTTTCCCTTGGGATATTCTTTTGCAAATGCACATTAGTGTACATATTTTTTCCAACATATTATTTATGTTACATGTTCTCCCTCAAAGGTAGTGAGTTATCCATCTTAGTCCTCATGTCTCCATCCCACTCCTAGTCATTATGTTAACCTTGGGACCTCTACCATCCCTTCCATCTAATCACTTTTTTACTGAAGATCTTTCTTTTCCAATGTGAATGATACTCAAAACCTTTTGAGCTTGATATTTTTGGATGATTTTTTATTTTATATTCCAATAATCCTAAGTATTGTGGTCCTTCCTACAATGCCCAAAAGTGGGATAATTAGTACAATCTCTCCAGTAGTGACCAAATCCACACTTGAAACAAGTTCCAAGACCACATCCCTTGACTCTGCCTTCTCTTCTTCCACACTGTGAGGTTCCTCCACATTTATTGAATCCAACACCTTTATTATAACTTCCCCATTTTTTAATATATTCCTAAAACCTAGTATTTGGTAGTATCCTTTGTCTTGGTTTTAGTTAAACCTATCACCTTGAGGTTGGTTACAACCTCATTAGTTATGATAACCACCTTGGTTTTAATAACCACCATGAAATTATGATTGTGGCATGATGGTAGCTTGGCACAACCCTAACATCTCCATTTCTTCCTTGATCCTATATATCACCTTATAATTCATTATGTAGTGCATATTCAAATTACAGATATTTTAATAGTAAGTGACATTGATTTTATTTGTGTGTTGTAGTAAATGACATTACACGTTTCATGGTCCTTTTTAAACCTCACAAGACAATGTCACAATTTTTACTTTCTTCTTTGTGAAATTATCCTTTGAATTTCCATCCACTTCACAAATAAAATACCACAATCATTCTGAAACATCCCATGTAAAACATGTTAAAAAATTTGCAGTTGTGTCTCCATCTTTAAATTATGGGCTTTAGGGGACTTGACAGATGTTGATGTGGGTCTGCAATTCATCGCTGAGCTAGGGCAACTATGCCCTAGCTTGTTTCTACCATGTCTGTGCTTGCGTAGGAGGGGGGTGGTTGATTGTTTGTGTGGGGTGGGGAGCTGTGGATTTTGATGTCGAAGTTACTAGTTTAACCCTTCTTTTTAACTGCCATTCTATGTTGTGACTGCTTTTTGGATGTCATTCTGTGCTTGAGTCTGTGGAGGTGCCTGGATGGATCCCATTGCTATGGATTGTCCAAGGAAGGGTGTGGTTATGGCTAAGAGTGAGCCTTCTAAGGCTGTGCCTGGTATAAGTTTTCGTGAAGCGGTGGGCTTGAATATGTTGGGACAGGAAGGGAGGATATTTGAAAATGCCTTCTTTTCTCAGACTACAGGTGTTAAGGATTTGAGCTCACCTGGGGGATCTCGAATCATGAAGATTAATGATTACCTTGAGTGGTGCAAATAAAGACCCAAATTGGTAATCCCTTTTGAAATGATCGCTGAAGATGTTGAATATTACTCTAAGCATTCACTGTATTACAAGTTTTTGGGATTGAGAGTCTCCCTTCAATTTCTAAAGAATTGGGCTCGGAGAGTGTGGGAACTAGAGGGCGAAATGGAGGTCATGTTGCTTGCAAACAATTTTTTCAAGGTTTCATTTCTTTGCTTGGTTGATCGCAATAGGGTTTTTAAGGGTGGGCCCTATTTTTATAATCAGGTTGGGCTATTCATCAAACCATGGCATGCAGGATTTAATCCTTCTGAGGAACTACCAAATCAAGTTTCGATGTGGGTTTGGTTACCAAAATTTCTAATAGAATGTTGTCGAGAGGATGTTCTTCATATGTTAGCATCAATGCTCGAAAGGCCGGTGGGGTCTTCAACACAAACCTTGGGTAAAAAAGTTATGACTTTTGCTTGAATTTGTATGGAAATTTATTTGAGTAGACCACTGCTAAATGCGGTGGAGATGTGTGCGGGCTCATATTCCTGGGTGTAATAACTAGACTATGAGACCCTTCCTTTCAAATGATGACTTTGTCATGAATATGGCCACCTAGTACAAAGATGCCCGAAGGCCAAGCCAGGGGAGCAACAACCTCTGCCTCCTCCTAGCAACACTCTTGGTGCTGATAAAGGGAAGAAGTCTAGTGCTAGCGAGGCCAAGGATGTTGAGGGTTTTGTTTAGGTTAAGGCTTGAAACTGAAATAGAGGTCAGAAGAGGACCCTAATGGAGCAACAGGAGGAGGATACTTTTAACAAGTTTGAAGTCTTGGATGAATTGGGCCAGCAAGAAGTTAATCCTAGATTAATTAGTGTAGAGTAGCTTGCAGTGGAGTTTGGACTGGAGATTAATTCTTCCATTCCTCCCTCTTCTTCTCAGGAGGAATTTGCCTTGCCTATGGTCACAAATGGGTAGACAGGGGCACATATGATGATTTTAGAACCAAATGTTGATCTGGAACAGGGTGTAGAGGACGTGGATCTTCCAGCACGAATTGCAGTTAAAGATACGGATAAGTGAGGTAAGTCTTCTCCTCATTTGGGAATTCTTCAAAAGGATGGTAAGAAGGGGGTTTCAGATAAAAGTGTTAAAATGGGACGAAAGAAGGACATGGAGAAGATTAAGATGATAGGGGAGACTTTGGTAGAGTTAGGATCTATTAAGACCTTAGATTCCCACTTTTTGACTCCTCCGAAATGATCATTATTTCTTGGAATGTAAGGGGCTTGAACAGTGGCCCTAGATAAAGAGTTGTTTGAGAACTAGTTAGAAGTCATTCTCCTGATGTTTTCTTCCTTCAAGAGACTAAGGTTTTTATGGAATATATGATAAGTATCGCACCTAAGTTATGGAGGCATGGTCAATGTCAGTGCATTGGATCTCAGGGATCTTTGGGGGGTGTGGCATGTCTCTAGAACCCATGAAAGATCCAACCTGGGTTCTGGATTTCCTTTAAGTCCTCCTTATCCATGATTTCTTTGTGCATTGAGTCAGGGGAATCTGTCCTTTTTTCTAATGTTTATGCTCCTATTGATTTCCAAGGTAAACTTCTTGTATGGAATAATATTCACTTAGTTCTTAGCTTATTTCCTTACCTGCCATGGATTATTGCTAGAGACTTTAATGATATTCTTGATTTAATATAAAAATGGGGAGGTAATGCAAGACTGGATCCCTCTTCTATCTTGCTCTAGGATAATATCTCGGCACTCAATCTTGTGGATATCAAGCCTAGCAATGGCCACTTCACTTGGAACAATAGAAGGGTGGGTGACAGGTGCATAGCTAAACGACTAGACCGCTTCATGACCTCCTATTTTTGGGTGGGTGGATTGTGGTCTTCCAGCTCTGAGATATTAGATTGGAGAGGTTCAGATCATTGGCCCATAAAGCTTATCATTTCCTTAGCCTGTTTGCCTTGAAATCCACCTTTCAAGTTCTAACTCATGTGGCTCAAGGACCCAGACCTGTATGGATGTGTTGCTGAATGGTGGAGGGTAGGTAGGCCTATTGTTGGTATAGTAATATATATTTTTGCTAAGCTCATCCAATTTGTTAAGTATCAGCTCAAACGGTGGAATTGACAAAGCTTCAAGAACATCTACTAGGCGAAGAATGAGGCTCAAATGGAGTTGAATGACATTACCAGATTGATTAGGGAAGAGGGGATGTCTAAGTTTTTGTTGAGGGAGGAAGCTAGTGCTTTAAAAACATTAGAGGAATGTGAGCTGAGAGAGGAAATATTTTGGAAATAGAAAGCTCAGATTGAGTGGCTACAAGAGGGGGATAATAACATTGCCTTCTTCTTTAATTCGGTGAGATCCAGATAGCATGGTAATTTGATATCATCTTTGGTGACGGATAGGGGGGAGGTTATCTCTTCTACTCAGGATATCTCTAATGAAACAGTGCAATATTTTGTTTCTTTATTTAAGGAGGAATCGCAGGGGGACTCGGTTGTAGAGGCTTAGGTCCTCTCTTGTATTCCTTATTTGGTTTCTTTGGAAATGAAAGAGCATCTTATGAGTACCATATCTTTGGAGGAGTTAGAGAAGATTGTTTTCCAGATGCAAAAAGGAAAGGCTCCTAGTCCAGATGGCTTCTCGATTGAGTTCTTTCAGGATTTTTGAGAAATTATCAAATTAGATTTATTGGTAGTTGTTCAATAATCCCAGAAGAACAAGCAAATGCTGTAGACCCTGAACTCTACCTTCTTGGCTCTCATTCCCAAGGGGGAGGGGGCTAATTAGTTAAGTCAATTTCACCCCATTTCTCTTTGCAATGTAATTTATAAAATTATATCTAAGTTGATTACTGAAAGGTTAAAAAAGTGGCTTACATTGTTAATTTTTGAAGAGCAAAGTGGCTTTGTGGAGGGCCATAAAATTTTGGATGGGGTGGTTGTGGCTACAGAGACTATCCATTCCATGACCAAGTCTAAAGATAAAGCTATGTTCATCAAGCTGGACATGTCCAAGGCTTATGACAGAGTTCGTTGGTCCTTCCTCTAGAAGGTTTTGGGTGGCTTTGGTTTTGAGGAGGAATGGATTCACTGGGTTATGTGTTGTGTGAATTTGCATTCTTTCTTAATTTTGATTAATGGTGAGCATTCTAATCTCTTTGGGGCCTCTCGAGGTCTGTGGCAAGGTGACCCTCTCTCTCCTTACCTATTTCTTCTTTTAGTGGAAGGCTTGGGATGGTTGATTAAAATGAATGTTGAAGGTGGCATTATTCAGGGATGGCAATGGGGAGGGGACCTTCTTGTACAATCTCACCTACAGTTTGTGGATGATGTGGCTTTGATGGGCATGGCTACTATTAGGGAGGCATCTAATATGCACAAAGGCTTGGATGCTTATCTTGTTGCCTCAGGGCAGTTAATTAACGAGGGCAAGTCTTCAATTTTTTTCTTCAACACTCCACCCTCCATCCAACGAAGAGTGGCTCATATTCTTAAGTTCCAAATTGGGAGTCTTCCATTGCTATACCTTGGGATCCCTATCTCTGCTGACAAGCAGTCTAAGGATTCGTGGTAGGTTATCCTGGACAAGTTCTAAGTCAAAGTGAATCATTGGACCCATCATTGGCTATCCTTTGTTGGTCAGGTCCAACTGATTCAATCTGTGGTGCAGGCTCTTCCTCTCTATAGGTGTATGATCTAGGTAGCGCCGATGAGCTTTTTTAGGGACCTTGATTCCTTAGCAAGACAATTTTTATGGGCTAGTAATTTATCATCAACTAAGTGGAGCCTTATTAAGTGGGAGGTTATTTGTAGCCCAAAAAGGTTTGGTGGTCTTGGATTACGGTAGTCATTGCTATTTGGTACTACTCTGGAAACTAAATTGTATTGGCGATGGTGTGTGGAACAAGACTGGGTGTGGGCCAAAATTTTATCCCATAATTACTTTTTTGGGATCCCCCAGAAGGATATCCCATGGTAGATCTTGACAGAGAAAGGCTCGGTGATTTGGACTACTCTCAAGGAAGGGGCTACGTTGATTAAGGGTGGCCTATTCTAGATCTACAAGAGTGGGATAGAGGCACATTTTTGGCATGATTCTTGGGATGGCTACCCTACCATAGTTATCCAATATCCCCACTTGAGCATTTTGTCCTAGAGGTTTTGTGAAGCTGGATGGACTAGGGTGTGTGACTATAAGTCCCTTTCCCTTCATGGGTAGTGGCGGAAGCAAGATGGAAGACCCCAGAGGAGTGGCTGATTTTTGGGTTGGAGGTGGAGTGTGTTGAGCTTCATTACATTCTTTTTGATCGTAGCTGTAGTGCACTTATGGATAGTGATGTGTTATCCTAGTCCCCTAATCCTAAGGGTACATACACTATGTCTTCTAGTTATCAGGAGCTGATCTCTCAGCAATTTGATGGGGTGGGAAGTACATTGGTGGAAAAAAGCCTGGAATAGATTGTCTTGGCCAAAGTGTAATTGCTTTATTTGGACTTTGGTCTGGAATAGATGCTTGACTTGGGACAATATTTGGAAGAGGGGCTTTGTTAGTCCTTCGAGGTGTGTTCTCTATAGTGGTGGGGAGGAAGATTCTCTGCACTTATTCTTTCACTGCCCCTTCACTTTGCAACTATGGCATTTTTGGTGGGACGTGTGGAAATGTTAGTGTATTCACGTATCTTCCCTGGTATATTTTTGGATGAGATTGGGAAGGCCCTCCTCTTCAGCTCCCTTTTTGCAGGATGTTTGGTATGCTGGGCCTATTTTTTTGGTGTGGCAAGTTTGGCTGGAAAGGAATCACAAAATTTTTTGGGGTAAAAAATTAGGGATTCAACAGGTTTGGATTAGAATTATGGGAATGATCCAAGAAACAGTTGAAGCTAAGAGTGAGATTATTCTGCCACTAGAGAAAGGTGATGTTGTGATGGTAGATAGGCATAGTATATAGGGGATATGTCTGGCCTCAGCTTACGTTAGGAGAGGTAGATGAGTGAAACAGAAAGTTCAAAGGATGGGGAAATGGCTACCCCCACCCACTGGTTTTTTGAAAATTAATACGGATGGTTCTTCTAGGGGAAATCTAGATTCGGCTAGGATCAGTGGGATTGGTAGGGATTCTTTTGGATCAGTGGTTTTTATTTTTTTGGCTAATAAAGGAGTGCAGAATGTTAATAGGATGGAAGGCTTGGCTATCCTATATGCTTTGAAGCGAGCTTATGCTTTAGGGTGGAGAAAGGTGATTTGTGAAGCTGACTCTCAAGTTCTGGTCAATCTGCTCCTTGAGAGGAAGATTTCAGATGTAAGCTGGCAATTGTCTATGTTAGTGCAGCAGATATTACAGATTAGCTCTTTAATGGATTCAGTGTCTTATTCCCATATTCCAAGGGAATGGAATAGGGCAGCCTATTGCCTAGCAAAATGGGTGTTAGAAGATATAGATGGCCGAAAAATTGATGAGTGGGAGCAGATGCCTTACGAGTTATGTCAGGATCTGGAGAGAATTCTTGTAGAAGATGAAAGTGGTATTGGGGAGTGATTTTCTTGTTCTTGTTTTTTCAGTGGTCTCTAGTGGTTCCTGGGGATTTGTCCCTTTGTTGTTTTGTATTCAGATGTTCTAAGATTTAATAAAGTTTTTACCCCTTTTATTTTATTTTATTTTTTTTAAATTATGGGCTTTAGTAAACAAGTTTATCCATGTATCAAAGTTCCTAGGAACTTTGATTTTGAGTGCAACATCTAATGATTCATATGCATCAATGAAAAATTTATTACCAATTCTTTCTTGAAAGTATAAATAATCCACAAAAATTGATTATGAATATTGTAATGGGCAGATATCATGATATAACTTTGACATCAATGCCTTAAAACATGTTCATGCCTTCACTTGTATCTTACTTGATTTCCTTCACTGTAAATATGCTCTCTTCTTCAAACTTAGGAATATGAAATTACTTCAAGAATGCTTTCTTCAACTATAGAAAATCATCCATATTCAAAGAGAGTCAAAGCGCAGAAATGTGCAGAAGCACGGTTCTTTATCAATCTTAATCATTTAATTAAACAATAATAAATTTTACATAGATATTAGAGATGTCCTATAACCAATCCCTGATTGATAGGTTAGTTTTTTAACAATTAACAATTACTTATTCCCCATATATCTCGTTGGCCTATATTAGTGAGTTGGTTGAATAATCAACACTCACGTACAAACCTCTCACAATAATATTATGCCAAACTCATAATATATATTAGTATTACATAACAATAATATTATTGGTTATTTTACCATACCATAAATTACCAATTACCATGATAATTATAATTTACTAACATCTAATCCTTGAAGTCGACCACTATTTAATCAGGATCGTACTTTTATTATG
Organism: Torreya grandis; assembly: GCA_037957365.1. NCBI lineage: Eukaryota > Viridiplantae > Streptophyta > Pinopsida > Cupressales > Taxaceae > Torreya > Torreya grandis. The sequence goes on from JARHVA010007780.1 coordinate 409,137, forward strand.
ATATATGTGCAAGATCTAGCAATGTCATCACAAACTGGATTTCCTTATTATCATGTTTATTCACTTCTTTTCCACACCTCACAATCTCCCAATTATATATGTGTTTCATTTTATCTTCAATTCCTATATAATCTCATGACATTTAATACATAATTTTTTTTGTGTCACTACTTATTGTTTTTTGCTATGTATTTAGTCCTAGATGCAATACCTCTAAATCTAGTTGTAGCCCCTCATCTTGTAATTGAATTTGACCCTATGATCCCTTTTATTTTACCTCCATAACTTGAAATTTTTTGGTTACTATTGTGATATTCACTCCAACTAATGGACTTTGTGCATTGGACCCTCTTGTTGGTTTTGTAACATTCATCCTTCCACTAGCTTGGGAAAATTTATTCCTTACGTACAACTCCTCCCCACATAAATTTGGAATAAAACATCTTAAATAAATATGTTCTCTTTATTCCTAAAATCATATCTCTTTACCTCAAATACTTCCTAATTAATTTCTTCTTTTAAATCCCAAAGTATACAGGTTTTAGCATTTAGTGAATCAGAATCAGAGCTTCCTCCACCTTTTTTAGCATCCCACAACTTCATCATCTTATTAAATCCATTAATATTCCTCCCATTGATCTTCCTAAAATAGGTAACCTTACATGCATGTACCACCATACTCACAAGAGTGTCTCTCACCTTTACATGAACCTATCACATGTTCTCCTCGCTTTTTATCATCCAATTGCATCTCCTTCATTAGACTCTCCCTTTCATCAAGGATATTTTAGTAGTAATCAATGAATATATATATATATATATATATATATATATATATAATATATTTTCATCCTATTTTCCATTTAATTAGGATACTCCATCTCTTTGTAAATTATCTTCTGGCCAATCTCCATGTAATACTCACTTTACACCTCTTCACACTTCTACCTAGCCCCAAACACTTTTATACCTATCCTCTCATCCTCATTTATTTTATATACCATACAACCATAAACATATTGATCCACACCAAAATTTATGTAATAAATTAACCTCTAAGCTCATATAAATACTAATTTTTTTCTTCTTTCATGCACGTATATGTCAAAACTAAGAATTCTAGCAAGTAGAAGTTAAACACAATTCTTCAGTAGACATCCACAACTCTTGTCAATTCATCATCTAACTCCTCTAGTTTATTGATCTGATTCTTATTCCAAGGATAATTTATCCTAATTTTTTGAATCCTTCCAACCATATATGTAAATAGACATTTTGGATGTGCTCTAGTATATCAAAAAAGAAGACTTCAATATAATCACTTAGAATATTTCTTCTAACCACTTATTTGGTTTCAAACCCTTCCTTTCAACATCATTCTTTACAAAATTCAAAGATTTTTCATCAAACCAAGCTTTCACATGCCCTAAAGAGATGTATCTTAACATTCACAACATCAATCCCCATACTTCATTCAAATAAGGTCCTAAAAACATAACCAACATTTTATGTTTATTTTGATACCTAACTTATCCCTATGTAAGCACAAAAAATAGTGAACACTCAATCTTTAATACACCAGTCTATCACTTAGGCTTGAAAACCTAAGCACTTGCTTGAGTATCAACCATAAAAAATAAGACCTGTTATGAGAAAAAAACACACACATATCATATTATACTATAAAGCATAAATATATAGACACACATCACTTTATACTACAAATTAAAGGTAATACATGTCTTCCATATACATAAAATAACAAGATATACACAATATAACCAAAATCCATTATTTCATTCACATATTCAAAATAATACAACGAGTACAAAGTTTACATTCTCATTGTATGCAATGATCTTTTCCTAGTGATATTTACATCTAAACCTCAAACATTAAATAACCAAACCTTAACTTGATGAAACTATGACGTATCAACTCCATAGCATCCAACCTACTAGATCATATATCCTCCTCAGATAAAAGGCAAATGCACCTTATTTAGAGGTTTCCTTGGATCCCTTACTAGTTTTTTTCCAATTAGCATGTTAGCTCCAAGAATTTGAATGGAACCACCAGTGTTTGGTAGGGTGATAAAACAAACCACTAAGAGGTTAGAAGGCTTAGGGCTCATATGGGCTATAGAAGGTCTATAGTGGCTATCCAGTTTGTCGGCTTGCACTAGGCTATAGATTGACTTGAAAACTAGGTTGGGGCTAGTATGAACAAGTGCACAAAGTATGCAGGCACATCTTTTGAATCCAACCATAGTAAATAAAGTAGCTAATAGTAGGTTGTTGATTGCATGAATAAAGTGAAAATAACAATATCGAATGGAGAGAGATAATAACTACAATGTAAACCTAGACACTTTAAATCCAAATGAAAGACATTTTAAGTAATAAAGACATTTTCAAGTAATGGTTTAAGAGCATGCCTATTCTAGATTTGAATTATCTTTCCAAATCAATACTATTATTTTCTAGTAATGCAATGTTCTAGTTTAGCAAGAGAGAAATAATGTTTAAGCAAGTTTTCTGGTTTGCATTGAGCATGTATATTACTAATATGCAATGAGGAATGATTCCAAAGAGAGTAATGACATATAGTAAATGAATATTTCAAGTAATAAAATTACTCTTTAATCATGTATAGTTGTAAGAAACTTCAAAAACTACTCTAAGAAATGCATAAAACAACTATTTTGCTAAAATAAACCAAACCCTAGCATATATGCTACACGAAATAATGGAGTTTTAATTTTTTTAGTAAAGTTCCCTAAGATCAAGCTCAAAGATGTGAAAATGTTTTGCCAACTAGGGATCCAAGTTAGGAAGCAATGTAGGAGGAAGACTGAGCTATGTACAAGTTGAATTCCAAACCAAAATCCAAAAGCAAAGGAGGAGTTGAAGTGAGAACTTGAAATGGTGTAAGAGATCCAACCAAGTGTACAAATCAGGTATAATTCTAAATCTATAAGTTGAAACTAATCCACAAGGAATCAAGGACAACTAAGAGTAGCAATGGAGTCTCCAAGTAAATGTGGAGTAGCATATGGGACCTTCTATCACCAATCAAGCTCAAGAGTGCCAAGAATGAATCAAGAGAGATTCAAGAAGGCATGAGAGTCAAAAGAGGGAAGAAGAATCAAGAGAGAATGTGGATAGAGAAGAGAGAGGCTCAAATTAATGATAATTAGGCATATATCCCAACCCCAATTTACCAAAATACCTAAAACTAACTATTTTTGATTTTTTGGGTCCAAATAGGCACTTTTACATGTGTTCTACCTAGGCCATGGCCTAGGCTATGGATTTTTTGAAAGAAACATATGGCCTAGGTCATGGATTTCCTTCACACAAGCCATGGCCTGAATCAAATAGGGGCTTAAGCTAGTCAACAAGATCCTGAAAGGCCCTAGGGGGTCCCTAGAGGGCATGTCTTGCATGTGAAAGGGCCAAGATGGGATAAAGATGTATGGAGGGTAAGAATATGATGCAAGAGAGGTCTAAGCAAGTAGTGAATGTCTCAAATTAGGATGACTAGGGTTAGTATTTTGCACATGAGCTAATGTGTAATCATAGGGAGGAGTAGGGTCATGGGAAGTATGATTACATATGCCCCTAAGGTACAAGCAGTCAGTGTTTAAATGAACAAGGAGTGTTGTGTAGTACATAGAAGCTACACCAAAGCAAATGAAATCAAGAACTAAAAAGATAAAAGGAAACATTACCTGCACTTACTAGATAAGGATGGTGGTAGAAGAATTTGATAACATGATCCATGGGTGAGAGTGCAAATACTACATAATCCAAAATCCAAATCTAGTTCTAGCTCCATCTCCTACAAAGAAGGGACATAAGTGATTTCAAAACAAATCATACTATCTATATTGACATCCACTAGGACATCAACCCTAGTGTTTTCCCTACAAGGGATATGGGTGAATTGGACATCCTCAAAGAAAGAGATCAAATCACATGTTGCCTCAAAGAGGGGAATCAACTCAGAGTTAAATATGGCCTAGACATTGGTGAGTTGAGACACGACTAAGAGTGAGCTAGAGAATAACTGCACATAACACATTTCTAACTCATGGGCATCCATTAAGGCACCAATGATTATGTGATACTCAGTGGCATTATTCATCTCACTGGTAAGGAATAAACCAAATGCAACAAGCTCATGTCCCCATGGATCATTGATAAACCAAGCCATAGCTACTAGTCCTAGGTTTCCCCAACTACCACCATTTGTGTGAATCACCACTAAGAGGTAAACCATAATGGGGGTTGAGAACTCAAGACTAACAACTGCCAAAAGATGATCTCAAAGAAAAATGGTGTAAGCAAGTTTCATGAGGGAAATAAAGAATGAAACCAAGCCACAATCATAGTGGTTGACCAACACTAGACATGAAAAGAGGTAACAAGGGAAAGTGGAGGGAAGTTCAGAGAAGATAAAGACCAGTCAGTAAGACTAGAGCAAGTCTCAAAGCACCATAGCCAGCTGACAAACCTACTTGTAACCATGATTAATAAGAGAGAGAGGGAGTTATAATTGATCAACTATGGAAGAGCATAGAAATGACTAACTAAAAGAATCACAATAAGTAACTTCTATACCTAGGTGCCCACAAAATGGGGCAAGGGCCCAAGAGGCCAACTGAGACCTAGAAGGGAATTTAGGGACCAAAATGGGTCTAAAGTAGGCCCAATAAATCCTCAGATTAAAAAATAGAGGCCTCTAATGTGCTTATAATATGACAAAACCCCTAATATGAAGGTTCCATAGTCTAGAATGCAAAAATGGGTAAAACACCCAAATAAGGGCCCATAAGGTGTATCTGGCTCTACATGTTCGATTACTTACTCATGATCAAATGGTTTTATTGTGTGTAAATATTTTGAGATGGAATAGTTCCTCAACATGCATAAATTTAGATGACTAGCTTTCTAGTTTTGATTTAGCCTGGTTTTTGTTAAAAAATTAAAAGATTATTTGGGTCAAGACCTGATTTATGTGGATTAAGTCTATCAAAACAAAAAAAGGGTTTTGACTTCTCTACAAAAAATTTGTAGATTTGTTGGTTCTTTGAGTTTTATAATTTGTTCGGCATGATTAGTTTTGAGGGTTTTCATTTTGTGAGTAGACAAATCTATTTTTAGCTTAAGTATTTGATGTTGACATTGAAAGGATTTTTGTTGGTACTTTCTTTGAGTTGGGTCAAAATCTGGATGATTATAGACATGTCCTCTCAAAAATTTGAAGTTTTTAATTTACTGATTTGTTAAATATAAAGGCTACATCAATATTTTTAAGAATAGGTATTCTGAAACATCTATGATTAAAAGTTTCTTTCTCAATAATATGAATAATTCTTTTCATATGATGTTATACTGTAGGTTTGAGTTTTAGAAGGGAATTTATAGGTATGAAATGACCTATATTAGTAGTCTTTGATAGAAAATAAGGTGATAGTCAGCGTGTTCATTAAAAATTTAATTATTTTATTTGTATACTTGAGAAATTACGATGCATGCATAATTTATAGATTGAAAGTATCAAAGTTTTAAAGTTTCAAGAACTAGTTTTGGCCTGGTTATCTATGTATAAAATATGAATCTCTATGCTATGATTATCTCATAAAGGTCTAAGCATTTTTTATTTCATACAGATAGTGTTTAAAATGTGTTCATATAAAAGAAGTTTGAATAGTTATAGTCAGCTATTGAGCAAAAGATATGTCAACAAATTATCAATATATACATATGGAGAATCTTGAATTTATAAAATTGAGTACTAGGTTTTAGCTACAAGTGTGTTTTTAAAGTCTAGATTTAAAATGAGATTTATATTAAAATTATATCTCGATATTGAAGTTTTTAGCTTTATATTTAAATTGGACATTGAAATTATGGTTCCCTGATGAAAAAGTTGCTTATCCGATGGATATTTATATGAAGATGATATTATGAAACAAATAATATCAGTTTCAACTTTTATTTGATGTTTTCACCTTGAAAATATTTTACTGGAATTTTATATCTTCATTTTAGAATGATCAGTTTTTAGTTGATTTAATGAAGACAAGAAATTCATGGAATTATCAAGAATTTGTGAAATAAATGATGTTGGTTTTAAAATTTTCAATCATTTGTTGCTTGATCAATTAGATATTTTGATAGACATTGGGTTTACATTTGGAATTTCATTGAAATATTATATAATAAAATCTTGATTTTGTGATATTAGTTGAGGTCTCAGTTGATTTTTCATATAGTTCTATTTAGTTTGTTGAGAAATAACAATATATGGATATTCAGTATTGCTTCTTTTTTAGGAGTTTATTGATTCTCAGTCTTAAAAAAAAATATTTTAGATTGTTCATAATGTCTAGTTGGGATCATCATAAGTCAGCTAGAAGCGGTGATGATAGAGGTTAGGAAAATAATTCGGGTAGCAATGTAAATTAGCTTGATCCAAATAGAAATTTTTCTAGAGGTGGTTTTCATGTAAGACATCTTGGTCCCAGGTTCAATAGGGTAACTAGGATGTCTATGCATTTTGATGCCTCAAATCATAAATTCTAAAATGTGATTAATAGCTCGCATTTTAATCCAGTTAATAGAGACCATAGAGGAAATAGTGGTTTTTATGGCCATAGATTTGGAGCAAGATCCCACTCACAGAGTAGTTCTTCTCATCACTTAGAGAATAACCCATAGCATCTTCTCATTTAGTCTCTTGAAAGAGTACAACTAGTTATTGAACCTAATCCTGTCAATCATACCATATAATTTGAAACTGAGATAGTAATAATTTTGAAAATATTAATGTATTATTCTTAATTTAGTTAAAGGTTCTAAGTAGTAAAATTAGTAAATAAATGGATAATAATTAACTACTAATTTTTATAAATTACTTGCAATTCAAACTTTCCTAAAAATAGTAATAAGGAGAAGAAAAAAAACTTAGTTGGAAACTGATTGATCAAACTAAGACAGAGGTTAGAATTCACTGTGCATGGCTGGTACACTATCACAAACTAAGATCTAAACTTTATTTTATGATTGGACATGAGCGTTAGAACTGGACAAGAGTGGCATGGTCGATGTAGTCTACCTCTACCACAATTATCTTGAATATTGAGCTTTTTGATTTTTTTTTTCCAACTCTGTGTGACCCTATCCATGAAGTTTCAGTAGTTAGAAGTCTGTAGATCTCCTTGTAGAGCAGATTCTTTCTTCAAACCCTATCTTCCATTATGGTTTGATCAATTTTGAGTAAAAAGGAGGGGTTAGTGTGTGTAAAATTCACTGAAGGTGAATCCACACCTCTTATGTCAGCACGTTGTCTACACACCAATACTTTGAAGAGGGATCAAGCTATATGTAGTTCTTCCACTTGATGTGCTTTATGCAATTTGTGTATATGAAGATGCATAATACTAAATTATATGTACTTGAAGTGGTTAGGGATTGATGTAAAGATTTAGAATAGCTTGTAAGTGTATTAGTTGGTTGTATGCAAATAATATGGAAGATTACTTGAGTAGTCTTATTTGTATTCTTGCTTGCTTAGTAATAATTGTCAACCCTTTCCAAATGATCTTTGAATGAGCTTTTATAGGGATCTATTGGTCATGGGTTGAATATATTTTCATTAAGCTGACAAGGATAAGGATGGAGAACAAAATAAATTAACTATTAGGATCAAAAATGGACTTGGATGATAGTTCTAAAAGTGAAAAAAAGTGGCACCGATGTTATAGTCCTAGTGTGGTGCTATTGCCCTAAGCAGACGGGGCTTGGGGGCATGGATCTATAATGGAAAGAGGGGTCTGACTCAGCTAAAATCAAGTCTAAAAAGCTATAGATGACTTTGAATGAATGAAAGATGCTTAGAAGGGTCATGATAACAAGCAAGAGGAGCCTAAAGGGTTAGGTGTCATTAGCCATGTTGAAGTTACCAATTTTCACATTTTATATGACTACATAGTCTATGTTAAAAATTTCATAAATCTGACCATTCCTTCAGATGAACATTTACCATCCCACTGAGAGCTTGTTGTAAAATGTCAAAGGTTAAATTTATTAGATGCCCATAGTGAGTCTATCTTAGGATCTAAAAGGTTGAGTTTGGGAATACATGATTATGCTAGTAGGAGAAAGATAATAGATTTCCCACTTCCAACTACATAAAAGAGAACTACAAAAAAGAGAGATAAAAGTTAATCAAATCTTGATATGCTCATTAAAACTAGAATGTTAAAAATTATCAAATTTGAATTTGATGATAGCACAAGTGATTCTGGGATGAAGTTGGTCCACCTTTTTGCTACAAAGATAGAATATAATGTGTATCTTAATGCACAAGATAAGCCTGTGATTGAAGTACTTTCAGACTCAAATGATTATTGGATGTCCACTAGATAAACTTTGTTTATAGTTGAACTATTTCATGATAAAACTTTTATTTTCAATTTGATACTTAACTTTAGATTTTTGTTAGTTTTTTATGATAATATTTTGGAGATGCAGCAGATTTGATTTTGATATAAATATATATGCTTAAGTTATTTTTTACATGCATTATGGTTTAATATATATATAATTTATTGATCTTTGACTTATCTATTTTATGATTAAAATATGTATTTTATTATATTATTAGTTGTTGAGGATCCCCACTCATTAAGATTAGTATCCCCAGTCCATATTTTAAATAGATTGATCAATCAAGACTTTTAAATTTTAGTAAAACATGTCCTTAACCAATATTTATTTATAATTAATTGACTTTTTAAAATTTAATTAGTTAACAAACTAATAATTAACAAAAATTAGTTATAACTTATTTGTAATTATGTTTGAAAGTATTAAAGAAGATCAAGGACTCATTTGAAGATAGAAGAACAACATGTATTAAAAACTTAGACATTTTTGTGAAGTTGATCATTCATTTTTTATTTTTTTTCTATGCAACTTCTTTGACAAAATACAACTCTTGCAGATAGATCCAATGGTTCTTTATATGATGATTGAGTAATTGCTTATGTAACACAGTTATATCCAACTTTTATTATCATTTAATAATGATTATCTGAAGTTTGTCAATCTTAACATATTTTGATGATAGCTATATGCAGTCCCATGCATATATTTCAAGTGTTCAACCTGAAAAATGATGAATACTTTATTATTTTATAACACTTCATTGATCTATTTTGATTTTAAAGTTGTTACTCAAGTTATTGTAAAGAAATAATATTAGTTTTCTCAACAAAGTTATCTTTTTCTGCTAAGATGACTCTCTTTTGAAACTCGCATGCTTTATTTTAATCTATTTTGACTCTAACTTTAATATAATTTTATTTTTTAAGTTTTATTTAATTTAGTTTATTCATGTTTCTTAAGTTATTTTTTTGATTGTTTTTAGTTTCATTTCTATTTTAGAGTTTATTAGTTTCTTTAGATTAGATAGTAATTGAATTTTCTTTTTAATCAGTTCTTTCTTTTAGTTATGTTTTAGATTTTAAGTTATTTAGTATTTAATCTTAATCTTAATTATTTTCTAAATTTATTTAAGTTTCCAATTAATAGTCTTTTCTATTTATTTTAGACTTGTTATTTGATAGTTGTTTCATAGTTCATTAGATTAATTTATGTTTCTATTTAGCCTTAGATTATTTATTTGATCTTTTTACTTCTTATTTTAAGTTACTTTAGTTTAGATTTAGTTGCTTTAAAATATTTTCTTTTTCTTAATGTATTTGTTTGTTTGTCTTTAGTTTGTTTGTTTTTTTGTTGTCTTTCTTTTATTTTGTTATGTGCTTGAATACTTTATTTTTTGTCTTTTCTTAAATTTCTCTTTACTTTTTGGTTGTTTTTTGAAGTTAACTTGGAGAATATCCAGCAATAAGTAATATATTATTTGAATATACAAATATTTACTGAATCAAATTTATATTCTTCAAGAGATTATTTAATTGATAGGTTTTTTTGGTAAGATAGAATAGATTATAGATTTTTATCTTGACTGATTTATGATTAGATAAAATAGATTTCTGAATTTTATAATGGAATATGTTGTATTGATAACTTATTGATTATTTATCATAACTTATAAAAAAACTCTCGCATCTTTAGGATCGTAATTAAACTTTTAAAACCTCATGATTAGATTGGTATAATTCCACCTTGACCTTCATAATAAGTAAAAGGTTTAGTACATTCACGGTAAAATTTTAGTGAGAAATATAATAATGTCTATAAATTTATAATTGTTCACAATGGAGATGCCATATTGATGTTCATAACAACAATTCAATATTGAAGTCCATACCTACATATTTTCAATGCATATAGGACACAATTATGTCTTTCAATGATATTAATTACATTATATTTATCATTTGTAAATTATGAAATTAATAAATTTTTTAATAAGAAGCATCAGTATAATTGGTTCAGATAATTATATGTTTAATTTTTTTATAATATATGTTATATATTATAATTTCTAATTTTTTCATCATTTTTAATCATAATTAAATAAAATTTGATGGAATTGATATTTCTTAATTTTTAATATTTAATTAAAGATGATAATTAATCAATTATTTATTCACATATATACATATGATTAATTTTATATATATATATATATATATATATATATATATATATATATATATATATATATATATATATATATATATTAATAAGAGATTATATTAATACATTATATTAAGAGATTATATTAATTTTATTAATAAGAGATTATATACGAGATGAATGTGAATAGCCAAACATGTATTAATAATTAAAATAGTTTTTAAACACATAATATTTTATTAAAATTTTATTGAATAAATTAATATTCTATAATTGATTTGGTAGTACCTAATAATTGTTATAGTACTATGTATTAGTTGTCCAACTTTATACTATAATATTTAATTGTATCATAACATATCAATTTTTTATTTTTTTACAATTAAAACTTTAGAAAATTAAAAGAGAACCATCATTTATACCATCTCAGACAAATAGAATTTTAGTGAGAAATATATTAATGTCTATAAATTTATAATTGTTCACAATGGAGATGCCATATTGATGTTCATAACAACAATTCAATATTGAAATCCATACCTACATATTTTCAATGCATATAGGACACAATTATGTCTTTCAATGATATTAATTAAATTATATTTATCATTTGTAAATAATAAGAAGTGTCAATATAATTGGTCCAAATAATTAGATGTTTAAATTTTTTTATAATATATGTTATATATTATAATTTTTAATTTTTTCATCATTTTTAATCATAATTAAATAAAATTTGATGGAATTGATATTTCTTAATTTTTAATATTTAATTAAAGATGATAATTAATCATTTATTTATTCACATACATACATATAATTTATTTTATTTTAAAATATATATATATATATATTTTTTTATTATTTTATTAATAAGAAATTATATTAATACATTGGAAAGGTTTTTATTGGGGTAAAAACTTAAAAGATTCATTTCATATGTGATCGAGAAACTTAAAAAAAAATTACCCTATCTTGTGATGATTCATGTGGAGAAACTTCAACTACCAATACCAATGGAGACATCAAACCAAATATTTTGTTTAGAAAAACCTTTGTACCTGATTTTGAGCAAGGATATAGATCTCCTCCCTAAACATTGATGGTGAAAGCGCACTAGATCTCTACTTTTTTCTTTCGCTTTCACTTTTATTAATAACTCTAATAATTCAATAGCAACTAACCAAATGAATATGGACTGCCCATCGAATGAATTATGTTGCACCATATTTTCTTATTAATAATAGTATTAGAATTAATACTTCTTTAAAAAAAAAAAGGTGTGATCACCCAAAAATAATTAACCACTAAATACCCAAAATTAAAAAACTATTGATTACCAACTCTTCCAAACAACAAACCAATCCCATGACTGACAAGTCATTGAAAACTATAAAAAACTCTTAAAAAATAAATTACAAATGAAGACTTCAAAATCCATTACCTTGAAACAACCTTGGCAAGTCTCTAATTAATTTCACTATTGCATACCTTTCTTAAGAGGAGGTTGGTATTGATTTGATGGCGTTGATAAATCAATGTTGACAGATCAATGTTTAGCCACGTATTGTCTATCCACGACTTCCATGGCTTTATATATTATCTCACTTATGTGTATATAACATGCATTACTCCGTAGCTTTGGTATACATATCATAATATAATATAATTATTATTATATTATTTAATATAATATTAATTTTAATGAAATATAACATTATATTAATATATAAATATATTATTATTATTATTATTATTATTATTATTATTATTATATATTATTTTATAATTTTTTTATATATATAATTAATGATTATATTATATAATTTTATATATATATATATATATATATATATATATATATATATATATAATCATTATCATTATCATTTTTATCATAAATGTTATTATTTATAATATTCTTGATAATTTTGAACAAATTTTATCCTATCTACTCGATGTTTAGTATATTATTACTTTTATTTTAACAAAGTTTATTAAAAAGTACAAACTTAAAACAATATATGTCAATGACAATAAAGTGTCTTTATAGTTGGTGCAGAGAAGTATTCCAAACAGTGAGAAGGCATATTTCCTGTCACGTGTAGCAAATGAAATCCCATTCTCCTTTGACAAGCTTTCTATAACACTAAAGGAGTTAGATATAGTAGAAGATTCAGACACCATTGTTGTAATGAAAGAGACATTACAAGAATGCCAAAGACCTGCATTTTAAATGGGAAAGAAAATATATCAACCTCATTGGAATCCATTATTAACTACACCACATCTAAGATCCAAACAAATCATGTTAATGTTTTGGTGATAGACGTTCCAAAAAGTTTAAAGTATGTGTGACAAATACTTTACGACATCATTTTACTACTTTTCTTACTAACCACATTATTTGAGGTAAGGTGTTACATATTTAATTTATAATACCTATAAGCATTGTTCATTGGTTCCCACTTAAGAGACTTTCATTTGCAACAATAATTAGAGTAACTCAACTCTAATAATTTTGATGGTGATAGGGTAGAATAATTATATGAGATTTAAATGGTTTTTATTTTTTATTAGGATAGTTTATATAGGTTTATTGAACTTCCAATTTAATGATTTATAATGAGTGGATTTTGAAATCATAAAATGTGACAAAGATGTTTAATTAAAGCATATATTCACATTCATTGAGATTGTAAAAATTAACATAAAGTATTTTAACATTTGTTTTTATAATAATAGATATATATACTATCCTATCTAATTTTCACCAAAGTCAACGTATCCTTTGCAACTTTCTAATCAAGAATATGAAAATAATACTAAGCACAAAATCAATTTCCCAAATCTAGATGGTCACTACATGTTCCAAAATAGGTGATTGTATATGTTTTTACTTAGAATACAACCAAAATTATTACAAACCAATACACAGGGTTATCTCTCTACTACCCAAAATTTTCATCTAGCTTCTCCTTTTCGATGATGCTCTCCTTCGCACCGAAAGGGCTATCCCTACATCACAGAGAAATGAAGAGACGATGGTTATCTAGGTCACAATATCAAAATCATATAATATGAAATAATAAAACCATAATGAATAACAATTATTTCACATAATTATATAACATCTATATGTCCAAATTAATAACTTTAATTCTATCACATAAACATAAAAATATGATAATAACAATTAACTAAATCGAAATCATATAAAATAAATCAATCAATCTTTGATAACTTTTGATTATACAAAAAATTAATCTTTCAATTATTAATTTTGTTTTGTAATATTAATCACATACAAATGGCCTCAGAATCTAATAGGGGAAAAATGGGTTGTGATAAAAAAAATCTTGAAGTGCAAGATCCAAATCACCAACTTTAAAGTGACACACACTTAATAGATGTCAAATCATCAAATTTAAACCGATACACAGAGTGGATGTTGATTGATCTACAACTACACCCACTTCAAAACTTGTTTAATTGATCAAGACTAATCTTCTAGATATACTAATTGTATTGATTGAAAGGTACCTAACTATCATAAGGGAAAATCTGCCAATTGATCTATGACTACACCCACTTCAAAACTTGTCTTCGAAACTTGTTTAATTGATCAAGACTAATCTTCAACGTGATGCTACACAATAACTATGTTTTTATAGATAGAAAGAAAAATATTATTAAAATATCTAAAAAGGGCTTTATTGAAAGATAAAGGCCAACATATGAGTTTTATTTCTTGAATACTTAAAATTAAATATAGAAGCTTTCTTTATCTAAGAAGACCTAGTGACAATTTACAAAGATAATTTAGGCCAGCATGAAAATGATAAGATAGGCTTTAGTAGAAACTATGTATCCTATAAAGACATAGTCTTTTGAAAAGAAGAAATAACTTTCTCGAATCAAGTATGTATTGGGTAGGCACAAAAATTTGTAAACAACTCATATAATCATCTAAAAAATAAATAAATAAAGGAGTTCACTACAAAATGGCCTAAAAATGGCTTCACCAGAATGCAAATGTCAACATATGAGTTTTTTCCTCCAAATGCATAAAACTAAACAAAGAAACATTCTTTGTTTGAGAAGAATGTGAGGACAATTTGGAGATATCCCAAAGCATAGGTCAACATGATAATGTGTTAGCCCCAAAATTTTGACTAAGTGTTGTCTCATTTTGGCATGGAACGAGCATGATGCAAGAGAACCATGGTGTGAAAGGACCATGGCACAAGAAAACCATGGCACAGAAGGATCATGACACAAAACTCATAGTCGTAGAAGCATCATTGCACAAAAATAAGGGATGCAAGAGGACAATGGAGCAAAGGAACTAGCATGAGAGGACCAAATTAGAAGAGAATGAGTCACAAGGAACCCGAGGACATAAGACTCAGAAAAAAATAAAAGACTAGGAGAGCGCGTGGGAAGCGAGAGAAATTAGAAGAACGGTTTAAACAGTTCATCCAACCTTATTGATAGGAAGTTCTTCACCAGCCCATAAGAAGAGGAACACATGGTAACAAAGATATAGCATAGAGTAAGGATATAGGGGGCATAGAGGCTTGGATCTTTAGGAAGAATTGATTGTTAAGCATCACGACTTTAAGTATGTTGAGGGTTCGTTGTCCAACTCTTCATATCATTAATGATTGTAAACACTTGGTAAGGGCAAAACAAGTACAAACACCCCTATGGAGAGGAACAAGAGGGATAAATGGATGAATTATGGAATGACATTGTAACAGATCTTTAAGCTTAATATTTGACATAACAAGTTGTATCAATTTGTGTTACTATGAGTGATGGTGCGAACTAAGTGTTGATGTTTATAAGAGATACCTTATCTTCTTTTCTTTTATAGGCATTTAAAACCAATATAAGATGACTAAGCATGATGATATTAATCAAACCTAGAACTCAAAGGATCAAAGTAGTATGTTTATGTTTTTATATAATCTTCATTTAATTGATATAAAGAGGAGAATATGAACAAGTTATCCAAACTATATGAAAAAACCTATGAGAACCAGTCTTTTTCCATGCACTTAAGGTGAGTGTGTAAGACCCAAATCTTACGTGAAAGGGCTAGCGCGGTAGCTTGTTGGTCTAGACTTCAGCGTCAAAGCTAAAATTGACTAAAATAATCCAACATTTTGGTTTCATTGCTAGGATACGAAGCACTTGGAGCACAGTCATGGGAAAATGTTTGAGCATATTATGCTAGAGAATATAGAAGAATGGGTTACCAGTGTTGAAGATAATTTTGTAGTTCCTTATCTTGAGCCAAGAATCTCTACTCGATATTAGGTAGAGTAGAATCTCTATAGTCCATTGTATGAAACCTTCTTTTTAGAGGTCCCAGTTCACTTACATGCTTGGTTGATAGCATATTCCTAAAGATGATAAAGGAATCCTGGAAGGAGGCAGTTTTGGACACTAGAATGGCAAAGGGATTTAGCATGGCTTGGAGCCCCATGGATGCAAGCAATCAAATTTTAGTGGAAAGGAGTTCTGAACAAATACATTCTAGAGTACATTGTAACCTTTTATTCATGCCCTGAAGAAACCAACTTCCAGTTCCTTTGAGAACCATGTGGTCTCTATCTTAAGCTTCTTGCTTTTGAAATTAAGAAGTTATTTGTTAATCTTGGGTTAGCAACTATACCAATAGAGAGATAAATATTCTTGTGCATGAGCCACACATTTGAAAGGGGAAATTAGGGGTTGGTAGAATATTTTAGGTTTAAAATAGTAGTCATCCAGTGTGCATTATAGAAACAGAAGTATGATAAAGCTTAGCAAAGGATTGTCGTATGGAAAGAGATCGAGAGAACTCAAAGAGTGTTGTTAAGAGTTGTAGCGAAGTGAAAATACATGAGGACCCCATCACTTTTGAGATGCATTCTATGCCATTTTTATCCTATGAAGGAGAAATAAGTTAGATGGTAGGAACCGAGGAACCAAGTCTGAACCAACCAGGCTCCCCCACCATAGTGCATGCTCATGCCTTTGAGTCAAATGGAATACACATTCAAAATTGGGATATAGATAGTTTGGAATCAGAAACTAAACCAATGAGGGAAACTAAAACTAAACCTTTTAATGTTCATTTAGTCTTAACACTATCTTTCCCTCTTCAAAAGAATTATATGGCACAACTTGGGATGTTTGGTGGACTAGGCTTATAAGGACAAAATACAGGCTCCAACTTGGTTAACCAACTAGCTACCACACCCCATTCCATGAGCACTATTGTTGGAAGCACTGAAGGAGGACTAAAAAGAGGTGTAAGAGGAAGTGGACTTCTTCCTAAAGGGATAGGGGTTAAACCTTCGCAATAACCACCCATTCAAGCACCTCCACTGATGATGGTTTACTATGAGATGACATTACACTTACCTGAATACCAAGGAGTGGAGAATGTAGCAGAGTATGTCCACAAATGTGAACTAGTTTTTAGCATGTGAGGCATCACCTCTTCTAAACATAAGGCCACATAGTTTGTAACTACGATTTTAGAGTGTATGCATAATTGGTACCAAAATTTCAACCCTTAGCAAGCGGTGGTTGATTTTGATCAGCTCAAAATAACCTTCCTATAGGAATTTGACATTCATGAATTTAAACAACAGAGCATAGAAATGCTGAAGGATATAAAGCAATGACTTACCAAAAGTGTGCGTGAATATGATGCAAGGTTCAAAACATTGCTCTCTAAACTATCATTTGAAATTAATGTTGCTCAGCATGCATAATGGTGTATGGGTGGATTGTTACTACCCTTTCAATAAACCTTACCTTAACGAATATTCACTAGTCCACATGAGGCTTTGGAAGCTGCTCTCTATGCTACGGTGATTAGAAGCATTGATACTGGGATCAATCCCTTTATGGAAGCACAGAGAGCTTTCATGGCCTCATAACTTGAGAAGTTGACGACCAATAATGCATAAGAGACATGCAGTGGTGTTTGGTGCACTGATTATGAATCTGAAGGGCATAACAGAGCAATTATCCATGCAACAATATCTACACAATGCTTAACCAAACATGTGAAATATATCATGAGGAACATGATTTCTACTATTGTCCTCTTCTGTAGTGAGCTATGCATACTAGGGTGTTTGAATATTCCAAGATTTATGATGCTTATAATCATGACACTAATGACTGTCATTTGATTAGTGACATCCATGAAGCTCAAGCATGCAGCATGTACCAAACCTCAGTAGCAAATACTCAAGACAGTAGTGGCTACCATGGATGAAAAAGAGGGAAAGGATGAGGAAATGGTCATTTTCCACCTAGGACCTATTAAAAATGTAGGTCTCTAGACCACTATCAATAGGATTGCCTAGATTACTTGATGTGTGCTTTCTGTAAAAAAGATTACCGACTAGAAGAGTGCCTTGACTTATATACGGATATCAATAAGGAGTGAAATGAAAAAGGTGATAGTATGATTCAAATTGATAAACCACAGTGGTGTGATTTCTTAACCATCCCTATAGTTTAATAGGTCAACATTACCACTCATAGTAGGGGACAGAGCCAGTCGACAGCTAATCCTATTGAGAAAGTACAATGATAAGAACCATGAGCTAGAAAGTATTCTGATGTTCAGCAATAAAAAGGTGTATTCCAAGATATGATGGCACTCATATGAAAACTTTAGGGAGAATTTTAGTTCCTCAAAGATAATAATGTAATGCAGTGTGTTACTGTGTAAAGGGAAGTTGAACCTCAACCTGTGGCACGAGATGACTTCCAAGAACTATGCAAGCATATGCTAGATGAGGATATTCTCCCATAGCTCAACATTTGGCTTAAGATTCAATCTTGAATACCAAATGAGGTTCACCCTCACATCATTATGCAAAGTGAAGATCGATGTTTAAATCATGCTCAGTGACTGGACACTCCTAGTTCCTCTACTCCCTTGAAAGATAGAGAAATATTGGTTAATGTTGCCATCGATGGATGGGTAATCCAAGACATACTAGTTGATACTGGAACTGAAGTTAATGTCCTCACCAAGGATGCTTGGTTAAAAATTTCCAATCCAACATTACAGCCTTCACTACATGTCTTATTCATGGTAAATAAGACTCATGTGAACCCTATTATAGTCCTCAAGAACACAATGATTGACATACTTGTAGTACCATTCAAAGTAGATTTTGAGGTTCTGAATGTTACTGAAGCTGATGATTACCCAGCTCTATTGGGAATACCTTGGTGCTATGAGAATAATGTAGACTTAAGCTTTAAGAAGTGCTATATTAGTTTTGAAAACACTAATCAGCATGTTGTAATACAACTAGAACAAGCACAAAGGCCCCCTTACATAAAGCATATCCATGTTGATAAAGAAATAAACCATATTTATAATGTTACTACAAGGAATGAAGATAAAATGGATCCCACTCCAGATGGAATTCTTTGATGGTCAGACATTCAATCCATCTCTGACACCACAAATAATGCATGTAAATATTGGGCTCATAGTGACCATGACCTCAATGGTAGAATATGCAGTACCATCAATATACAAGAGCATGTGCCACTCTAGTTTAATAAATGACATAGGTTCATTCACCTTATCACTAGCTAAGTCATGAGGGGACCCATTATAGAAACACCACTTGAAAGAGTTGATGAGGCTCCAAGGTTCCATAGGGAGATGGAAGTCTAAGACTTTAGCTAGAACCTCAAAAAAAAATTACCACATTGATGAAGATTGTCTTTGATCTTTGGTTCATCTCTTTGATGGCACAACTGCACAATGGAGGCAAACCCATTATGAAAGACTCCTTTAGTGGGATCAGGTACACTCAATATTACACCATCATTTCCATAATAATAATAAAGTAAAGGGAGTAGTCAGCTATAGCAGAATAAAATCCCATAGGCCCCACATAAAAGCTTGTGAAATAATGTGGCAAAATAATGAGTCATACTTACCAGAATACTTATGGGTACATGCCTTTTAAGGGACTTTACGCACTTGGGCACAAGCACGGTACATTCATGAAGAGCAACACATGGGTAATAGGTTGTAGACTCTGCTAAAGGACAACATGAAGTCGACACTTTTATATTCTTCACCAAGAATGGATTTTCACCTCACCCTCTAAGCCATGTGTGAAGCAGTAGTAGGTGACCCATATCCTATGGAATAACATTTTAGGATTATCCATCAGGACCCTGAGGATCCCCTACACTTATTATATGAGCCTTCAACACACCTAGTTTTTATGCCCACACCAGTGCTTTATTAGGACCAACATGAAGAGATTCACTTGAAAAAACAAAAGCTTGTCTCCCAAGTAGATGTAGGAGAAGGATCTACTCCACCTAACCCAATGTCCAACCATATAGATATTCCTACATAAGTTGGCACAAGAACTATTTAGGACACAAGAACTGATATGGACAACCCCCACCATGGGCCTATTCAGACTGTTCAGTGCAACATTAGTTCAAACCAAAAACCAAAGCTGGCTACAGTAGTAAACTATTAGATTGACATAGAGATTAAAAAAATATTTGAATTGCTAAAAGAGTATCAAGATGTCTTCCCAAGAAACTATAGTGAAATGAAGGGAGTCCACCTGCCCTTGGGGAAGATACATATCAAGCTAGTTGATGGTGATCGACCAATGAAAAAATGCCCATATAGAATGAATCCTAATCTTTGAGCACACATTAAAGAGGATATTGATAGTATGCTCTACACTAGAGTAATCACTCTCATTATTGAATTAGATTGGGTCAATCCCATAGTGATTAGTATCAAAAAGGATGAATGCATCTATATCTGTGTGGACTACCAAGTGCTCAATGCATCATGTGTAATAAATCACTTTCCAATGTCATTCATAGAGGAAATCCTTAAAGCGGTTGCTAGTAGTGAAGTGTACTCCTTCACAAATGGATTCTCAAGGTCTCATTAAGTCTAAATAGTTGAGGAAGACCAGCCCCAGATAACCTTCACCCCTGAATGGGGATCATTTACCTATACTTTTATGCCCTTCAAGTTGAAAAATGTTTCAGTAGTGTTTTCACAAATAGCAGTTGAGGCCTTTAAGGACTTCATCCACAAGTTCCTCCAAGTCTATTTGGATGATTAGATAATATATGGTTTAGTCAAGGAACATTGTGCTAACCTGAAACTTATGTTTGAGCACTGTTGGGTCTTAAAAATCTCATTAAACCTAAATAATTCCATTTTTACAACACCTTTTGGTGTGTTCCTAGGGTATATTATTTGTAAGGAAGGACTCTTGGTAGACTTGGCAAAGGTATATGTTATTCTTTGTCTTCCAGCACCCAAAACTCAGCACAAGGTTCATGACTTCCTAGGCCACATGGGTTATTATAGAAAGTTCATTTATAGTAATTCCAAGATTATCGCACCCTTGAAAAAACTTTTAAATCAGAATAAGCAGTTCATATGGACTTGCTCTTGTAAGGAGGCCTTTGAAACACTCAAGGAAAAGTTGGTCATTGCTCCTATTATCTAATTTATTGATTGGATAAAGCCATTTCATGTCCATGTTGATGCATCTCGCATGGCCATGAGTGTGATTCTTGCACAACCAGGTGAAGGTCACTTGGTTCACCCAATCTACTTTGCTAGCAAAAAGATCACACCAGCTAAAAAAACTATACCACTACAGAGCATGAGGTGTTGTCAATGGTCTACACTTTTTAGAAGTTTACACAATACTTTTTAGCCACTCCTTTTGTTTTTTATGCATTGAAGTACCTTGTCAATAAACCTGTACTACATGGATGGATCTGTCACTAAATTATTTTGTTCCAAGAATTCTAGTTTTGGTGATTGTAAAACTTGGGAAAGCTAATTGTGGACCTGACCACCTTACACGAATTGAGTACAAAGAACCACCATGCATCATATAGGATTACCTCTCTAATGTATAAATTTTCTGAGTACATGGGTGCTTGAAGAATTAGAAGACATTACGTTGTTCTTGACCATTGGTTTTGTGCATGACTGTCTCAACTTGTAAGAAAAAAAGCAACTTACAGTTCATGTTGTACATTTTTAGCTTATAGCAGGTGATCTTTACAAAATGGTCCATGATGAAGTTATTTGACATTATGTGATGTAACATGAGCACCTCGAGGTAATTCACAAAGTTCATGAAGGCATTGCTAGTGGATACTATGCTAGACAGGCTACCATGCAAAAGGTTTTACTAGTTGGATTATGGTGGCCAACTTTCTTCCAAGATGTTAAAGCATATGTTAAGCACTGTGACATATGTCAATGCATAGGCAAGCCTAATCAGAGAGATGTTATGCCTCTATGACCCATCCCTTTTCAGGTACCCTTTAAAAAATGGGCTATTGATTTTGTTGGTCCCATCACTCTTGCAAGATGATGGATAGGTTCTCGATACATCATTCTAACAAATGGCTATCTTACATGTTGGTCTGAAGTTGTGTTGACAAAGGATTGTACTATTGCTACTATTGTGAGTTTCATCTAGAAAAATTTCATAACTCAATTTGGATGCCCCCTGAGTTTCACAAGTGATCATGGACCCACTTTTTCAATGAGACAATTTAAATATTATTGGTCAAGTTCATGATCGTACACCACAAAACAACACCATATCATTTGTAAGCTCAAAGAGATACTGAATCTTTCAAAAAAATCCTAAGTACCACTTTAACAAATATCTGTAACATTAGCCAAATGGATTGGGATGATAGGGTATCTAAAGTTCTATGGGCTTACCAAAAAAACTACAAGTGCCTAACAAAAACATGCCATTCAACTTGGTGTATGGCAAAGAAGCAGTCTTGCCAGTCGAGTTCTTAGTACCATCTCTATGTATCATGAACATAGGATAATAGACAAAGAATAATATTTAAAATCATGCCTAGACACTTTATTACAAATTGATGAGGCTCAGTTCCTCACTCATTAGAGCCAAGATGTATAAAAATGCAAGCAGAAGGCATGGCATGATCGCCATATAAAGAACAAAACATTTTCTCTAGGAATGAAGGTCTTATTGTATGACTCTAAGTTCATGCACCACCTAGGAAAGCTATGCATACAATGGGATGGCCCTTTTATAATACATAACATTAGACCTATCGAAACATGTCATTTATAAAGGATGGGAGGAGAAGAGGAACAATGCATGGAAGAATGAAAGGAAAGTATGGTGTGCAAGGCAAAGCAAGCCCAATCATCTCCAGTGTAGAGAGATCAAGAGTCCCCACCCCCATCTTTATTTATTGAAGAGATGCAATATTCAGATTCAGTGTTGTGCATAGATAATTAGGTCTCCAAGGTCTCTACTTACACCATTTTTTACTTCAATCATTACCAACTTAGGAATGAGGTTGAGCTCCAAAATGATTATCAAGTGGAGACCACCAACACCAAGGACTAACTATTGTATGACCTCATAATCTTCAACCAGTTGGATGCTACATGGTTATTCCATCTTTTCAACATACCCTATTTTGGTATGCCCATGGGGGTAGTTCAATTCCTCCTTTTGTGCATATACGAGGAATACATCTACTTCATTGGGTACATCATGAAGATCACTCCTAAAAGAATCAGCAAGGTCATGGGACTATAGTACTTGGAATTGAGTTTCATTAATGATTTAGCTAAAAATTTAAATCAAAGCATATTTTCAATGCTTCAAGATTACCAAGAAGATTTGGAGGCAATGGAATTTAATGTGATTCATGACTACCTTGATTTGAGGAGGTTAGTTATGGTTTTAGTATGAATATTTAGTAATAGTTAAGTTTCTCAATGTTGATAACTAAATTGGTAGGATTACTAAGTACTTCTTTGGTCAATGTGAACCAATCAGATTTGAGCACAATGTCGAGTTAGTTAGAGTGTAAGTTGGTAGATATAAGTGTTGAGTTTACTTTATTTTTAGTTCATTTTCACAAGCTTCTCTTGAAAACATAGCAATGGTTCATTGAGTTTTTTTGGGTTGCAGTGGAGAAAAATTAAAGAATTTCACTTAGAAAAGTTTCAAGGTGTGTTTCCAAGTATGCTTATATAACGTTGAATGAATTTATGAAGTATTCATATTGGTTTAAGATGAAATTTGTATTTTGCATCAAATAAATAAGTCATGGCTTGAGATTTTGGATCTACATCAGTATTCATAAAAAATCTACTCTATTTTTGAATGACTTTATGAAGAAATATGGGCTTTCTTATGAGAAAATCTTACAAATATGACTGCATGTAGACATTTTGAGAGTTATTGATGAATTTCTTAATATATTTAATAAATTTGTTATCTGTATAGATGGAGATGTTGTCAGTTGTGCATAGTATGTATGTATGTTGGAAAAGATGAAAGATGAGGTTTTATGATTATTATTAGTATGCATACAAAGGGTTCTTGTCTATTCAATGGTATATGTTGAGAATACTATTATCTTAAAAGGGTTTTATTGAAGGTCTCAATTCATATATATAATATTTTAAGACATTTCTATTGAGATTTTTGTCAGAGTTATAATTTTTAGAAATGGCTCTACATATTCGATTCTTTACTCGTGATCAAACAATTTTATTGTGTGTAAATATTTTGAAAGGGAATAGTTGCTCAACATGCATAAATTTAGATGGCTAAATTTTTGGTATTGATTTAGCCTGGTTTTTGCTAAAAAATTAAAATATTATTTAGGTCAAGACCTGATTTATGTGGAAATAAGTCTGTCAAAACAAAACAAGAGTTTTGACTTCTCTACAGAAATTTTTTAGATTTGTTGGTTCTTTGAGATTTTGAAATTTGTTTGGCATGATTGATTTTGAGGGTTTTCATTTTGTGAGTAGACAAATCTATTTTTAGCTTAAGTATTTGATGTTGACATTTAAAGGATTCTTATTGGTACTTTCTTTGAGTTACATCAAAATTTGGATAATTAAAGACATGTCTTCTCAAAAATTTGAAGTTTTTACTTTACTAATTTGTTGATTATAAAGGTTCTATCGATATTTTTGAGAGTAGGTGTTTTGGAATGTCTGTGATTAAAATTTTCATTTTCAATAATATGAATAAATATGTTCATATGATGTTATACTGTAGGTTTGATTTTTAGAAGGAATTTACATGTATGAAATAACTTATATTATTATTATTTGATAGAAAATAAGGTGATAGTCTGCATGTTCACTAAAAATTTAATGATTTCATTTGTATACTTGAGAAATTACGATGCATGCATAATTTATAGATTGAAAGTATCAAAGTTTTGAAGTTGCAAGGACTAGTTTTGGCTTGGTTATCTATGTATAAATTATGAATCTGTATGTTATGATTATCTCAGAAAGGTCTAAGGATTTTTGGTTTCATACAGATAGTGTTTAAAATGTTTTCATATAAAAGAAGTTTGAATAGTCATAGTTTTTTGTTTTTTTTTTTTTTTTTTTTTTTAGGTTGGGGAGGAACTCAGCCCTGCCGCAGCCTTTGACATACAGTAGAACCTACAAAACTCCTAGGTGCCCACCGAGTAAACTTTTTAATATGACCGGCGATGTGGATGAGTCGGCACACCCTCTGGTACCACGGGGCAGTGAGGGACTTGAACACCTGACCTTGCGGAGCACGACTGAAGCCCTCAATCCACAAAACCAACTAAGCTACCTCCCCCGCCCCACAGTTGGCTATTGAGCAAAAGATATGCCAGCAAATTATCAATATATACATATGGAGAGTCTTGAATTTACAAAATTGAGTACTAGTTTTTAGTTGTAAGTGTGTTTTTAAGGTCTAGATTTAAAAATGAGATTTCTATTAAAATTATATCTCAATATAGAAGTTTTTGGCTTTATATTAAATTTATGGCTCCCCGATGAAATAGTTACTTATCCAATGGATATTTATATGAAGATGATATTTTGAAACAAATAATATCAGTTTCAACTTTCATTTCATACTGTCACCTTAAAAATATTTTACTGCGATTTTATATTTGCATTTTGGAAGATCAGTTTTTAGTTGATTTAATGAAGACAAACAATTCATGGAATTATTAGGAATTTGTGAAATAAATGATGTTGGTTTTAAAAGCTCAGTCATTTGTTGATGGATCAATGATATATTTTGATAGACATTGGGTTTACATTTGAAATTTCATTGAATATTCTATAATAAAACCCTAATTTTATGATATTAGTTGAGGTATCAGTTGTTTTTGATACAGTTTTGTTTAGTTTGTTGAGAAATAGTTGTATATAGATATTTAGTATTGCTTCTTTTTTAGCAGTTTTTTGATTCTCAGTCTTAAAAAAATTATATTCTAGATTATTCATAATGTCCATGTGGAACCATCCTAAGTCAGCTAGAAGCGGTGATGACAGGGGTTGGAGAAATAATTCTAGAAATGTAAATTAGCTTGATCCTAATAAGAATTTTCCTAGAGGTGGTTTTCGTGCAAGACATTTTGGTCCCAGGTTTAATAGAGTAACTAGGATGTCTATACATTTTGATGCCTCAGATCTTAAATTCTAGAATGTGATTAATAGCTTACATTTTAATCCAATTAATAGAGGCCATAGAGGAAATAGTTGTTTTTATGGTCATAGATTTGGAGCAATATCCTACTCACAGAGCAATTTTTCTCATCATTTAGAAAATAACCCACAACATCTTCCCCTTTAGTCTCTTGAAAGAGTGCAGCTAGTTATTGAACCTAATCTTGCCAATCAGACCACACAGTTTGAAATTGAGACAGCCCATACTAAAAATTTCATAAATCTAGCCATTCTTTTAGATGAACCTTTATTTTCCCACTAAGACCCTGTTGTCAAATATAAAAGGTTAAGTTTAGTAGTAGCCCATAGTGAACCTATCTTAAGATCCAAAAGGTTGAATTTAAGAATACATGATATGCTGGTAGGAGAAAGATAATGGATTTTTTACTTGCAACTAAAAAAAAAAAACTGTAGAAAAAAGAATTAAAAGTCAGTCAGAGCTTGATATGCCTATGAAAGTCAGAATGTTGAAAAGGATCAAATTGAAAGTTGATGATAGCACAAGTGACTCTAGGATGAAGTTGGTCCAATTTCCTATTACAGAGATGGAATATAATGTGTATCTTAATGCACAAGATAAGCCTATGATTGAATTAGTTTCAGACTCGAATGATTATTAGATGTCCATAAGATGTAATTTATTTATAGTTGAACTATTTCATGGTAGAATTTTTATTTTCAATTTAAAACTTAACTTCAGATTTTTGTTATTTTTTGATGATAATATTTTGGAGATATAGAAGATTTGATTTTGATATAAATATATATGCTTCAGTTATTTTTGACATGCATTATGGTTTAATATAAATATAATTTATTTATCTTTAACTTATCAATTTTATGTTTAAAATATTTATTTTCTTATATTATTAATTGTTGAAATTCTCCACCCATTAAGGTTAGTACCCCCAGTCTATATCTTAAATAGCTTGATCAATTAAAACTTTTAAGTCTTAATTAAGCATGTCCTTAACCAATACTTGTTTATAATTAATTGACTTTTTAAAATTCAATTAATTAGCATAAATTAATAATTAATAAAATTTAGTTATAACTTATTTGCAATTAAGTTTGAATGTATTAAAGGACATCAAGGACTCATTTGAAGGTAGAAGAACAACAGGTACTGAAGACTTAGACATTTTTGTAAAGTTAATCATTCATTTTGATTTTTTCTATGCAACTTCTCTAAGATAGTACAACTCTTGCAGATAGACTCAATGGTACTTTATCTAATGGTTGAGTAATTGTTTATGCAACACAGGTATATCTAGTTTTTATTATCATTTAATACTGATTATCTGAAGTTTACTAAGATTAACATATTTTGATGATAGCTATTTGCAGTCTTATGCGTAGATTCCAAATATTTAACCTAAAAAATGATGAACACTTCATTATTTTACAATATTGCATTGATCTATTTTGATTTTAAAATTGTCACTCAAGTTATTGTAAAGGAAGAATGTTGGTTTTCTCAATAAAATTAACTTTTTCTGTTAAAACAACTCTCCTTTGAGACTTGCACACTTTATTGAAAATCTATTTTGACTCTAACTTTAATATAATTTTATATTTTAAGTTTTCTTTAATCTAGTATTTTTATGTTTCTTAGTTTATTTCTTCGATTTTTTTTAGTTTCATTTCTATTTAAGAGTTTATTAGTTCCTTAGTTTCTTTAGAATTAGTTTCTAAATCTGTTTAAGTTTGAAATTAATAGTCTTTACTATTTATTTTAGACTTGTTATTTGATAGTTTCATATTTCATTAGATTAATTTGTGTTTCTATTTATCCTTAGATTGTTTATTTGATCTTTTTACTTCTTACTTTTTATCTTATTTTAAGTTAATTTAGTTTAGATTTAGTTTCTTTAAAATAGTTTATCCTTTTCTTAGTTTAGTTGTTTGCTTGTCTTTAGTTTGTTTGTTTGTTGTTGTCTCTCTTTTATTTTTTTATGTACTTGAATACTTTATTTTTTATCTTTTCTTAATTTTTTTTCTTTCAATTTTTTGTTGTCTTTTGAAGTTAACTTGAAGAATATCCAACAAGAAGTAATATATTATCTGAATATATAAATATTTACTGAATCAGATTTCTATTTTTCAAGAGATTATCTAACTCATAAGTTTTTTCTGTAAGATAGAATAGATTATAGATTCTTATCTTGATTGATTCATGATTTGATAAAATAGATTTCTAATTTTTATAATAGAATATGTTGCATTGATAAGTTATTGATTATTTCCTAGACTTATTAAAAAACCCTCGCATCTTTACGATCGTAATTAAACCTTTAAAACCTCATGATTAGATTTGTATGATTTCACCTTGACTTTTACGATAAGCAAAAGGGTTGATTCATTAATGATACAATTTTCATCATCAATATGACCTTCTCTCACATTTCATTTTCAAAGCTACACTCTTAATCAATTTTCATAAAAAAAAATCATTGAAATTATCATGGGCTCAAAATTTGGAAACCCTAGTGCTATGAAAACAATCTCTATTATCCCAAATACAAAAGCAAAATATGCCATGGGAATGATTACTTGATTTCTTTTCTCCTTTTTTGCAGGTATGGACGATCCATTTTGTGGTTGGACTTGGGGTTCAAAACATAACAACTTTTGTTACTATTACCAAGTTTTCCTTTTACACATTTTGCAAGTGTATTTTACAACATAGATTCCAACTACTATGCTAGACTTATTATTATTATTATTATTATTATTATTATTATTATTATTATTATTATTATTAAACTTTAGTAAATATCCTCTAAAAATCAACTTTGGGTTCTGCACAAATTTAAAAATTCCTAAATACCATTAAGATGCTCTAAAAAAATAAAACTTATTCAAATCTAGGAACTTACAACCCAACACAAGCCCCCAATTCCATGAAAAAAAAACTTAAACAAATCCAAGAAATAATAGCTTCAAGAATTTTTATCATATATATTTTTTTAAATGCCAAAGTACCCTAGCAATCCAATAGGCAGGGAAGGGAAATATTTGATGAAATACCTCAAATAATGCAACCTCCTAGGTTAGTGCCATCTCATAGGAAATCTTTGGCTTGATAACTAGAATGAAAAAGCCTAAAGCTCAATGGCTTAACAGAAAAAAGTTGCAAGATATTTAAACGGAATAGGGCACGAATTGTGCCAATATTCACAATCTAAGATTTATATCATACACACACACATTCATCTTGACATTGACCTGCTTTATACAATTAAAAACCCCACATCATCTCCTTCAAGTTAGCAGGGTTTGAGATTCTAAATAGCAATTGCAATGTACCCAAACAAAAACTTGTTCCTCCATCAGAGGTAACTCCTCAGCAATTGGAACAGTGTGACTTCAAAAAAGAAGATGAAACTCATATTACAATGTCTGGCCAGATTTAAACATAAACATTCACATAACAATATAGAAATGAACAATTTTGTTTTATATGTAATAATCATTATTTTTTATTTAAAATAAAATAAAATGTTTTTTACCACTGGGCCTGGGATTTTAGAGTTTTGATCGGTTCGAATAATTCGATGCATTTTGTGTCGATCTCGTTGTGAGGAAAACATGCAGCCAATGTAGGTCAAATCTGGAGTAAGTCATGGAAGGTGTGGACTACTAAGTTTGTAACGACGTGTAAAGAGAGGAACTTGAAGGCTAGAACTATACTGAGTCCACAAAAACGTTACAGGAACACAAAACTTGTTTTCAATCTGAATAACCCATTCCAACAATGCATCGTAGTCAATGCAAGATACAATATTGCCATTAGCGTTGAGCCTCTCTATCACATTTTCAACTAAGATTCCTCCAACTTTGCGTAACAAATCTCTTGTCATCTCCATGTCTTTCACCAAATCATAATCCGACGAAAACCCCTCTGAAATTTCTCCAAGATCACTCTCTTTTATGTTGTGCCCATCTTTTGTGCTATTGGGAGGAAAAATAATGAAAGGTTGAATTGTGCTTTGCATGTAAGATGCATCCTACTAGAATTTTAGGAATGAATAAAATGTTATTCTTATTTACTGAGGGAGTGGTGGAAGCCTTTACAACTGCCATAGCCTTCAAAAAGTCTCATGCATCTCCTTATGCCAAGCTCAAGGTGCCAGTTAGAACAGTTATGCAAATATATATATATATATATATATTATTTTTTGAACCTATTTTTCAAATGATCACACGTGTATATCGATCTTGTTTAGAATAAAAATAAATATTATTTTATATTCATGATGAAATTTGATTAGAATATACTTCCTTAAAAAAATTATTATCATAAATAATGAAAATGAAGCCGCGTTAAATTTTTCCCTGGGTGTTTTCTTTTATGAATATATTTATGTTTTATACACTTTTATAAATATATATATAATTTTGTTGAATATGTAAGAGGGGATATATATTTGAAAGATTATTTGAAATAAAAATTGGATAATCATTTGGCATACAAATAAAGTGTGCTATATTATTTTGTATAGTATATATTTTAATATTATATTAGATTGTATAATATATATTTTATCAATAAATATTGAATAGTATATTATATAATATTTATTTTATCAATAAATATTGAATAGTATATTATATAATATATACTTTATTATTATATAATATTAAAATATATACTATACAAAATAATATAGTACGTTTTATTTGTTTACCAAATCTAGAGGTATTAAATTATGAATTGTTAAATGTATGCCATTAAAATCACAGAGGAGATATCTTACATTGAGTTTTTGTTAATTGGGCAATTATAAATTTTCAACCCAGTTGCTCACAAAACGCCTTCTTTAAGTAGATCAATAAAATTTCTCTATTCAAAATCTTTAATCAAACTTTCAACGCAATCTCGAACTTGTTCTCATAGATGACGAGCTCATATAAAAATTATACTTTTTCAATATGTTATTAATGCCACCATTAGTTTAGTTAATAATACATCAAATGAACCTTTGTATCCTTATATACATATTAAAGTCCAGTAAAAAATATTAATGGCATCTAAAATATAAATATAAATGTCCACTTGTCACTGTGGCAAAAGTACCTATGTCATTGGTTCAATTTATTGACCACCCACCCTTATGTATTTGTTAATTGGTTGTCGACATGCCAATGTATCCCTAGTTTAGTGGACCCTCAAGCCCTACGACATGGCCGTGCCAATGCACACCACACGTCAGAAGTAAGAAAATAACATTATTTTCATCATTCAACATCCAATATGGACCATCGATCAGAGACATAATAAAAAGATCAACCTGATAATTGAACCTTGTCTTTTTTCCTTCAATCTGAAATTGATCAATGTAATTAATCATTGATGAACCTTATCTTTTTTTCTTTTCCTTTCCAATAAAATGCACTGAATATTATAATGTGAAGAATACAAATTATTTTTCTAACATACAATATAATTTTTTTAGATAGTAATTTCATAATTCTTCTTGACATCTATAGGTCCCACTTTCACACTATGCCTATGTGAAATCTAAGAGGTTAACATATTAACAATAGCTATTGATATTTAAACTTGCATTAATAAGGAGAAAACTTATCCACTTTACCACTTGAATTATCTCTTATCACCAAAAATACTATTTACGAGAGGAATGTGAATAGCTAAACATGTATTAATAATTAAAATAGTTTTTAAACACATAATATTTTATTAAAATTTTATTGAATAAATTAATATTCTATAATTGATTTGATAGTACCTAATAATTGTTATAGTGCTATGTATTAGTTGTCCAACTTTATATTATAATATTTAATTGTATTGTAACATATCAATTTTTTATTTTTTTACAATTAAAACTTTAGAAAATTAAAAGAGAAACATCATTTATACCATCTCGGACAAATAGAATTTTAGCGAGAAATATATTAATGTCTATAAATTTATAATTGTTCACAATGGAGATGCCATATTGACGTTCATAACAACAATTCAATATTGAAGTCCATACCTACATATTTTCAATGCATATAGGACACAATTATGTCTTTCAATGATATTAATTACATTATATTTATCATTTGTAAATTATGAAATTAATAAATTTTTTAATAAGAAGCATAAGTATAATTGGTTCAGATAATTATATGTTTAATTTTTTTATAATATATGTTATATATTATAATTTCTAATTTTTTCATCATTTTTAATCATAATTAAATAAATTTTGATGGAATTGATATTTCTTAATTTTTAATATTTAATTAAAGATGATAATTAATCAATTATTTATTCACACACACACACACACACACACACACACACACATAATTTTATTAATAAGAGATTATATTAATACATTGGAAGGGTTTTTATTGGAGTAAAATCTTAAAAGATTCATTTCATATGTGATCGAGAAACTTTTTAAAAAATTACTCTATCTTGTGATGATTCTTATGGAGAAACTTCAACTACCAATACCAATAGAGTCATCAAACGAAATATTTTGTTAAGAAAAACTTTTGTCCCTGATTTTGAGCA
This sequence comes from Torreya grandis, assembly GCA_037957365.1. NCBI lineage: Eukaryota > Viridiplantae > Streptophyta > Pinopsida > Cupressales > Taxaceae > Torreya > Torreya grandis. The sequence continues at coordinate 441,871 of JARHVA010007780.1, forward strand.
AGGATATAGATCTCCTCCCTAAACATTGATGGTGAAAGTGCACTAGATCTCTACTTTTTGCTTTTGCATTCACTTTTATTAATGACTTTAATAATTCAATAACAACTAACCAGATGAATATGGACTAACCATCGAATGAATTGTGTTGCACCATATTTTCTCATTAGTAATGGTATTAGGATTGAGACTTCTTTAAGGCCAATATCACCCAAAAATAATTAACCACTAAATACCCAAAATTAAAAAACTATTGAATACCAAATCTTCCAAACAACAAACCAATCCCATGACTGACAAGTCATTGAAAACTATAAAAAAATTATAAAAAAACTATTAAAAATTAAATTACAAATGAAGACTTCAAAATCCATTACCTTGAAACAACCTTGGCAAGTCTCTAATTAATATATGTCCATGGTCTCTCAAATATTCATCTCCCGTATCGCCTTTCACTATTGCATACCTTTGTTAAGAAGAGGTAGGTATTAATTGGATGGTGTTGATAAATCAATGTTGAGAGATCAATGTTTAGCCACGTATTGATGGCTCAAGGTTTTCTTATTTTGAAATTGTTAGATAGAATGTCTATCCACGACTCCAATGGCTTATATATTATCTCACTTATGTGTATATAACATCCATTACTAATTATATTATATTATTTAATACAATTTTAATTTTAATGAAATAGAACATTATATTAATATATAAATATATTTATAAGATTATAATAATAATTATTATATACATTATATGATTTTACAATTTTTTTACATATATAATTAATGATTATATTATAAAATGGCCTAAAAAAATGGCTTCACCAGAATGCAAATGTCAACATATGAGTTTTTTCCTCCAAATGCTTAAAAACAAACAAAGAAACATTCTTTGTTTGAGAAGAACGTGGGGACAATTTGGAGATATCCCAAAGCATAGATCAACATGATAATGTGTTGGCCTTAGAGTTTTGATTAAGTGTTGTCCCATTTTGGCATGGAACCAGCACAAGAGAACCATGGTGCGGAAGGACCATGGCACGGGAGAACCATGGCACAGAAGGATCATGGCCCGAAACTCATAGACGTAGAAGCACCGTGGCACAGAAATAAGGGATGCAAGAGGACAATGGAGTAAAAGAACCAGCATGAGAGGACCAAACTAGAAGAGAATGAGTCACGAGGAACCCGAGGACATAAGACTCGGAACAAAAATAGAAGACTAGGAGAGCATGTGGGAAGTGAGAGCAATTGGAAGAACAGTTCAAACAAGTCATCTGACCTTATTGATAGGAAGTTTTACACCAGCCCATAAGAAGAGGAACACATGGCAACAAATATATAGCATAGAGTGAGGATATAGGGAGCACAAAGACATGGATCTTTAGGAAGAACTTATTGTTAAGTGTCACAACTTTCAGTCTGTTGAGGGTTCATTATCCAACTCTTCATGTCATTAATGATTGTAAACACTTGGTCAGGGCAAAACAAGTATAAATACCCCTATAGAGAGGAACAAGAGGGATAAATGGATGAATTATGGAATGACATTGTAACATATATTTAAGCTTAATATTTGACATAGCAAGTTATATCAATTTATGTTACTATGAGTGATGGTACGAACTAAGTGTTGATATTTATATGAGATACCTTATCTTCTTTTCTTTTCTAGGCACTTAAGACAAATATAAGATTATTATAATCTACATGATGATATTAATTGAACCTAGAACTCAAAGGATCAAAGTAGTATGTTTATGATTTTATATAATCTTCATTTAATTGATATAAAGAGGAGAATATGAACAAGTTATCCAAACTATACGACAAAACCTACGGGAACCAGTCCTTTGCCACGCACTTAAGGTGAGCGTGTAAGACCCAAATCTTGCATGAAAGGGCTAGCGCAGTAGCTTGTTGGTATAGACTTTAACGCCAGAGATGGAATTAACTAAAATAATCCAATATTTTAGTTTCATTGCTAGGACACAAAGCACTTGAAGCACAGTCATGGGAAAATGTTTGAGTGTATTATGCTGGAGAATATAGAAGAATGGGTTACCAGTGTTGAAGATAATTTTGTTGTTCCTTATCTTGAGCCAGGAATCTCTGCACGACATTGGGTAGAGTAGAATCTCTATAGTCCATTGTATGAAACCCTTTTTTCAGAGGTCCCAGTTCACTTACATGCTTGGTTGATAGCATATGCTTAAGGACGATGAAGGAATCTTGGAAGGAGGTAGTCTTGGACACTAGAATGGCAAAGGGCTTTAGCACGACTTGGAGCCCCATGCAGTCAAATTTTGGTGGAAAGGAGTTCTGAACAACTACATTCTAGAGTACATTGTAACCTTTTATTCATACCCTGAATAAACCAAGTTCTAGTTCCTTCGAGAACCATGTGGTCTCTATCTTAAGCTTCTTGCTTTTGCAATTAAAAAGTTATTTGTTGATCTTGGGCTAACAACTATACCAATGGAGAGATAAAAAATTTGTGCATGAGCCACACATTTGAAAGGGGAAAATAGGGTTTGGTAGAAGATTTTAGGTTCAAAATAGTAGCCAGCCAATGTGCATTATAGAAATGGAAGTATGATGAAGCTTAGCAAAGGATTGTGGGAGTTAGCAATGTGGAAAGAGATCGGGAGAACTCAAGGAGTGTTGTTAAGAGATGCAGGGAAGCAAAAACACATGAGGACCCCATCACTTTTGAGCTGCATTTTATGTTACTTTTATCCTATGAAGGAGAAACAAGTTGGATGGTAGGAACTGAGGAACCAAGTCTGAACCAACTAGGCTCCCCCACCTTAGTGCACGCTCATGCCTTTAAGTCAAATGGAATACACATTCAAAATTGGGATACAGACAGTTTGGAATTAGAAACTAAACTAGTGAGGCAAACTAAAACTAAGCCTTTTAATGTTCATTTATACTTAACGCTATATTTCCCTCTTCAAAGGTATTCTATGGCATAACTTGGGATGCTTGGTGGACTAGGCTTATAAGGACAAAATACAGGCTCCAACTTGGTTAACCAACTAGTTACCGCACCCCATTCCATGAGCACTATTGTTGGAGGCACTGAAGGAGGACTAGCAAGAGGTGTAGGAGGAAGTGGACTTCCTCTTAAAGGGATAGGGGTTGGACATTCCCAATAACCACCCATTCAATCACCTCCACCGATGATGGTTTACTCTGAGATGACACTACACTAACCTAACTATCAAGGAGTGGAGAATGTAACAAAGCATGTCCACAAATGTGAACTAATTTGTAGGTTATGAGGCATCACCTCTTCTAAACATAAAGCCACATAGTTTTCAACTGCTCTTTTATAGTGTATGGACAAGTGGTACTGAAATTTCAACCCTCAGCAAGTGGTGGTCAATTTTGATCAACTCAAAATAACCTTCCTGAAGGAATTTGACATTCATGAATTTAATCAACAAAGCATACCAGCATTGAAGGATATAAAGCAAGGACTTACCAAAAGTGTGTGTGAATATGATGCAAGGTTCAAAACATTGCTGTCTAAATTGTCATTTGAAATTAGCACTACACTACTAGTACTGATGCTAATGTCCTCACCAAGGACATTTGTTGAAAAATGTCCAATCCAACATTAAAACCTTCACTACATGTCTTATTCATGGCAAATAAGACTCATGCACACCCTATAAGGGTCCTCAAGAACATAATGATTTACAAACTTGGAGTACCATTCAAAGTAGATTTTAAGGTTCTGAATGTTACTAAAGCTGATGATTACCCAGCTCTATTGGGAAGACCTTGGTGTTATGAGAATAATGCAGACTTAAGCTTCAATAAGCACTAAATTAGTTTCGAAAACACTAATCAACATGTTTTAATACCACTAGATTAAGCACAAGGGCCCCTTTACATAGAGCCTGTCAATGTTGATGAAGATATAAACCATATCTATAATGTTACTACAAGGAATGATGAGAATAAGGATCCCACTCCATATGGAATTCTTTGATGTCAAGACACTCAGTCCATCTTTGACACCACAAACAATGCATGTAATTGTTGGGCTCATAATGACTACAACCTCACTGGCAGAGTATACAGTACCATCAATAGCCAAGAGGATGTGCCACGCCAGTTTAATAAATGACATAGGTTCATTCACCTTATCACTAACTAAGTCATGAGAGGACCCATCATAAAAACACCACTTGAAAGACTTGATGAGGCTCCAAGGTTCCATAGGCAGATGGAAGTCTAAGACTTTAGCTAGCACCTTGAAAAAATTTACCACATTGATGAAGATTGACTTTAATCTTTGGTTCATCTCTTTAATGGCACAACTACACGATGAAGGCAAAACCATTATGAAAGACTCCTTTTGTGGGATTAGGTACACTCATAATTACACCATCATTTCCATAATAATAACAAAGTAAAGGGAGTAGTCAGCTATAGCAAAATAAAATCCCCTGGGCCCCACATCAAAGCTTGTGAAACAATGTGGAAAAACAATGAGTCTTATTTACTAGAATACTTATGGGTACATGCATTTTATGGGGCCTTATGCACTTGGGCAAAAGCATGGTACATTCATGAATAGAAACACATGGGTACCAAGTTTAGAATCTGCTAAAGGAGAACATGAAGTCAACACTATGTTATTCTTCACCAAGAATGGATTTGCACCTCACCCTCTAAGCCATGTGTGAATCAGTATTAGGTGACCCATATCATATGGAATAACATCTGAGGATTATCCATCAGGACCCTGAGGAACCCCTACACTTATTCTATGAGCCTTCGACACACCTAGTTCCTATGCCCACACCAGTCCTTGATCAGTACCAACGTGAAGAGATTCACCTGAGAAAATAAAAGCTTGTCTTCCAAGTAGATGAAGGAGAAGGATATACTCCAGCTGACCTAATGTTCAACCATCTATATATTCCTACAGAAGTTGGCACAAGAATTTTTTAGGAAATAAGTACTAATATGGACAACCCCTACCATGGGCCTATTCAAACTGTTCAGCGCAACATCAGTTCAAACTAAAAACCAAAGCTGGCTACAATAGGAAACTATTAGATTGACATAGAGATTACAAAAATATTTAAATTGATAAAATAATATCAATATGTCTTCCCAAGAAACTATAGTGAAATGAAGGGAGTCCACCTGCCCTTGGGGAAGATACATATCAAGCTAGTTGACAGTTCTCAACCAATGAAAAAATGCCAATATAGAATGAATCTAAATCTTTAGGCATGCATTAAAGAGGAGATTGATAGTATGTTCTACACTAGAGTAATCACTCTCATTGTTGAATTTGATTGGGTCAATCCCATGGTGATTAGTATAAAAAAGGATGAACACATCTGTAACTGTGTGGACTACCAAGTGCTCAATGCATCATGTGTAATATATCCCTTTCCAATGCCATTCACAAAGGAAATCCTTGAAGGGGTTGCTAGTGTGAAGTTTACTCCTTCACAAATGGATTCTCAAGGTATCATCTGATCTAAATAGTTGAGGAAGATTGGCCCCAGATAACCTTCACCACTGAATGGGGATCATTTACCTATACTTTTATGCCCTTTGAGTTGAAAAATGCCCCAGTAGTGTTTTCAAAAATAGCAGTTGAGGCCTTTAATTACTTCATCTACATGTTCTTCCAAGTTTATTTGGATGATTAGACAGTATATGGTTTGGCTAAGGACCATTGCACTAACCTCAAACTTACGTTTGAGCACTGTTGCGTCTTAAAAATCTCATTAAACCTAAATAAGTCCATGTTTGCAACACCTTTTGGTGTGCTCCTAGAGTATAGCATTTGTAAAGAAGGACTCTTGGTAGACTTGGCAAAGGTATATGTTATTCTTTGTCTTCCAGCACCCAAAACTCAGCATGAGGTTCACACCTTTCTTGGCCACATGGTTATTATAGAATGTTCATTTGTAGTTATGCCAAGATTATCACACAATTGAAAAAAAATTTAAAGCAGAATGAGCAGTTCATATAGACTTGCTCTTGTAAGGAGGCCTTTGAAACACTCAAGGAAAAGTTGGTCATTGCTCCTATTCTCCAATTTCTTGATTGGACAAAGCCATTTCATGTCCATGTTGATGCATCTGCATAGCCATTGGTGTGATTCTTGCACAACCAGGTGAAGGTCACTTAGATCACCTAATCTACTTTGCCAGCAAAAATCTCACACCAGCTAAAAAAAACTATACCACTACAAAGCCTGAGGTGTTGTCAATGGTCTACGCTTTGTATAAGTTTAGACAATACTTTTTAGCCACTCCTTTTTTCTATGCATTGAAGTACCTTGTCAATAAACCTGTACTACATGGATGGATCTATCACTGAATTGTTTTGTTCCAAGAATTCTAGTTTTTGGTGATTGTAAAACTTGGGAAAGCTAGTTGTGGACCTGGCCACCTATCACAAATTGAGTACATAGAACCACCATGCACCATAGAGGATTACCTACCTGATGTACAATTTTTTTGAGTACATGGGTCCTTGAAGAATTAGAAGACATTACGGCATTCTTGACCACTAGTTTTATACCTGATTGTCTCACCTTACAAGAAAAAAAGCAACTCACAGTTCATGATGTACCTTTTTATCTTATATCAGGTGATCTTTACAAAATGGTCCATGATGAAGTTCTTTGACATTATGTGATGCAACATGAGCACCTCGAGGTACTTCACAAAGTTCATGAAGATATTGCTGGTGGATACTATACTAGATAGGCTACCATGCAGAAGGTTTTACTAGCTATATTATGGTGGCCAACTTTATTCTCAGATGTTAAAGCATATGTTAAGCACTGTGACATATGTCAATGCATAGGCAAGCCTAATTGGAGAGATCTTATGCCTCTATGACCCATCCCTTCTTGGGTACCCTTTGAAAAATGGGCTATTGATTTTTTTGGTCCCATCACTCTAGCAAGATGATAGATAGGTTCTCGATACATCATTGCAATAACTGACTATCATACATGTTGGGCTAAAGCCATGTTGACAAAGGATTGTACTATTGCTACTATTGTGAGGTTCATTTAGAAAAATTTCATAACTCATTTTGGATGCCCCCTGAGTTACACAAGTGATCACAAACCCACTTTTTAAATTAAACAATTTAAATCTTACTAGTCAAGTTTATGATCGCACACCATAAAACAACACCATATAATCTGTAAGCTAACAAATTTTCTAAAGCTTTCAAAAAAATCCTAGGTACCACTTTGAAAAAGATCTGTAACACTAGCCAAATAAATTAGGATGATAGGGTATCTGTAGTTCTATAGGCTTACCGAAAAACCTACAAGTGCCTAAATAAAAACACACCATTCAATTAGGTGTATGATAAAAAAGCAGTCTTACCAATCGAGTTCTTAGTACCATCTCTACGTATCATGCACATAGGGCAACTAGACAAAGAATAATCTTTAAAATCATGCCTAGACACTTTATTGCAAATTGATGAGGCTCAGTTCCTCACTAATTAGATCCAGGATGTGGAAAAATGCAAGCAGAAGGCATGGCATGATCACCATATAAAGAACAAAACATTTTCTCTAGGAATGGAGGTCTTATTGTATGACTCTAAGTTTGTGTACCACCTAGGAAAGCTCTGCATACAATGGGATGGCCCTTTTATAATACATAGCATTAGACCTATGGAAACATGTCATTTATAAAGGATGGATGGTCAATTCCTTCCTAAGCACTATAATGGAAGTTAGCTTAGGCTGTATTTCACTTCGAACTAGCTGAAGTTTTTATAATCAATAAATCTTATGCCACTAGTTTAGGATTTACTGCTTCAAATAAAATCACTGCCTTTATTGCATGTAAAATTCTCTTTTTGTAGTTTTGTTTTCTAAGTTTTTATTCTTTTCATGGAGGACCACGACATGTTTTAGTGTGGGGTGAGAATTTAGGTTCAAAAAGGAAAATATGAAAATCATGCAAGTTACTTAGGCACATGAGTTACATGGGTGCACAAGATATTAAGGACATGCAAGGTACTAAAGGCCTGAAAGTCATTAAGTCATGAAGGGGTTAGGTTCCTACCATAAGTTAGAAATATAAAAGAGACAATTGTCTCCCACCTCATAAAAAGTGTGGAACACAATTGTCATCCACTTCAAAGAAAGGCACAAGATGGGACGTGACATTAATGTGAAAAGAATAGTTATGAAAAAAACATGCCAATAGTGTGATGGGATAATACCATGAATTCATTAATTTCAAAATGCAAGTATCTAAATATGATGTCCATTAAAGATCTACATTAAATGCTATGAATTGATGGATGATGAAAAGGCATTAATGAGGGTAAACCCCTCTTAGAGCCTATAAATAGGTAAGTTAAACCCATTTCATACTTTACCTTGCATTTATTTTCAAATTACTAGTGTCAAAGATCAAAACAACTACTAGAGCTGAAGATCAAGCAACTACCAGAGCCAAGACAATCAAATCATTTTCATATCCTTAAAAATCATGCAAGTCATTACCAAGATTAAGACGAGAGATTCCAAGTCTAACTCGTTAGGAAAATATTTAGTTTTAAAAGTTGCAGGTTGTAGGTCCACTATTAAAGGGTGTTTAAGCTCAAAATGCCAAAGCAATAATCTATAACCATGTATTCCTTTAGAAATGTTGAATGGCCATACATTAAACTTTAAGATCTTCAAAGGGTAATGTGGCCTAAAAATAGGCCAAGAGACTTCAGACCTTGCCAATAATACCCAAAGAGGAAGAGGTGAGCGGAGGAGACTGGATTCCAATTAGGGAAGAGACCCCAGAAGAACAAGTGCAACACCTAGAAAAATAAGTACAGAGCATGGGAGGAGAAGAGGAACAGTGCACAGAAGAAGGAAAGGAAAGTATGGTGTGTAAGGCAAAGCAAGCCTAGTCATCTTCAGTGCAGAGAGTTCAAGTTCCCCACCCCCATCTTTATTTATTGAAGAGATGAAATATTTGGATTCAATGTTATGCATATATAATTGGGTCTCCAAGGTCTCTACTTACACCATTTTTTACTATAATTATCGCCAACCTAGGAACGAGGTTGAGTTCTAAAATGATTATTGGGAGGAGACCACCAACACCAGGAACTAACTATTGTATGACCTCATAATCTTTAACCAATTAGATGTTATAGGATTATTCTAGATTTTTAACCTACCCTATTTTGGTATGCCCACAGAGGCAGTTCAATTCCTCCTTTCGTGCATATACAAGGACTACGTCTACTTCATTATGTGCATCATGAAGATCACCCCTAAAAGAATCAGCAAGGTCACAGGACTATAGTGCTTGGGATTGAGTGTCATTGATGATTTGGTTAATAGTGAGGAGATACAAAATTCCACCATGGCACTAATGTATTAAAAATAAGGGCATGTTATGCACATAAAAAATCTATAAGATCCTGCCCTTTGAATTATGGTGTGGATCATCTTGACCAAGATCAGAGGGATCGATCATTGGAAAGAGGTGGACATGGCACATCTCTACATTGATCATCAAGTCTTGAAAGGGATGAAGTACAATTGGGCCATGTACTTCACCCAAAATATTGCTAAAAATGTGGAGAAGGCTCATCGAGAGATGAAGTACAAGTTTCCATGGGGGAGATCCTCCTCATATTTGTTTTTGATGAAATTAGAGTGTGAGACTATAGTTATGGGATGCTAAAGTGGGTATACCCTCCCATACACAAGTCCCCCATTGAGTGCTATATGGCATTCACATGCCGTGGTCACATCACCGCATCATACAAGATCAAGATGAGGTACTGGTTTGATAGGATGAAGGTGGCATTCAAAAATGAGTGGTGCATCCCCAAGGACCTACCCACTTTAGCTATAAAATAGGAATAGTTTGTTGTCAATCAACACTTATTTGCATGAATTTGAATGAACCCATCCAAATATCTCTCATAATGACCTAAGTTATCGTATGCCTTCTCAGTACATTACTTCATAGACTCTATTAATCAAATATACCAAATGAATCCTATCATCCTACAGGCTAAAAGGATTGATTTAGAGATTCACACTCTCTATAAGTTATATATTTATCTAAGCAAGAAGGCCTATGTGGAGAAGTTAAAAATAGACTTGACCGACATACAGGTCAAGCAACCATTAGTTAGGGAACAAGTTCATAAACTGTTCTACATATTGCACCCCCAAAAGAACCTACAAAGTGGATACCCTAAGGAGAAACTTCCTTTAATGCCACCCCTGAAGAAGAAGTGACGGAATATGGGAACTAGCACAAGTGGGCACCAGGACCCCCATAAATGACAAAAGACTGCAGAGGTGCAGTCCTCTAGGCCTGTACAACCCCATCCCTCTACACTACCCCCACCTCATCCTTCACCATCTCCACATTCATCCCCATCTCTCCCCCATACTTATCCATCTCCTCTACGCTCTACACCTTTGCACTCTTCGCTTCCCCACCCTTAATCTCCTCAGCCAACTCCCTCTCTTTCTCTACCACCTTCTCCACCTCCACCTCCACCTCCACCTTCTCCACCCCATCTTTCTCTATCTCCAACATCTCCCTCAATTACTTCTACTATAATATTTGCCCACCAATAGCCCCTAGGGCAAGCATCCCAACAAGAATTTTTGAAGGTATAGGTTTATAGCTTGGGTTTGGATTTTGAGAAAACTCCCTCCCTAGTACGGGAGGAGAAAGTTGCCTCTGATGACTCCCTGCTTGATGTTGAAACATAATACGATGAGGGGGATGATAAAGAAGAAATCAATATGGTCATTGGTGGCAATGAGGATGTTGAGCTTGAGCGTGACCCTAGTAAGGGTAAGGGACTGGTAGAGACCTTAGAAGAGAATACCAAAGGTGTAATGTGTAATACGTATGAACTTTATTAGTTTGACATTCGGGAAAACATGATCTATCTTTGACTGTACTTCATCCCCAAGGAGGAAACTCTAGAAACAAGGAATAAAGTGTCCTTCCTACTTGATATGTATAATGAGGAGCAAGAGTTCAAACTCCCACAAGACAACCTTTCCTGAGGACCAGATGCTCCAGCGCTGTTGAAACCACTATGGGTAGATCCACAAAATATCTTCCCTCTTTTAGAAAGCATCACATTTTTTAAGTTAGGCATGAAAATAACACGTCAAAATATTTTTCAGATTCTAATGCATGCATTACTGAAAGGAAACATGCCAGAGTTGTAGGCATGTACAATAAAGAATTCGCAAAGAAATAAGTGCTCATCGAGGAAGTGGCTATATTAAAACAACATCTCCAAGAGGCCATAAAGGCAAAATTAAGGGTCTTAAACCTTTGTAAAATAATTTTGAATGAATACCCAACATTAGCAAACGGCATAGCACTTGATGGGGATGCCATAGGAAATCTATAGCCCCTAGTGGAATTGATGATCAAATGATGCAAGTAGAAAATTATGCTATGAGACAAGGGGTTAGATTTGGTTAAACAATTCACCATGGCCGTTGATGTCTGTAAACATGACATAGAAAGATTTAGGGAGGTTATTCCCATTTTGGATGGCATTTTTACAAGGCGAGCGTACCCTAATAAAGTCATGGAGGCTTGGTTCTAAGCTAAAGAAGCATAGAGGAAAAAATTGGCTAATGTTAGACTCTTAATAAAAGACCATGCCAAGCACAGAAAAGCCTTCAAGGATGTAGAGACAATGGAGGACACCATCAATAAACATTGTCAACAACTGAATGCAAATTTTGTAGCCCTCTGAGGACAAGTTGATAAGGATGTCTCTACCCTTGAAGATGTCCATAAGGAGGCCACCGCATCTTTGGACGAATAGGTTAAGAAGGTCGATGGGACCCCCAACCAACCTGGGGAGATAAATAAAATAAAACGAACCATAGAAGAAATAACTACGATGGTTTTTGAGGCATTATCCTATTGGGATAATTTGAAGAAGGAACTTGAGCAGTCAAGCCCTAAATTTTTGGAAGACACTAACATGACTTAGCCTGAGATGGACTAAGAACCTAGTGTGGGCTAATGTTGGCCCTAAAATTTTGACTAAGTGTTGTCCCATTTTGGCATGAAACTAGCAAAATGCGGTAGAACCATGCCATGGAAAGACCATGGCATGAGAGAACCATGGCATAGAAGGATCACAGTGAAAAACTCATAGGTGCAGAAGCACTATGGTACAAAACCTAAGGGGCACAACAAGACAACAGAGCAAAGGAACTAACACAAGAGGACCTAGTTATAAGAGAATGAGCCACAAGGAAATCGAGGACATAAGACTCAGAACAAAAGTGGAAGACTAGGGGAGTGCATGGGAAGCATGTGCAGTTGGAAGAATGGTTTAAATGGGTCACTCTTGTTAGGATGTGGAGCTAAAAGCTTCAATTGGTGCAAACATGGAGGAGGTTGCTGAGTTCCAAGGAGATCGGCGTCGGCGGATTGCAGTGCAGAAGGAAACCAACATCGGCAGGCGTGAGCTGAAGACAACCAGCATCGGCAGGAGGTCGGCCGACGTCGGTCACCTCCAGGCAGACAAGGACCGATGTCGATCACCTGTGGTAGTTCCAGAATTGTTCGTTGCACAGACAGTTAGTTCGTTGAATCGAGAGTTTGCATGTAAAGGCTAATTATAGTCTTGAGTTGCGTGTCTAATTATTGTAATTAGGATAGTCTAATTATTGTAAGCATGAGATCTATATATGGACTCATGGGCTGTATTGTAAACTTGTAACTAGAGAGTAAGAGAGCAAAATAAGCTCCTTCTGAGAGAGGAGAGCAATGGTGTGTTCCTCCTAGTGCCACAGTACCAAGAGTGGGTGCTGGATTGGAGAATCAGCAGGGTTCTTCGTATTTGTATGATCTTAGTCAGCAGGTGAGCATGGCTTCTTTTGGAGATCTACAATGGTGAGTAAGGTCTAGTGATTTGTAGGTAGCAGCAGAGAGCAAGCGATCTACTTGGAGTATGGTTGTGTACTTGGTGTACTGGAAGCATTGTTTCTGACTGGTAGAGGTGAACATCAATTCTATATTGGAGTTGATTGTTGGGACCGAGAGAGAGAGGGAAGAAGGTCTTGAGGTGTGGCGAACCTTTGAGGTGGAAGAAGTGGCATCTTATTTATTGTATATTCTTCTGAGTGATTATTAATACAATTGTGTATTGTCTCTCATATTCCTGTGTTGTTTCATATTTCTAGTTACTTATTGATTCTGGTTAAATTCCGTGTTTAGTTGCTAATACAAGAAGTAATCATATGTGCTCTATTGGTGGAGCAAGATCCTGACAAAGTGGTATCAGAGCCTTGGTTGTAGGTTCAAGAGCTGATACCATCAATTGGTATCAGAGCTTTTGGTTGGGTTGACTAACAGGTGGTTCAGATCTGGTAGTGTTTTTTGATTACAGGTCACTCTCAGGGGTTTCAGATTGAGTGGGAGTATAGCGATGGCAGAAGAAAGTAAGCTACGAATGGAGAAATTGAATAGCACGAATGGTCTGATTGATGGAAAGAAAGAGCAGGTAAAGGGAGATTGTTGGTCGATAGAAGATCAGTGTGTAGAAGCAGATGTTGCAGGGGATGTTGCACAGGTTGCTCTGGATAAAGTAGAATCTTTGTTTACAGATTATTTTGCCTCTTTCCATGCAACCCGAAATAGAGCATCTTTTCATGGGTATGTCTTTGGAGACTTTGGAGAGATTTATTTAGGGGTTGGAGAGCCTTGTCAGATTATTGACAAAGGGGAAGTGAAGCTGAAATTGCAGACGGATGACACACAGTGGTTGAAGGAAGTCATGCAGGTACCAGTCTTGGAGATGAGTCTAATTTCTTCAGGAAATTTAGGTGATGGGAGATGTACTGTAACTCTCACAGTGAATATACTTGAATTAGATGGTGGTAAGAAAGTAAGTATCCTTTATCTATCTACTTATATTACTGATTCACCTTTTGTTACAGAGATGTGGCTTCGTAGGCTTGGTCACATATGTAGGAGGAGAATGCATGTTCTTAAGCGAAAGACAGATGTTTTTGACAAGCTAAAGAACTGGAAAGCCTTGGTGTTCATGGAGGAGATGACGGACAGAGATCAATTGAGTGGACTGAATTATTATGAGCAGGGTTGTGTTGATTTGAACAGGGTTTTGATCCATGGAGAGCTCACAGGTAAAAAGTTATCACTCACAAGCGAACACAGGTACCGGCGTCGGTCAGATAGGAACCGACATCGGCAGAAGGGATACCGGCGTCGGTCATGAAACTGACATCGACAGTCAGGGTCAGCGCAGGGAACTGACATCGGTTGGTTGCAGACTGGGAGATGGCCAAGATCGGTCACTAGTATGGATGTTGGGCTAACAGCAAGCTGTCAATAAGTCTCAAATGCTCATACGGAGGTCAAAAAGGGTAAGTGAACCTCATATTCGTTGTTCACCTTCTTTATATTGCTTACTGATGGTCAAGAACTAGGAAGATGGAAGAAGTAATGCAGGTAGAATCCAAAAACAGTGGGAGCTTGACATGGATGAGGAGTGATTCCTTGGAGAAGAACCAAATAGGTATTTGTTGGTAGAGTTGTCAGCTGGAAGTAAGCACTAGATGAGGGACGGATTCCCACGTTAAAGAAGAGAGTGGATGGATACGTGAGACAGAAGGCCAAGGCATATGGTCTTGAGGTAGCTGTAGGACAGTGGTATAGGTTTGACAGGTGGATGACTAAGCATGGCTTCAGTCAATGTCAGTGTAACTATTGTGGTTTTATCTTACCAGGTGGATAATGAGTCACGACATTATCCAGTTATTGTATGTGGGTGATTTGCTGGCAGGTTTTGTACATATAGGGATTTACTGAGCTAAGGGTAAGGTTAGTTCAGAGGTGTGTCATGAAGAATTTAGAGCAGCAAAATTCTTTGGCATAAGAGACATGGAGATTTTATCTCCAATGGGAGTTGATGTGAAGACGATGTTGGCGGGGTTCATGATGCAGGATGCAAAATCAGAAAGCACACCAAGGGCTGAACAGTTCAAGCAGAGCTTAGAACAGGGTTCAAAATCACATGAGGTCTAGCGTAGACCTGAGTTTTCCCAAGTAGTGGGAGTTGTCAAAAAATTTGGAGCCAATTCAGGGAAAGAAGTACTGGAGGGCAGTTCAGTGGATTCTTAGAGGGACCAGTAGCAGGTGCACATGCTATGCAGGGTCAAGTTCTTTTCTACAGGGGTTTGTAGATGCGGATGCGGCAAGAGATTTTGGATGACAGGTAGAGCATCACAAGGTGTGTGGTGGTTGGTCTTCAGGATTAAGCTTGAAGAGGGATACAAGACAGGGAATAAAATTAGACGGTGTACAGGTATAGGTACAGTTGCAGCTATTTATCTCCAAGTGGGAGATTGTTAGGATGTGGAGCTAAAAGCTTCAACTGGTGCAAACATGGAGGAGGTTGCTGAGTTCCAGGGAGACCGGCATCGACAGATTGCAGTGCAGAAGGAAACTGACATCGACAGGCGTGAGCTGAAGACAACTGGCGTCGGCAGGAGGTCGGCCGACGTCGGTCACCTCCAGGCAGACAGGGACCGATGTCAGTCACCTGTGGCAGTTCCAGAATTGTTTGTTGCATGAACAGTTAGTTCGTTGAACTGAGAGTTTGCATGTAAAGGCTAATTATAGTCTTGAGTTGCGTGTCTAATTATTGTCATTAGGATAGTCTAATTATTGTAAGCATGAGATCTATATATGGACTCATGGGCTGTATTGTAAACTTATAACTAGAGAGTAAGAGAGAAAAATAAGCTCCTTCTGAGAGAGGAGAGCAATGGTGTGTTCCTCTTAGTGCCACAGTACCAAGAGTGGGTGCTGGATTGGAGAATTAGCAGGGTTCTTCGTATTTGTATGATCTTAGTCAGTAGGTGAGCATGGCTTCTTTTGGAGATCTACAATGGTGAGTAAGGTCTAGTGATTTGTAGGTAGCAGCAGAGAGCAGGAGATCTACTTGGAGTACGGTTGTGTACTTGGTGTACTGGCAGCATTGTTTCTGACTGGTAGAGGTGAACATCAATTCTATATTGGAGTTGATTGTTGGGACCGAGAGAGAGAGGGAAGAAGGTCTTGAGGTGTGGCGAACCTTTGAGGTGGAAGAAGAAGTGGCATCTTCTTTATTGTATATTCTTCTGAGTGATTATTAATACAATTATGTATTGTCTCTCATATTCCTGTGTTGTTTCATATTTCTAGTTACTTATTGATTCTGGTTAAATTCTGTGTTTAGTTGCTAATACAAGAAGTAATCATATGTGCTCTATTGGTGGAGCAAGATCCTGACAAAGTGGTATCAGAGCCTTGGTTGTAGGTTCAAGAGCTGATACCATCAATTGGTATCAAAGCTTTTGTTGGGTTGACTAACAGGTGGTTCAGATCTGGTAGTGTTTTTTTATTACAGGTCACTCTTAGGGGTTTCAGATTGAGTGGGAGTATAGCGATGGCAGAAGAAAGTAAGCTACGAATGGAGAAACTGAATAGCACGAATGGTCTAATTGATGGAAAGAAAGAGCAGGTAAAGGGAGATTGTTGGTCGGTAGAAGATTAGCATGTAGAAGCAGATGTTGCAGGGGATGTTGCACTCTGAACAAAAGTGGAAGACTAGGGGAGTGCATGGGAAGCATGTGCAGTTGGAAGAATGGTTTAAATGGGTCACTCTAACCTTATTAATAGGAAGTTTTGCACTATCCCACAAGAATAAGAACACATGGAAACAAAGATATAGCATAGAGCAAGGACATAGGGGGTGTAGAGGCCCAGATCTTTAATAAGAATTGATTGTTAAACACTATGACACTCAGTCTGTTGAGGGTTCATTGGCTAATTATTCATGCCATTAATGATTGTAAATACTTAGTCAAGGAAAATAAGTATAAATACCCTTGTTTTAAAGCATGGTGAAGAGGAACACGAGGGATAATTGGATGAATTATGGAATGACATTATAATAGATCTTTAAGCTTAATATTTGACATAACAGGTTGTATCAATTTGTTTTACTATGAGTGATAGTACAAACTAAGTGTTGACATTTATGAGAGATACTTTATCTTCTTTTCTTTTATAGGCACTTAAGACTAATATAAGATGACTATAATTTATGTGATGATATTAATCGAACCTAGAACTCAAAAGATCAAAGTAAGTATGTTTATGCTTTTATATAATCTTCATTTAATTGATATAAAGAGGATAATATGAACAAGTTATCCAAACTGTGTGATAAAACCTACAGGAACTGGTCCTTTGTCACGTGCTTTGGGTGAGCACGCAAGACCCAAATCTTGCATGAAAGGGCCAGCACACTAGCTCATTGGGTTAGACTTCAGTGCTAGAGCTGGAATTGACTAAAATAACCCAATATAATGATAAGATAAGGTTTTGGTGGAAATGAAGTCATAACCCCACATACTTGTACAAAATTATTTACGAAGAAGAATCTACATTCCATGAAGCACCTCTAAAATCATAAAATAGAGAATGTAAAGGCTAGCATATGTGTTTTATCTTTGAAATTCTTGAGATTAAATTGCGAAGCCTTCCCAACTTAAGAAGAACCTGGTGACATTTTGCATGAGATTGATAAAATAGGGATTTAGTAAAAATGAAACCGTGACCTTGCAAATCTGTACAATTTTTTTTGAGATGAAGAAACATATCGGGTAAGCATGCACAACCACAAACAACCCATATGTCTTATTATTTTGTTAAACATACAAGTTCGATAATTGTAACTTTAGAATGTGATATTAATATATCATATTTGAATATAAATCCATTTAGTTTTAGGCAATACAAAAGGGCATTGATAGAGCTATGTTTACAATAAGCCAATGATTCCATGTTCTTAAACAACATATACTATAAAAACAATGAAAACATAGACAATTCTTTCTATTATTTGGAGTACATATCCTACCTTGATCTAATGTTAACCTTGATTGGATCTTGTCCATATAATTTCCCATGAAATGCCTTCAATGAAATCGTAAAATAGATCTAGAAATTTTTTAGTTCAAAATGATCGATCAAACTTGCTCTTAACGTAATAAAACAAGGCTTTGACAAAAAATAAAATCACGACCCTATAAACCTATACAATTTTTTTTAGAAGAAGAAACCTATTGGATGGGCATAAAGAACCACGAACAACCCATGCATCCTATTACTTTATTAAATTTATAAGCTAGATAATTGCAAATAACAAGATCATAATATCATGTTCTACCTAAATATAAAACCATTTGATTTAGGCAACACAAAAGAACATTAACAAATCTCTATTTAAAAGAAGCCAATAATTCCATTCTGTCAAATAATAGTTAATACTATAAAAAATAATGAAAAAACAATGAATTCTTTGTGTTATTCAGAGGAGAGTTCTTTCATTGAATTGATGCTAACACCGACCAAAAATTGTTAACCCAGTTGCCCACAAAAAGCCTTCTATAAAATTGTGAAGAAGATCAATAAATAATCTCAATTCAAAATCCTCAATCAAACTTTCTCTCAATTTAATATCAAACTTTCTCTCATAGATGACAAGCTCGTATGTAGATTAGATTTTTTCAATATTTTATTAATGCCACCATTAGTTTGAGTTAATAATACATCAAACGAACCTCTGCATGCTTATATACATATTATAATCCAGTAAAAAAGATTAATGGCATTTAAAATATAAATATAAATATCCACTTGCCACCACATAGCAAAAGTACCTATGCCATTGGTTCAATTTATTAACCATTTACTCTTATGTACTTGTCAATTGATTATCGATAAACTAGTGTAACCTTATTGGTGATCTCCAAGCCCTATGACATGGCCACACCAACATGCACCACATGTAATAAATAATAAAATACGATCATATTCATCCTCCAACATCCAATTTAGACCATCGATCGGGTATGAAATGCAAGGCTCAATCTGATAGATGAACCTTATATTTTTTCCTTCAATCTAAAGTTGATCAATGTAATTAATCATTGGTGAACCTTCTCTTTTTTTCCTTTCCTTTCCAATGGAATACACTATATATTATAATGGGAGGAATACAATTTTTTTTCTAACATATAATATATTTTTTTTAGATAATAATTCCATATATGAGATCATATATAATTTCATATAGATTGGCATATGAAGATGTCACTATCCATTTGCTTGACTTGTATACCAAGAAAGTACTTCAATAAACCTAAATTAGTCATCTCAAACTCCTCCTTCATCATTATTTTGAACTCTTTTATTTATTGATTTACATTTTTGGTGAATATTAGATCATCCACATATAAAACAACAATCAAAATATTACCTTTACTTGCTTTGATGTAGAGTGTGGGCTCACTACCACTTTTTCTACAGCTATTTCTCAACAAATAAAAATTTATACAGTTGTACCATGTTCTTGGGCTTGCTTGAGCCCATACAATGTTTTTTTCAACTTATACACCTTGTTCTCATGCTCAAGAATCTCATATTCGGGTAGTTGTCCCACATAAACTTCTTCTTCTAGCTTTCCTTTCAAAAACGCTGACTTGATCCATTTGATGCACCTTCCATTTGTGTTGAGCAGCAATGACTATGATTATCCTCTCAATATCTACAGGTCCCACTTTCACACAATACCTATGTGAAATCTAAGAGGTTAACATATTAACAATATATATTGAGATTTAAACTTAAATAAATAAGGAAAAAACCTATCCACTTTACCACTTGAACTATCTCTTATCACCAAAAACACCATTTAGAAGAGAAATGTGAATAAGTAAACATGCCCTAATAATTGAAATGGGTTTTAAATACATAATATTCTGTTAAAAATTTATTGAAGAAATTAATATCATATAATTAATTTGGTAGTACTTAATATTTTTTATAGTATTATATACTAGTTGTCCAACTTTTAATTTATAATATCTAATTCTATTATAACATGTCAATTTTTTATTTTTCACAATCTATATATTATTATACAATATTTAAATATTGAACAATACTTTTTTTAATACATTTCATAATTCCCATTTATAAATTAAATTAAACTCTAAAGTTCCATCCATTTTATATATATATAAAACTTTCAAATAAATTAATTTTAATTTTTTTCCGTAACATATTGTAAACTCTCAAACATAATGTGTTCCACTGCTGATACTTCTTACTTCTGATACTTCTTCCCTTTAAAAGCCATTGCTTCAACAAAGCGCCACAAAAAGATAATTGAAAGTAAGAGACATTAAAGCTTAGAAAATTTATGTCAAATCAAGGATACATTAAAGCTTAGAAAATTAATAGACAAACATCACTTATACCATCACATAAATTGAATTTTAGTGGGAAACATCACTTATACCAAATCATGGTTTCTAAAATTATAGATCAACACATATAATAATGTCTATAAAGTTATAATTGTACATGATGGAGATGCCATATTGATGTTTATAAAAGTTAAATAAAATAGAAAATAATTTAATATTAAATTTTAGTGAGAAACATTAGTTATACTAAATCATGGTTTCAAAATTATAACTTAACAAATATAATAATGTTTATAAATTTATAATCGTACCCAATGGAGATATCATATTATGTTCATAATAATACAAATAATTCAATATTGATGTTCATACCTACTTCTTTTCAATGTATATGGGATATAATTATGTTTTTCAATTATGTTAATTAAAACTATATTTATTGTGAATAAGTTATGAAATTAATAATATTTTTAATAGGGAGTGGTAGGTATAATGGGTTAATAAATAATTATAGGGTTAATTTTTTGGTAATATATTTTGTATACGTAGTTTTCAATTTTTTATCGTCTTTAATCATAATTAAATAAATTTTGACGAAATTGATATTCCTTAATTTTTTATATATAATGAAAGACTACAATCAAATATATACACACTTTATTCTTTAGTTAAAGGCTACAATCAATCAATTTCACACATACAAAAAAAAATTAATTTTAATTATCCTATTTGAAATTTATTTATATAAATTATTTGCTATTTTATTGATAAATAATTATATTATAATTAATATTTGAACCATATATATATATATATATATATATATATATATATATATATATATATATAATAAGTTTATATATTTATTTTTCTATTTATAAAATCACATTAAAATATATTTAAATAATCATAATATCAAAAATTATAACTCAACAAATATATTAATATCCTTTCCAGTAAAATTTGAATCTCTCTTGCGATGTGAAACACAAAAATTTGTAGGGAACAATGCCCTTTTCGATTCTCCTTTGATGAAGTTGTCAACCCTGTCTTGCTCAACCCAGGCAACCCACAAGTTTTCTTCATTGACGTCAGAGAAATTGGTCCACTTGATACAACTGCAATCAAATGGACCCTCGCCTGGCTTCTGTAGTTCAAGGCGCATTATTTCTTCCCACCTTTTTGCCATCTATTGCAGCCTACAAGGAGAACATTTCATTGAATGAATTAGAAATGGACTTTTCGTATTTTGAGTGAACGCAAGTTTCCATGTATTGCAAAGGACTTTTTTTTTGATTGAATGTTATTTTTCATATATTGCAATGTAGAAAGGATAATGATTGAATAATGCATACAATATAAGCATACAATATAATGATCTTAAGTGGTGCACACTAACTGCGTACATGTGGGCCAGGCATAGGAATGTGATTTTGCTATAGAGCCCAGGGTTTTAAAAATAGGGATTTTACTATGAATCCCATAGAATCAGGGGAGGGTAAAAAAAAAGTGAAATTGCTAAGAAGCCCACGTGATATTCTTGTTGTCCATCAACTAATCATTCGATGTATTAAATTAGAGGCATGCACATACTGGTATTTATGGACAATACATGAAAGGAAATGCTAGTACGCAACACAAGAAAAAATTGTACGACATGTGTGCATTACAAATTATATGAGCCCATATGGGATGCAATTTATCCCATTCAATTATAATGGTAGGTTACCTTATAACCAATAGTAAGGTCAGGGCATAACCCATATTGAGTTATTAGAGCTTTAGTGTAGCAAAATAGGCTACCAATTTTATTTAAATAATTTCTTCATAGACTACCACTACCATAATTCCTACGTACCAAACCACAATTTTTGGCCCCTAAATTTAGGAAGGCCTATGAGACGACAGAACACAATTATGAAACTAAATGAAAGCTTCTTCTTTATTACATGTACAAAATTATACAAAAAGTCGTAATTATAAAAAATCTTCTTCTTCATTACATGTACAAAATTATATCACTGTCCAATGCCAGTTCTTTACAACTAATCCAAGTAGTGCCCATCATGATCATGGGTATTTCTATCATCCTCAGATTCTTCTGATGGTGTTGAAAAATGAATTTTTTGACACATTGCTTCTTGGTATGTAAGGTCATCCAACACATGTTCAGGATCTAATTCAAGATTTGAATCCAGAGAATTCCACAATTGTACATAATTATCATGAAGACCGTCCCACATTCAAAGTTGAAATCTAATCACAAGGTGATATGTAAAAAAGAATCTCTTTGGCAAGAATGTTGCATAACTAGTTCTATCAAAGTATATGTCAAACCAAATTTTTATCATGGGATTCAAAGGTATTCCATACTGCAAAATAATTAATTAGGATAAGAGATTAGACTTAAAAATTATATCTAGCATTTCTATTTGTCAATGTGACCAATTGCCTTTTAAGATGCATTATTAGTATTCTACCAGATCCTGGCAACATGATTTGCATGAGTAGCCCAAGAATGTGGTGGCCAACTAAAAATTTCATTCAATTCAACTGTAACTTGATCCAGTTCTCTTCTTGTTACATCTCTGAGTGGGATTAGGGAATTCCATAAGTGATTGGAATGCCAACTGGAGAGGGGTTCTGAAAAAAGTGACATACTGCAAACAAACACACAAACTATAGAAAATAAATTATATATAGGATCCACTGCATCTTATGCAACAGATTCTTCAACAAAGTGATTATCGATCACCCAATCAACCTAAACTATAGATTGTCAAAGATTCAATCATTTTCATTCTAAAAATTTAACTTTAGAAATGTATTTGTAAGAATGTAGTTTTGAAATATGTATCAATTATTTTTATAAAGGTGGAATAAGACCGCCATACAGACTGCATAGGCAAAAGGATCTTCTTCAATGTATAAACACCTCTTACATAAACATCATAATCTAAAGTGGTGTCATACAAATATAAGAAGCCAATATGAGAAATATCAAATTAACATTCAACACTAGTACTTTACAAGTATTTTATGGGCCTCCATACTAAGATGGAGCCATATCATCCATGTGAGTGGAATATCAACCATGAGATAAAGGGCTTCACATCATACCCTAGATAATTTAATGCAACTACATGCTCTTAATATAACCTTAATTTGATGCAAGCACTTGGCACTAGATATATAAGGGAAAAATTAAATCAATGTATAACTCATTTGATTAAATGTCAAGACCTCTTGATAATACTTGATAAAATAAGCATGAGAGACTCTGCTTATAATAGGGTTAGATGAGAATATAAATGATGAAATGACTAAGCATTGTTTGTGTGTGCATGCACGTGCATGTGAATGCACACTCCTCAAGGGCATATATACACACGGGTTGACCTTAAAAGATAGTAAAATGTGAAAATCAAGGCATAAAGGACCCATAAATTAAGGGGATAGTCATATGGGCTAACCAAGGAAAAGACACTAAAAGAATATTTTGGACATTTTGAGAGCATTCAAAGTTATACAAAGGAAAACGAATAGTCGATATGTAGGTTCGCATACAATTTTCATCTGATGGATATATTATTATATGAAAATAGTGTTCACAAAAATTCAAGTTATGAGGAAGACCTAAGTTAGGGGATGATGAGGATGATGACATAAGGCCTCAAAAAAGAAAAGTCTACTAAAAATATTTGAATGTATGCACATAGACAATATGTGATAAAACATGAAACATACCTAATGTAAAAGGGTCTTGTACTAGAATTAGGTGAAGTTTGATACCCTGCATGCACATAAATGAAGCATCTCACTAGATCTTTTGAAGTTGTTTACCATGTATTTACAGAGATTGTATATTGGATGACATCTTTACAAATTACACCTGATATGGTTTGTTTTTTAGTAGTATTACACACTTATTTATTATATAGCAAGGGATTAACCCACACATTTGAGGAATTAAAGAGTAATTTGAGGGATTAACTTACTAGTTACCTCAACACCATAGTAGTTCAACGTTGTCTAGTGTTAGTAATAGGAATCCTTGACCTCAAAAGCTTGTATTATTGGCTTCTCTTAACATAATATATTTTATTAATGAAATTCATAAATTCATTCTTTTCAAATAAACAATACTTTTGATGTTATTTCTATTTTTTTTTCTCTTCATTAAATTTGGATCTTTCAGTTGGGGTCCTTCCCCTTTATATTAATTTCCAAAAAATATTGTATAATTATCAACTTGCCTAACCAACAAGAACCTAAAAAAAAAACACTCTCCAAAGAATGATTAACATTGAATTTTATTATTTATTCCATGTGGGATAATAATTTTAGAATACTCCTTTCTTTTCTAAGCTAGATCTAGTTTTCGTTGACCTATTTGATTATTTGGACATTAATATATTTTCTTTCTCTTATCTTTTCAGGTTCATAGAAATAGTTACATAACAGAGGATGATTTTGTCTTCCTCATCAATCCTAGCATAAACACTTTGAGAATTCTAGTGGGATGGTGGATTGCAAGTGACCCACATCCCCCAGCTCATTTCGTTGGAGGATCTCTCCGGGCACTTGACAATGCCTTCAAGTGGGCTATATAAGTAAATATGCATATGGTAGACCCATTATTCAGAGAAATGTATGAATATGTGTCATTTTGCATATAAACGTAAGATTTTGAAGACTCCCTATAGTTTTCTAGAATATCAATATCAATATCAATATAATTGTTAAGAACTTAAGTCAAACAAGGTAGGCATGGAGTAGGTACATGACTGGCAACCTTGGTATTTTCAAGCTCATTCCCCATGGAATCCCCAAACTCCACCATGCCCCATGCCAACATTATCATAGTAAAATCCATTGGAAACCCAAATTTTATGTTATCTCCCGCATTTTAATATCCTCTAGCCAAATCTGCCTGTATAAATAACCAGTAAGTTTGCATAATTATCCACCATGTTTCCACTTATCAAAATTTATCAATAATCAAAGAACATTAATGGAATTAGAAAAGTAATTATCCAAATATACTCACATATAAAGTTCCCTTTAATCTTAGAAATATTATTGCTCTTAATTTTAAACTAGTCTAAGAAAAACTCGATGATCTTAAAAAAAAAAAAATTGCTAAAAATCATCCACAATAATGACAAGTTGCTGAAAGAGAATAAAAAACATGTTTGATTATCTTATATTCACAGTGGATCCAACAACATTATTGTGAACTATGTTTATGAATTCTACACAACTTCAAACATTTAAATCTCTGCAAACACCTTAAAGAATGGGAAATATGTTTATAATAAGTATTCTTAAATTTCCACTTAGTTTACAAGTTGTTCTTCTCATAAGAAACACGTACTTAGTCCTCCTTTCCACATGAAACAGAGTTGTATTGTTCAAACATAGAATATCCTTTAACAAACAGTCATTTTAAAGGACAAAAGAAAACAAATCTCAATGTTACCTTACTCCAATGTGCATATGACCCTACATACAACTGCATCCCTAACTTATTTATGATAGATTCGTTCATATTTATAATCACAAAAGGTAAAGTGGACATTGAATAAGTTGAACAAGGAAAAAAATCCCATAGTTTTTTATAACGCACATCGTAATACATAGTGAAAGTGAATGGATTATAAAAAGGAGAACAACCTAGAGTGTATCAACAACATGAGCTAGAAACATAATGCTCCTCTCCAAAATGCAATGAATGATCTAGAAATGCAGCAACACAAGGCCAATGACAATGTTCCTCTCTGAAATCCAAAATGTGATACAAGGCAAAAATAGGGCAAGAAATACATGGTGACTACGACTGGTCAATGGTAAATTTGGTAGCGTCAATGGTAAATTTGGCAAGGTCAATGGTCCATTTGAAATATCCCACTCTTTTTTTCCTGTCAGAGTCAAGCTTAACTCTGGCTTATGACACGCATAAAATGTTGACCATCACGGTGATGAAATGGGGGTTGTTGAGGGTGACAGTGATGGTGATCACAATTTGTTTGGGGACTCAAGTTTAATGCTAGTGAGTTGATCAAAATTTTCATCAGATTTTTCATCGGCGACCGTCATCAGCTAGCATACGTTAGGAGTTAGCACATGCTAGTTAAGCTCAACACGTCTGCTTAGCCCATGATGCCCATTTGGCTCAACACTCTGAGAGCATCAAGCTTATTCCTAACCCTACTTCAGCTTCTCAAGCTCACCTTGTTAACCATGATGACCCTCAATCTACATCAGCTTCTTTAACAGTGGTACAAAGGTTAATTTTACTACAAGAACATGGTAAAACCCTTCCCAAATGCTCTAATTTCCACAAAACGTAGCTGGATGGTTTTCATGGTGGCTTGAGCCCACAATTGGTTAAAATTGAATCTAGAATTAGGGAATATCCTTCTACTTCTTCAGGTCATGGATCATCTACTTTCTTATTGGGAGACCTCCTAGTGTCTTTTGTAGTGGACATTGTAGAATTCGAGTTCTCTGACCAGGGCATTACAAACATGGATTCGGCTTTCGGCAAACATAGTTTATTTAGTAAATTTTTGGGTTCCCCATTTTTATTGTTTGAACTTGTTTGTTGGACAAATCATTTTGGAGCTCCATGGAAGTTCCTTCTTTCACTTTGTATAGCCATAGATTCTTTCAAATAGTCTTCAATAGTGTTGTTGGTCAAGGTTTTGTTTGGTCAAGTAGACCTTTGTTTGTTGGTAATTTAGACATTTTTATGTCCATAAGCACCCTTTTTTAACCCTAAAAAGGAGGCAGTTACAGTGCCTCCTCTTTCGATCAGAGTCTACAAAATACCTGTAATTTTTAGAAGTGAAGAACACATCACTATGTTGATCAATAGGGTTGGTTCCTTTGTGAAACTGGATGAGGGTTTTATTAATGAAATATTTGTAAGGGCTTGTGCGATTATTGAACTTTTTAAGCCCCTTTGTCATTCTGTCAAGATCCATTCATCTCAAAGTTTGTGGATTTAACTCCTCAACTTTGATGGCATTCCTTTCAAATGTTTCTGATGCAATCTTATTGGGCATCGAGCATCAAGGTGTTCCTCAATAGGGTTTCAATGTCCAACCTTTGTTTCAAGTTTGGTTTAGAGAAAGAAAGTTGAGGCCCTAGATCAAGACTTCTTATGGCATAATCACAGTGTTTTATACCATCTATTAGGAGTTCCTCCTCCCTTAAGCATGGTTAGGGAAGCATAACCTAGGGGAGAGCCTTGCTAGAGGATAGAAGTGGACTTGGTGAGCCTTTTATTCCTTCGACGGCTTATACTTATCCCCTTCATCCTTTTGTAGCAAAACTCAAGAACCCTTTGGTTTCTACAGGTAAGAAGAATGGGCATAGGTCAGAGGCAGAAAGACTGAGATTTGATGTGAAAGAGTTAGTGAAGGATAGTACTCAATGGACTATGGAAGGTCTTCTCTCCTGAAATGGAAGAAGGTTGACCTCATCCAAAGTTTGACCTCATCCAAAGTTTGACCTCATCCGAAGGTATCCTTCTTTGTAGATTGGATATAAATTCTTATTGTTCGCTATTAGTTCTTTGTTAATTGTGTGTGGGGTTGGGATCATTTTTTTATTGATCCCTTCTCCCCTCTCCCTTTACAAATTACTGCCTAATTCTTTACCAAAATCTATTGACTCTTGTTGAAAAATAATAAATATTTCGTTGTTAAACATGTTTCTTTTTGTAAACTTGCCCTGATTGAATTGTCTTTTACTTTAATGATTATATTTATTTTATTTTAATTGATTACGATTTTAAATGATTTTATATTAAATTTGGGACCCATCAAAATGCTCTTTTTATCCTATCAAATAAAAACATATTTTTTTAATAAATATAACCTCCTCCTTCCCAAACCGCCTCTCTGAAGTGATTTTCTCTGACTTATAATCATAAAATGTGATAAGGATGTTGGATCAAAGCATATATTCACATTTGTTTAGATTGTAAACATTAATGTAAAGTATTCTTAGCATACATTTTTGAATAATAGGTGTACACACTGTTCTTTCCATTTTTCATCAAAGTCAATTTTCGTCAAAGTCAATATATCTTTTACAACTTTTTAATTCAGAATACGAAAATAATACTAAGCACAAAATCAATCATCCAAACTTAAATGGTCACTACCCATTCCAAAATAGGTGATTGTATATGTTTGTATCTAGAATACAACTATAATTATTACAAACCAATCTAGTTTTATCTTTTCACTATCCAAAATCTACATCTAGCTCTTCTTTTCTCATGATGTTCTCTCTTACACCGAAAAAGCTATACCCACATCACAAATAAATAAACAAACGATAATTATTTAAATCAAAATATCAAAATCACATAATATAAAATAATAAAAATATGATAAATAACAATTGAACCACATGCTTATATAATATTTATATGTCCAAATTAATTATCTTAATTCTATCACATAAAATTAAAAACATGATAATAACAATTCACTAAACCGAAATATTATAAAACAAATAAATCAATCCTTAATAACTTTTGATTACATAGAAACTAATCTTTCAATTATTAATTTTGTTCTTTAATACTAATCACAGACAAGTACTTTAAAATCCGGTATATTAAAAACGGGATGTGACAAGGAGACTAATCTGCAAAGGAGATTGTCGATAGGAAAAGTGCAATGAAGATCAGCCACGTGGTCAATAAAGCAAAGTACATGGCTTTCACACATATTTATATTAATATAATATTTATATAATTATCTATAATATTATAAAATAATATAATTATATTATATTATATAATAGGTAACCAATCAATTTTGAATAGTGTCAATTATAATCAAAGAAAAATATTATAAAAATATCTAAAAAAGGGTTTCATATGAATTTTATTTCTTAAATACTTAAAATTAAATACAGAAGTATTCTCTGTTTAAGAAGACTTAGTGATAATTTATAAAGATAATCTAAGCTAGCATGAAAATGATAAGATGGAGCTTTAGTAGAAATTATATACCTTACAAAATTATACATAGATTTTTAAAAAGAAGGAACAATTTTTTCAGGTTAGGTATGTATTGGGCAGACACAAAAAATTATAAACAACTCATTTAGTCATCCAAAAAATAAATAAAAAAGGGGTTCACTATAAAATGGCCTAAAAAATGAGTTTTACAGATTGTAAATGCCAATATATCAGTTTTGTCTCCCAAATGCTTAAAACTAAACAAAGAAGCATTCTCTATTTGAGAAGAATGTGGGGACATTTTAGAGATATCCCAAAACATAGGTCAACATGAGAATGATAAGACAAGGCTTTGGTAGAAAAGAAGTCACAACCCCACAAACTTGTACAAAATTATTTGAGAAGAAGAAACTACATTCCACGAAACACCTTCTCTAAAACCATAAAATAGAAAATGTAAAGGTAACATATGTGTTTTATCTCCAAAATTATTTAGACTAAACCGATAAGCCTTCCCAACCTAAGAAGAACCTGGTGACATTTTGCATGAGAATGATTAAATTGGGCTTTGGTAAAAAAAAAATTGTGACCTTGCAGATCTGTACAATTTTTTTTTAGAAGAAGAAACATATTGGGTAGGCACGTACAACCACAAACAACCCATATGTCTTATTACTTTATTAAACTTACAAGTTCGATAATTGTAAAGAATGTGATCTTAATATGTCATATTCGAATCTAAATATGTTTAGCTTCAGGCAACACAAAAGGGTATTAACAGAGTTATGTTTACAACAAGTCAATGATTCCATGTCGTTAAACAATGTATACTATAAAAACAATAAAAACATAGCCAATTCTTTTTATTATTTGGAGTACAGATCCTACCAAGTAATCTAATGTTAACCTTGATTTGATCTTGTCCAAATAGTTTCCCATGAAATGCCTTCAATGAAATCATAAAACAGATCTAGAAATCCCTGAGTTCAAAATGCTCAATCAAACTTGCTCTCAACGCAATAAAACAAGGCTTTGGAAAAAAATAAAATCACAACCCTATAAACCTGTACAATTTATTTTGAGAAGAAGAAACCTATGAGGTAGGCACAAAGAACCACGAACAACCCATACATCATATTACTTTATTAAACTTACAAGCTAGATAATTGAAAATAATAAGATCTTAATATGTTCTACCTAAATATAATGCCATTTAATTTAGGCAACACAAAAGAGCATTAACAAAGCTCTATTTACAAGAAGCCAATAATTCCATTGTGTCAAACAATATTTAATACTATAAAAAATAATGAAAACACAATGAATTCTTTGTGTTATTCAGAAGAGAGATCTTACATTGAATTGATGCTAACTTCGACTAGAAATTGTCAACCCAGTTATCCACGAAATGTCTTCTTTAAAACCGTGAAGTAGATCAATAAATTTTCTCAATTCAAAATCCTCAATCAAACTTTCTCTCGATGTAATATCAAACTTGCTCCATAAATGATGAGCTCATATATGGATTAGATTTTCTCAATATATTATTAATGCCACCATTAGTTTGAGTTAATAATACATCAAACGAACCTCTGCATCCTTATATACATATTAGAATCCAGTAAAAAAGATTAATGGCGTTTAACATATAAATATAAATATCCACTTGCCACTATGGTAAAAGTACCTATGCCATTGGTTCAATTTATTCACCATTCATCCTTACGTGTTTGCCAATTGGTTATCGATAAGCTAGTGCAGCTCTACTAGTGATCCCTAGGCCCCTACGATATGGTCGCGCTAACATGCATTACACGTCATAAGAAAATACGATTGTATTCATCCTCTAACATCCAATTTAAACCATCGATCAGGGATGGAATGCAAGGCTCAATGTGATAAATGAAACTTATTTTTTTCTTCAATCTAAAGTTGATCAATGTAATTAATCATTGGTGTTCACCTTATCTTTTTTTCCTTTCCTTTCCAATAAAATGCAATAAATATTATAGTGTGAGGAATACAAATTATTTTTCTAACATAAAATATAACTTTTTGTAGATAATAATTTCATAATTCCTCTCGACATCTACAAGGCCCACTTTCATAGTATACCTGTGTGAAATCTAAAATGTTTACATATTAAAAATAGCTATTAAGATTTAAACTTAAATAAATAAGGAGAAAACCTATCTACTTTACCACTTGAACTATCTCTTATCACCAAAAACATTATTTAGAGGAGAAATTACAATTAATCAATCTCATACATACATAAAAAAAAATTTATTTTGATTATTTTATTTTAAAAAAATTATATAATTTTTTAATTATTTTATTGACAAATAATTATATTATAATTAATATTTGAACCATAAATATATATAAAATATAATAAATTTATATATTTATAAAATACATTATTTGCATACATTAAATATACACTTAAATAATCATAATATCAAAAATTATAACTCAACAAATATACTAATGTTGATAAATTCACGAAAATGTGATATTGAAATAAAATACATAAATAATCTAATGTTAATGTTGGTACATATATCTTTTCAAAGCATATATGACACAATTATATCTTTCAATGATGTTTATCAAATTATACTCATCATATGTAAGCTATGAAATTGATAATGTTCATAGGTTTACTTTCATTTTTTTCATCATCTTCATTCATGATTAAACTCTATATATAGTAGATAGTGGGTTGTTGGGCCTCAATTATATCTTTTAATGATGTTTATCAAATTATACTCATCATATGTAAGCTATGAAATTGATAATGTTCATAGGTTTACTTTCATTTTTTTTCTATCATATCTATAATTTTGTTTCGATTACCCTGTTTAAAGTTTGTTTATATAGTTTTTTAATTAATTTGTTGATAATTAGTATAGTATAACCATGATAATTGTATTAACTTTATAAAAGGTTGATAGGCTTATATATTTGTTTGTTTGTAAAATTATATGGAATATATTATTTATACATATTAAATATATATTTAAATAAATTATTTTTTCTTAATAAATAATATTAAATTTCATTAGTATATAAATATATTTTTATTTTGAGAGCTTTGGTTATTTTTGAAACTTTGTGTAAGTTTACACTTCAAACATTCATTGTAACACCTTAGCATTATGTGCCTTCTACATATTGCAAGGATACTTACCACATAGTTTAAAAGGAAACATCATGTAACTTCACATTTCAAGTACTGTTGAGCAGCTCCAAATGATGCACATTATGTGTAGCACTTGGATCCATGCTACATATCTAAAAAAATAATGTGCATGCCATCCAATAGGCATAGAGAACATAAGTTTAAAAGGTTTAGTTAATGTAAGTTTGAGGGATATATGGTAAATTTTAGCGATGAATATTTGTTAATTCATGAATATTTTAATTTTCTAATTTGATGATTTTTTAGGGTTGATAGATGGGTCCAGATCACTAAAAATTTAAGAATATAAATTATTTTGGAGATCATCTTGCCAACCATTTATAATAATATCTTATATTAAACTTCAATTAGCCACATATATATAGTGCATAGGTTACCATGAGTAACCATCAAAATATACTTTCGACAACCGTCCCATGATAATAGTACGATTCGGGAAGTCACTGTGTGCATTGAAGAGCTAAAACATATAAGTTGTGAGATAAATGAAAATAGAGTATAAAAATTTCCAAAACCTAAATATTATTGTATATTTGGATTCCTCTCAAAGATCTATGCAATTTATTAAAAAAAAGTCACAATCTGAGTTTGTATGCAAAAGTTACGGCCTTTGAAAGTTAGTAGTCGGTTATGTCATTCGGTTATGTCATTCATTTATATCATTTGGTTATGTCATTAATTTAGTTTCAATCATTCTATGAATCCATTAGGTTGAAACCGAATGACATAATCGAATGACATAACCGAATGACATAACTAAATGACATAACTGAACGACGTAATTGAGTGCCAACTTTTAGAGGCCATAACTTTTGCATACAGATTCGGAATGCAACGATTTTTTTAAATTGCATGGATCTTCGAGACAAATCAAAATATGAAATAATATTTAGGTTTTGATAGATTTTTATTCTTTTTTTTACAGATAAGATTTAAAACCATTTGGTTTAGTCATTCGATCCAACCATTCAACAACATTGTCTGATAGTTCCTACTATTTATTTTTATTTTTATAATTTTTTCATTGGTTATATTATTATTTATTTATTTATACGTTGATCTACTTAAAAACATTTGTGTTTGAATGTAGGTATAATTGATATGTTGACTTAGTAGCATTGATGATCATTCATGGACCATAAATTTAAATCAATGCATTCAAGTAAATAATGAGAGGATGGGAACTTTTTGTTTTAAGATCTTGGAGTTAGGCTCTAACACAAGATAATAGTTTTCTTGCTATTTAATTTCGTATCACTTTCATATTTGGAACTAACTTGGAGAATAACTTATAAGTACCTAGGTGAACACAACAAAAATAATATCTACCCTTATTTTATTTTATTTATATGCAAAATCACACTAATTAAAGTGAGGCATTATGTAGACATCTAATTTTGGTACAAAACTTGAAATTGCAATGTTATTATCATTTTTCCATATGTATCAATCATTTGTTCGAATTATTCTTTTATTGGCACATTTTCCCTTTGTATTAGACCCTACATAGACTTTCATTATCATCATATCCTCATGAACATCTTTAAATCTACCTTTTTTTCCCCTTAGGATACTCGTCAACACTCTTGAAAACTCATTGATCTCTATTTCCTAAGATTTTATCATTTGATAGTTATTGTGATAGTTTGATAGTGGTATGACCATATTCATACTGTCATGTCAGTTATAGATCCCTTTTCCATTTCACAATGTTTCCTTATGCCATGATTTTTTGCTTTATCACTTCCATAATATCAGTTTGCATATGAATAAGGTACTAATTTTAATTCAATAATTCTATATATACACAAGCACCCTAATACATTTTTGGAATAAAATTGATTGTAAAACACATCACATTTATAAGGAAGATAGTTAGATATCACATCTTTAACTTTCCTATTAATGAATTGAATAATTGTACGAAGAGGAGTACTTAGTGAAAGAGAATGTATAATTTTCCCTCATTGTATGTTGCATAATCATATCATAAGAATAAGGGATAGGATAATCATATACATAGATTTGATTGGTGACATGCATAAGTGTTGATTTCTAACCTATCAGAAATTAAAGTGTTGATTGAGTATGCTTCTAAAAAAACCTAATTTTTATGTCTTTTTAAGGCTTCACAACATCAATTAGGGCTTGATCAAAGGAGAATATATTCTAGTAGTTTCACACACCATTTCATTGATCCAAGAGAGGTTTTTATCGATTAGGCACCGATGAAAGAAAGTGTAAATTTTCAAACTTTTCAAATAGGAATGCCACTTTTCAAATAGGTTTTTAGAATTGGAAGAATATGATTTTGGTCGGTCACTATTGGAATAGTTTGATTCTAGTCACTTTGCCAGATCACAGTGAGTTTTTTGGATTATCTTTTACACTATTTATGGACCTTATACTCAACATTTTTAGCCTATGTTAGAGTTTAGGTGTCTCAGAAATTAGGTTTGTGCCTCTAAACCCCCTTGTCAGTTATATTTTAGTATAGTTACTTTTATTTTATACCCCTCTTTAACACTAGGGCATGTATTTATTTATTAGTTTAATTTATTTTATACCCCTCTTTAATGTCATCAAGGATTCAATAGTTTAGATCATCAAACAAGATTCTAGTATTAACACACATGACCATGATGTATTATTACTAAATGCCTAAGGAGACATAAGAGATTGGTAATCACTGAACTGACTAGAAACTATGATTTACCAACATGCATAGATGAATTCACTAATTCTAGTATTAACCAAAAAACACCCAAACATGATCAAAACATATTATACTATGTTTGTACTAGAAAGGAAATGGGAAACATGGGGGAGAGGGATCCAAAATAAATGAAGTCAAATTTTTATTTCTATTAATAAACAATTTTTATGGATAATACACAAGATAAAACTCAAGTTTTGTGGGAGTAACCATTAAAAGTATGAGCATAATGATGACTAGATTGAGAATGAAACCTCAAATTGAAATGTTGTCTAAATATGTGGTTTTAAAGTTTATTCTGATTTATTTTGATATCAAGGTGTACTACCATACTACCCATCTTTTTTATCGTACATGTATTATTATTTTTCTTTATAAATATGATGCATGTTTTAATCCAAAAAAAGTATGAGCATAATGATGACTAAGTTGAGAATCAAACCTCAAATTGAAAGTTTGTCTAATTAACTTGAGGAAAATATGTTGAAATATGCCTTCAAAGCTCTTATCATGTTTTAAATCTAGTACTCTACACATATCCATTGATAATAAATATTTAGGGTTTTTTGAAACCTTAGTGATTATTGCATGCGTTCAAAGGATTTTTGAAACCATGTTGATCCTTTAAATTTTTTCATCTATAACATAAGAATGTACTCAACAAAATTATTTCGAGTTAAATGTTATGTAATGAAAAATAATGATGTAAGGTTTATACGTGGTTTTCTACCAAGTATAGCTCTCCTCTACACTTTTCCTTATACTTTACTTCGTGATCATCTCACATTCTACCTATATTTTGTTGTAATTATCTCACATATCTTCTTATTGTATCCAACTCAACCACAACCCAAATCAATATGGAGAAATGAGGGGAGGAATTTGGGAAACAAATGATGTAGGTTTCAATATACATTGTAGATATGTGGTGGACCCTTGGCTTATATATATGGCAGACACTCTTACATGTGCTTACCCTCTAGCCCCACCCCCTCTATTCCTATTGCTTTAAAAAGTTTTTAAACCCGTCCTCACCCATAAATAATCTATGTTATACAAGTATCAATTTAGGTGATTAAAAAACCCGCAATATGCACGCATATTTAATTCTACTACCACCTTAGTGAATCCCCTTTACAACATTAATATACACTAGTTTGTAAATGACATTTAATTGTTATGCGATTTATTTATAAATGTTATTTTTTGATTTTAGGTATTGGTTTTTCAATATGTAAGTGCATAATTTATGAATATTTTATTGATTGAAAATCATTAATAAGTTATTGAAATGTCGTTGTCATAATCACTATTATCATCCTTGGATATAAATAATGATAAAAGCAATAACTACTCATATTTTGTAATAAATTAATTAAAATATAAATTAATATTTAAAAAAGAGGTAAAGTACAACTATAATTGTTATATATATATATATATATATATATATATATATTTTTTTTAAATTTATGTCACAATTGACATTTGATTATAAATGTGGCAAAATCACATTATGTAATGCTAATACAATTTTTTGATGCAAAATTATGATTCACAATTTATGTGAGTTAATATACTTTCCATTGTTTGTCTATCTGTTTATTAATATTAATTTGAATTGACTAAATTAGTGAACCATACATAAGATTATCTTGATTTGAGATAGAGATCGACATCTCCAATATTTTGTAAATACACAATCAATTTTATAAATTGTGTGTATTCTAATCTGTCCCATGTCAACAAATATTAACTATTTTTTTCCATAATTTTATTAAATGTTTCGAAATGTTTACAAACCCACATTTTTTTATTATAAAACTCCAATACAAAAAGAGCGTCATATGTCAAAATATTTCATTTTTGCCAAAAATTTACCATTTTTTCACAAAATTTTTAATTTGGGATGAAAACAAATAACACAAAATTCAACACCAAAATGTTTACATTAAATTTATATTTTTCAATTTTTAATTCATGTTTCCTAATTATGATATAATTATT
This sequence comes from Torreya grandis, assembly GCA_037957365.1. Classification (NCBI taxonomy): domain Eukaryota; kingdom Viridiplantae; phylum Streptophyta; class Pinopsida; order Cupressales; family Taxaceae; genus Torreya; species Torreya grandis. Next base: position 479,110 of record JARHVA010007780.1, read on the forward strand.
GAAATGAAATTAATAAACTAAGCATTATAAAACATGTGAAATATAATAAATAATGTTTAGTTAATTATACAATTAGATATTGAAGAGATAAAGGAATTTTAGCTTTTCTAGATTTTGGTATTGATTTAGTCATCATAATTTGAACCTGCTTGCATGCATTTAAAATTATTTGACCTATCACAACTAAAGATGGATTTTAAGTGAGGATGATGCCATGACCATATTGACGGTTATGAATAAGCCCATTATGTGACTCTGTTTGCATGTTCTTATCCTTCACCACTTGCCTTGATTTCTTGGGTTTAAACTTTTGATCACCTGAAATGGCATGATCCTCAAAATTAAAATTAGAGAAGGTTTGGTTTTTGAGGTTTGTGTAGGTAGGTTGTTCCAACCTTTCTAATTTGTTTTAGTTTTAAATTGAAAAAATTTTGTCAATTAATAATGTAAAATATATTAATATGTCACATATTTACATAATATGTTTTTATTATTGTAGATACTTAATTTTGGTATAAAGTTTTTTATTACAATATTTTTCATATTATTTTATGCATATGGATCGTTGATTTAAATTAAGGTTTTATTGGTACGTGTCTCTATGATTTTATCTTTTTCTTTCTACTCTTTGTGTTTATGTGATCTTCTCTTATCTTTTGTTTTTGTTTTGTTTCTTGCTTGTTTCTTTATTCTTCTTTTATTTTCTATTATTTCTTCCTTTTGGATGGATTCTTTGGTCCGGTTGAATCTAACCTAAGTAGATTCAACAAACCTATTAAATATGTTTCTTGTCTCTTTGTGGACCTTTCTACCCTTATAACATATTTTTGTTGTTTAGATTTATGCATGTCGGTCCTTTGCTCTTTCTTTGGTTGGTTTGTGTGTCAAGAGGTATTTATTTCAAACTTGAGAAGTCTACATACACAAATTATCTAAAGAAATTTTAATAAGTATCAAGGAATTTTATCCGTTCATCATAAGGATACTCAAGTCTAAGCACACTCTATATAGATAAGTCTATGCTCTTAAGGACTTGCATTCAAAGTTTAATTGCATCTTGTACGAAATGAAGGATAGGAAAATGTGCATGTGGTTTCATCTTTAGTCAGGAAAAGGAGGTTGAAGTCCTCATTCAATTAAAAAATTTACACTAGAAAAGAACTACATGTGGTATGATTCTAGTAGAGAAATGTAGTTGTAACTCCCTTGAGGTTGCCCAACCCAACTACTTTTTTCTTTCTCTTTTGGAAGTGTCTCGTGATGAATTAGGTCAAGAGGAAAAAGAAGATCAAATCAAGAATATTTTCTTGACAATTTAGATAAGTGCAAATAGATGATTGTACAACGTTAAGAGGCAAACTTGTATAAAAAAATTTAGAATCCAAAAAGGTGTGCAATACACATTCGTCACCCAATAACAAATTCGTTGGTGAGAAGGGCATAATACCAAATGTTCGCTTAACATATTCGTCGATTAGACAACTAACCTCAAATATGTTTGTGTACAATATACAGCGGAGATTTCACACAAAGTTTTTTCATTCCTTCCAGACTATTGTTGTCCTTCCAAAATACTACAATTCTGTCAAGGTGTGATCGATACATCTCTTTTGTTTTTATATTATCCATTACTTGTCAAATCAATTTTAATTACGCTTATTTATTATTGTTACCGATGAAGTCAAATCTGATTTATTGTTTTTAGATTACTATATTCTAGATCTACCTTTTGCACTTAATTTTACCGATTTTGCATATTGTACTTCGCACGGTACACAATTTAGATAAAATGATTATGTTAAATATATGTTTAATGATCAAATAAGTTAAATTACTAATTCATTTAAAAGTGATTTGAATTCAATTTTTGACAAAATTGATACACATGACTAACTTCCAACATTTAGGGATGAAAAAAGTGGAAGAGTACAATATAAAATAAGAGGTTGAATGGAGATACATGAAAGAGATTTTCAATAACAATTCAATATTGTTAAAATTGAACCAATCACTTTTAGATTAAAAAATATACATAAAATATATATAATTAATTTGAAATATATATATAAATAATTTTAAAAATTCTTTGGCACGTCATCGATTGGGAGGGTGATTGACTGCGATGTTTTACGTATTTCTAAGAATTATATCTTCCAAACCTCTTTGGAAAAACTCCCCTCCGCAAGTTAGTGCGATAATGTGATTGTGTACGATATCATTTTCTATATGTCATTATTGACCCCTCTAATTATTGGTGTATCGATTGTGGAGATGGTCTGATTAAATCATTATGTTTAAAGGTCATACGTTCATAATCGATTTTTTAGTTTCATATTGAAAACCACTATTCAAAAACAATTGGCTAAACTTTTGTAAGGTCCATCTTCACATGACTAATCATTAATTTTAGGGATTTTAAGCTTCCATAATCTATAATAACTTAAACAAAGTATTAGTGGCTCCAGATTGATGATTGTGTCACAAATTTTGTTCGAGTTATCATTTCGGATTTCATATATATTTTGTTTCAATCATTGATTTTTCGAGAGCTAAGTATTCTTATCATTGCCTGAAACTTACTATTCTCTTCCTCATGATGGATCACAAAGTATGTTTTGAAAAAATGATTTAAAACATCCCCACGGTTTTTCTAAAAAATATCTCCAAACCAACATCATTGAGGCTCATAACCATGGCTTGTAGTAATGTTTTTAACAATAAAAAATGATGTGTATTTTATATATGAAGTGGTGATCAATAGAACAACTAGAATTATGTTTTTCTTGTGTAATTGTTGGAGCTTTTTCTACGTGTTTCAAAACAATGTCTTTGAAAATAACTTATTTCTTATGAAAATTAAGTATAAGATTTCATGATCGACATAAAATATAATCCACACACATTTAAATGATCATACAAAAATACTAAGAACATTTATGGATACCCCAAAAACATACTTTATTCAATATCGAATCATGAAATAATGAATGATATGTGATCTCTTTATGTGTTTATAAATGGGGCAAAACACTTTATTTATACACATATTCTTAATAACATGTAGGGATAATTAACACTTTATAGCACACTATGTTGACATCAATCCTAAAGTGTACCACATATATTGGTAAATCTATAGGTCCAACAAGGTGAGTTTTACATCTTTACATCCCTCCCAAAACATAACTTAGAGGACCCAAAGGGAGATGGAATTTACTTGCAAACTTTACCTCCAACATCCCTACTTAAAAAAAATCGTAGAAGGTTGAATTTACTTGCCAAACCTTCCCACCAACATCCCCCCTAAAAGAGGAACCATAATGAAATATGTCATCAAAGAAAAGTGGAACTACACTTAAAATTTCCCCATTATGATTTCCAACTTTCTCAATCCAAATGATGATGATGGGCTAAAATGTCAAAGCTAACTTTGATTAGAGCAGGTGTCAGGTATTAAATTATTATAATTGAATGATATGCTTAAACTAATCCAATAAAGTATCTACATCCTTACAAGCCCCAAACTTATCGTGCAACATAAGTCTTTAAGAGAATAATGGTAAAATATGTTGAAGCAAACTATGGCATGACCAACACTCAATTTCTGAATTCTCATAACTAAGTGCATGTGCTCCAAAGCCTACATAATACAAATACGTGTGCTAAATAACTGAAGCAAAGCACCAAGAACATACCATATATAAAAATTATAATAATGTCCTCATTGTTGGTGATAATTGTGACCTGACCACCAAATCCTACCATTTGTGTGTATGAGCTCTAAAACCTATCATAAACTATTGATACATGCCCAAAAACTAAATCCAAATTCCATCTTCAATCTATGTGATGTATCATGAACACCCCATAAATGGTTCTAAGCTTTATAACCTTGCAATCATCACTAAGCCAACACACCATCATCCTATATATGGCCAACAATACCACAACAAGCTTCAAACTAACACAGTGATCATGAACGAGTAACAAAGTTACTCATCTTCATAAATTTGACCTCTAACAAAATAATGATGTTAGTACTCTTGGACACAATGCATCCTTAAACAGAGTAATGAACCCAATCCTCTTTGGACATATCATAATAATATTGACTCCACGAGATTGCCCCTCCTCGAAAGACCACCCATACATAAAATGAAATAGATAATCCAACAATGATAAAATTTAAATGCTCACATCCCCATCATTGCCAACTTTGTCACTAATTCTCAAATCTGGAAATTTTAACTTGCTATTAACATAACATTTAGAGTTAAATCCATATTCATCTAATCAAGGACATTATAAATATTTAAATGCCAAAATGACAAATCCAATACCTACATCTCTACACTATATTCGCAAAACTTCACATGGGAGGTATAATGGAACCCATATGACAAAGATATGGCTACCAAAATATAAAGTATAAAAAATACCCTATGTCTATCAAATTGATGGAAAATTTAATTTGGTCATTTCTTGCCCTCAATGACACAATATGAAATATGCATCAAAGTGACCCATGAATAATGTTTTTGAAGAATCCAAATATGCTTCAAACAAGAGCCATGAAAAAAACTAGATGAACATGAGAAGAAAGTGAAAGTTATAGCTTGTAGGCTACAAGACCAAACTGCTGAAAAAACTCATAAGGACCATATAATTTAGAGATTTTTTTTGGAAACCCTTCATTTTTAAGGAGGACTACTTATAAAGATGTAATCTAATGAAAACCATATCCCCTAGTTGGAAGGCAATTGATCTGCATGTTGTTTCATTTGGTTTTGAGCCAGAATGATATTTTCCTTGAGGACTCAAAGAATATTTTCCTACACGTTGAGGGCAGTGTCCACTGCCTAGATACATGAGAACTACCTAGAAAGTAAGAGAAGAGATAAGGTGGTTATTGACCATAGATTTTTTATACAGATACATTTTGATGGTTGTGTGATATGTGATTGTGTACCACCATTCAATAAGTGACAACCACTTGACCTAATGATGTTATTGATCAGAGGAAAAACATCATAAATATGGTTTTAAGCATTCATTGACAATTTTAGTTTGGCCATCTATTTGCAAGTGATATACACAGCTCATTCTCAGTTGTGTTCCTATTCATTTGAATAATTCTTACCAAAAATGACTTGTAAAATTTGAGTCATGGTCAAAGACAATAGAAGAAAGAATGCCATGGAGATAGAAAATAGAGTCAAGGAAGGTTTGGATGATGGTCAAAGAGGTGTACGTATGGACCAAGGTGCACAAATGGTCATATTTGGAGAAGTAATCCACCACCAATATGACTTATTTGTGCCTAGATTTCAGAAGGCCTTCAAGTAGATCCTTTAAAATATTTGTCCAAATCCATTACAAAATGGGTAGTAAATGTAGCAATCATGGAGTTGTTATTGTTTTGCCCTTGTGATGCTAACATGTATCATATTATTTTATAAAATTCTTGATGTCTTGTTTATTTCCTTTCCAAAATAATTTTTGACAAACCCGCTCCTAAGTTTTTAGAAAATTTGAACAACTTGGTGAGGGTGATACATGCAATTCAATTAGAATTTTGTTTCATAGCCTTGACTCAGAAATTAAAACAATGTGTTATTTATATCATAAGTTTATTCATATTTTATATTTGGGTTTGGAGGTAGGTTCATCAGACAATTATTGGATGATTTTTTGTGTGTGATACTATCATGGTACCACTCTTGTTAGATTTTGCACATCCATTCTAGAATGGGTAGAAATAATTCACAAAGTGTTGTTGGTTCCTCATATTTGTGGGAGAGTGCATATGTGACCACATTCTCCTTTCCCTTCATATAGGTGATTTTATAATCATACCCATCAATTTGGTGATCCATTTTTTAATCCATTGAGGATAAGAAGTATTTGAGACTATGATGATCCATTTTTAATACAAAAATGACATCCAACCAGGTTTGACTTCCATTTTTTGGCCACATGGTGGATGCCATAATTTCCTTTTCATACGTGAAACATACCATATTGTGCCCATTGAATGCATTTCTAGTAAATGAGATGGGTTTTTCTTCCTGCATGAGGATGGCACTGAGTCCATTTCCACATGCATCAATTTCAATGATGAAGGTCTTGGATAAATATGTCATTACCAAAACAAGTTAATACATATAACCTATTTTAATACATCAAAATCTTATTCTACTACTTTGAACCAAGTAAAAGTGTATGTTTATATCATGGCAATTAATGGGGCAGCCATTCTTCCTTAGTTATTGACAAATTTTTGGTAGTACCCAATGAGGCCTAGAAATCCATGAATACTTTAAATTATCTTGGGATTTGGATGATTTTTCAAGGATTCAATTTTGTCATGGTCAACTCTAATTCCTACCAGTAAAAAATATGCCTAAGGTACTCAACTCCATTATGACCAAAAGAGAACTTAGGCCATTTGCATATAACTAGTGGTTAGAGAGAAGTTGTAATGCAATGTTGAGGTGATGTAAATGATCTTCCCAATTTTTATTATAGATTGGGATATCATCAAAGAAGACAAAGATGAATTTATGAAAAAATGATAAAAATATTTTATTCATCAATCCTTGAAATGTTGATGAGGTGTTGGTAAGCCTAAAGAGCATGACTAGAAATTCATAGTGGACATCATGAGTGTGGAAAGTAAGTTTAGCAATATCTTATTTTTTGATGTCAATCTAAAGATAGACAAACTGTAAATCTAGTTTGGAGAAAAATTGGGTACCGTGAAGCTCATCTAGGATTTCATCAATCACTAGGATATGGAATTTGTCCTTAATAGTAAGTTTGTGTAGTTCTTGGAAATCTATGCATAGTCACCAAAACCCATCCTTTTTTTGGATGAGAAAAAATGGAGAAAAGTATGGAATTTTGATAGGGTGAATTACTCCTGCCTATAGTAGCTCCTATAACAATTTTTATATTTTTATATTTTGGAGTAAAATATGGAAATATAACTTAATGTTTGGAGGTACACTCGGCAGAAATAGCTAAATATAATAGTCCTAAGATAGTTGAGGGGGTAATCAAATATTGTCACATGTTTGACTATAACATTTTTCAATTCATTTCCATGGATGGAATCATAAATCACTTTGAGTTGAATGGAATAGATTTTAATTGTGATCCTATGAGGGAATTTCCTAAGGAGCTTCTACATATAGTGTAAGCTTATGACACTAGTCGATCTTGGTAGGAGGCCCTTTAACTAAGCTTTGAAAATAACTATGAGGTCTTCTATTATACTTGAAGGTATGTGGAAGCTCAATTTTGTGTACAAATTTTTATTTAGATGTCTATAGTGATGGGTCAAATACCACCCCACTTCACACCAAATCTCATGTGCTTAGAAAAAATTATAGTATTTTGTGAAATTTTAAAAAACCCAACACATGGTTTCTAACTCAAAAAATTAAATTAACTACTTAGGAAATAAATGGTTTGGCTCATATGAGGAGGCTTAGTACCCCTTTTGAACCATTTTCTGATCTCCAAGGTCCCACCCACTCAAGGCAAGGTGAGGGCATATGGTGCATAGTTATAGATAGCCCTAAATTATTATTGTTGTTTTGGAATATAGCCCTAGAAAGAGTTCTAGTACCAAATGATATGAACCTTCCTGCAGACAACTTAAACCAATACACAAATATAAATAAATCATACTATAAATTAAATGGAAGATAACCATATTGCATCATAAGAGAGTACAATTATATTACAATATCATTGTCCTCTTTGAGAGAGAATCCTTCTTTGAGTAATCCCATTACAATATAACTCATGGGTGCATTTCCACAAGTCACAGCTCCTAATTTATAATAATTCTATGCTAGCTAATTACTACTTCCATGTAAGTGGGATTATCCTAAATATCTCAAGTGATTAATTACAAAATTTATGGATCCATAGATTTTATTAATAACAATTATTAAAAAGAAAAAAGTTAGGATGAAGGGGTCCTAATGGTATTTAGGTTGGGAAAACCCCTCTAATCATACACCTAGTCTTATTAATGTGTAGGTAGAGTCAACACTATAGCTTATGACATCAACATCAATCCCAAGGTACATAATAAATCATTAACTCTATATGCCCATATAAGCGATTTATAATAATCTAAGATATTGTAATAGATTTTAAACAACATCCTTAAACTTGAAATTATTTCACTCTTAGCCATTGAGCTTTCACAAAACCAATAATAAATTTTAAAGAAACTTAAATTGGATTTAAAAGGATTCTGAATGAACTTATTATTATTAAATCACCTTAAGAATCAAATTGAAGCTTGCGAATGAGCTTGTTGTTTCTTCTTTTCCATTAAAAATAGAGGGGGGGGAATAATGAATATAAACCCTAAACAACAAACTCTAGCAATGGCAAGTGAAAGCCTTATTTGAAAAGTTTAACTTTTTGGTTCCATCAAGAGATATTAGAAACCTATTTAGGCACTCTTAGTATTCGTTGTTACTCCCCAAGAAAAGAATTAGATTCATCCCTCCCCTACCATAGTTGTGTGCATCTAAAAGGTTCACTCATGGCCCTTTTTCTTACATTTTGTTTATGTTTTTATTAATGTGCATGTCATTGTTGGAATGTATCATATTTGCACTTAATGTAATTCCACCTTAGGTAGGTGTGTTACCAAGGTGTGATTTATTATGACATAATTTTAAATGCATAATTAATATGGTAAGTATCCTCACATGTGTGAGAAGGGTTAGGTGTAACTTAGGGAATGGTATCATCTTTTAATCCACCAATAATAATCTCTCACTCACATCTTACTTTTCCTATATAAGGACCCTTTATATTTTTACGAAAAGTAATGGAGCTTAGAGCCATATCCTGATCTAGTGGAGATGTAATATTTTATAAAGTCATCTTAAGGTGCAAACATTCTTGGTTTCACACATATTATATATTGCACATGATTAATATAATGTGTCTTTATTGGTGAATCTCTCTTTGGTCTAAATACTCTATGTTGATGGTGTTTATTTTAAATATCCATGGGCTATATTGAATGCAAAATATATATGTCTTGTCATTTATTATATTGTATTAGAGTAGGCTTTCCTAAGAAGATTAGTGAGAGTGTTTGAAATATCAATATCACTCTTAAATCTCGATTGTTAGGAAGATAAAGAGGATACGTAGTAGAGAAGGAGCCTCAAGCACTCTAAAGCTTCAATTGTTATCAAGATTAAAGTGATAAGTATGAATTTTTCTCTCTTCATCAACTTCTATGATAAGTTATTCACATGTCCCATCTCTTTTGTTTAGATTTGGTTCATTCCTTCAATTGGATTCATGTACCATTTGCAGATCTATATATGGATGAGTTCCATGGAAGTTATTTTTATTGAATTTTCATTTGAGTGTTTTTGGTATGTATCATACATTTTCATTATTTTCAAAGTGCCAAGGAAAGTCAGTTTTAACTTTCATTTCACTTAAATACGACATTGTGAACTCATTTGTCAAGCCATGTAGACAAATTTAGAGAATTATCATGGGTAAGAATGACCCAAAGGAAAGGAAAACAAAAAATTTTGCTCATCTGGAATGTTTTCAAGACCATACTTTGAGTTTTTATATTACATTGTGATGAGTTATTAGCTCTTATGTTTGGCTATAAAATGGATCTTAATCCATCTAGAGGGTGTTTTCTTCACCTTACATTTTTTATTCATGTGGCATATTAGGCACTCTCACTTGAGGATTTTTTAGTGTTTTTTATACACACCTACCACATTGACACATTTGGAGATATTGAGATGCTTTGTCTTCACTCCCTAGTCAGCATTAAGGGGGCGTTATGTACAATTAATACCTTCTTGGTTGTTTGAGTATGATATGTACATAGTGATTATTCCTAACAGATGCAAGGTTGTTTGTTTCTTATAGGATATCCATGTCACTCCATTTTCAATCTAGTTATTTCCTAGAGGAGATCCATGACATTCCATTTATAATCATTTAACCATGTATTCTATTTATATGGAACATGTTCCAATATTCATTCGTGTTCACATAAATAGATTCATAGTAGTTAATTTTTGTTTATTCTATTAGAGGATTCATCATATTTGGTAGAAATTTAAGTCAATAGTTTCATTTTTATTTTTTCACTTTCATTGTATACGAGTACCTCATTAGGCCTAGTTTTTGAGACCCATTCTTATGAGCATAATATTTTTAATTTTTTACCACATCACCTAAACTAACCTTCATGGGGGTGTTGGAGTGTGTCATATTCACACTTGATGTGAATTATACCTTAGGTAGATGTTTTTATAGGGTGATATTTATTATGTGCACAAATTATTAAATGCATAATTAATGTTGTAGTTATCCTCACATGTGTGAGAAGTGTTCAGTGCAAAATAGGGAATGATCCCACCTTTTACTCCACCAATATTAATATCTCACTCACATCTTATTTTCCCTATATAAAGACCCTTTGTGTTCTTATAGAAAGTAAAGAAGCTTAGAGTTATCTCCTAAACTAGCAAAGATGTGGTATTTTAGAGAGTCTTGTTATAGTACAACCATTGTTGGTTGGAAACTATAGATGATATATTATGATTATATAGCACCTTAGCCTTGTATACTTGGAAAACTCAGACCTTGGTTGTTCTTTATAGTTCTATACCTTTCTTGCTTCAAATCACACATATACTCTATCTTTGTGCCTCTTGGCCTATATCTATTAGTCTGACCACTATTATGTTGATGACCCAAGTCTTCTATCTTTCCCAAAATTCTTAAAATGTACTTATCTTCCATCTATATAAGATATGAACCTGTACCTAATTTTTTCTCCCTAGACACTAACGTCAAAGATAGACAATAGAATTTATGGTATTGTCTTATCCCAATGTATGTGTTCAATTCCATAAAGTCATCTAATTTGTAAATGAAATGTATCTTAATGGTTGGTCTAAGTGATTTAATGTGATTTATTACTCCAAATGGATTTTTATAAATATAAAATCAACCCTCATTCATTTCTCACCTAACATTCCAACATAAGAGCATTCAATTGAACAAAACTTTCTTATTTAATCATATTTCCATTCTAGTCATAGGGACTACACATCTACAGGTTTGAAGTACTAAAGGATAGTCCAAGAACCTAATTTTCAATGTTACAAGCTAGGTCACTATTGTACTTATTTTCAACATATTTCATGATTCACACACAAGCTAACAAGTAGGGGATAACTACATGAGTTTGAAGCCCTCATCTAGAGTATTAAAAATGAAGGCATCACCCTCTAAAAGTAGGCTCTTTGGGGTTAGCTCAACACCATGTTCCCACTAACCCATTTTTCCTCAAGGTCACTATGAAGATGGAGAACTAGAGTTTTTCCATTTCATAAGGAGTGATATTCCATGACCTAAATTTGAATGCACCATAATAAAGGTGAATTCAAAACCCAAAAGTATACAGGTGATCGCATCCTATTTCAATAAATATTTTTTATTGGACGCTTACATCAAACCCAAATAGTAGCATGAATGAAACTATCCTAGACTGACGCTAATGTCTAGAGCACTAGAAGTGTTATAACCAAAATATAATGAGTGTTCTAGAATATCATTCCAATCTAATTTCTACCTATTCTAGATCCATAACTTCATTAGCAATTGAACAAGCTAAGTACATCTCTTCTTTGTCATTTCTATATCTAGCATAGTTTTACTTTCCATATTTAGACCATTTCAATATAATAAATTTAGTCTATGCTTATATTATAGATTTGATTATCACCCTTATACCATTTTAGTTTTATATACCCCTTTAATGCAAAAAATAGGGTTAACGATAAGAACCAGATCTTTGAATGCAATTCTATCTAATTATACCCTATAGGATGCTTATTACCTATTTTGTCCTAATATTTACTTACTTCATATCCTTTATCATAGATGATAATGATTTCTTTGATGATTATGATTATCAAGCTATCCAACTCACCATCAAGGAAGAAATGAAAATTGACTACTCTTTCATTCTTCCAAGTGCTAAAGCATGTAATATAAAAGCCTTGAATAGTGGTAGTTGTTATCCCTCTAATAAATTCCATTCTCCTACCACTTCAAGAGATGAGTTGATCCATCTTAGGGAAGACAAAAAGCCTTTAGCCATAATTTCTACACCACTACTATATGACTTTGGTATTTTATACTTGCAAAAGTATGGATATCAAGGCCAAATATTAGGCAAACATGAGAAAGGTATAACCCACCCTATATATCTTTAAACATAAAAATACAAATAGGTAAGGGTTGGGGTTTTCAAAAACATCCTTGAGTTACCAACCATTTTACTCAACCAAACATGTACATCTTACCAAAAAAGTGGGTACATATGACCAAGATGTTCCTTCATTTGATCGTCAAAAAATATACCAACTACATAAAGAGATTATGATTTATTTACAAATAAATAATAAGGGGGAAATATCTTTAAGTAAATTGATTAAATCCCCCAACATCATTACATTTCCAAACAATATCCCTCTATTCAAGGGTGACGGTTTTTTCCTACCATCATTTAAAACAAATTATATATAAAAAAAAGTGTCCTTACCAAAAATTTTAAAAGATAAAATTGTTATATCCTTACCAAAGGAAAATTAAATAGATTCTTCAAATGGTACAAGATAGTCAAATGATATACCAACCTACCAAAGTTTAAAGATCACATGTCATTACCAAAATGCCCTAAATTTAGTGATATACATGAGGATGATGAGACTAATATGCCTAGATTAAAAAAATATGGTGGGTTGTAAATAATGCTAACACCTATGACAAATAGATTTATCCACATAGAATATTTAATGCCCATGATGAACACTATTGGGGATCTTCAAAAGCAAGTTTTTATACTCCAAATACAAACGGATTTCCATAATGACAATGCACATGTAACCTCATTCAATAGTAAACCTCTTTAAAAATGTATACTTTAATATTCTTATCCACGATATTTTGAATTACCAAATTTACATCTCTTTTCAAGACACATGATTAGTTATGTACATTGTTTTGGTCAATGCGAACAATATGACAAACTATTGCTAAATGTTTTTCATATGAGTATTTTCAATGAGGCTCAAAATTGGCTATATAATTTACCAAAGGGTTACTTAACCACTTTATTACAATTAGAAGATGCATTCTTAATGGCTTTTAGTATCCACAAGGTGACAAAACTTACATTAGAATATTTGAACAATTTCAAACAATGTGATGATGACTCTCTTCAAGATTATACTATTTGATTCAAAAGCACACCATATGAGCTAGAATTTAGACCCTCATATTTGGAATTACAATTTATCTTTAGTAGAGGCCTTATTTCCCCATTAAAGGAAAGAACATTGCATAAACAATATGAATCATTTACCCATTTATGTAATGATGTTCATAGATATGTTTCCTTCATAATTACTCATTTAAAGGAACTAAACATATCTCCCTCCAAATACAAAATCTTTATCCCTCTCATAAAGTATGGAGATAACTTACCTAAGGAGCATTATGAACAAAAATGTGGTATCCATAATCTCTATATGATCAGTTTGAAAATGTTACTCCCCATATATTAAGCAAGAATCTCAAAGTGAATAATAAAAAAAGTATTCACACTAAAAAGATTTAACAATTACATGGGTTTTTATTTTTTTTTGCATAACCATGTTGATCCTACATAAGCAAAAACTACTTGCAATGTAAGATGTTTACAACAAATTGGTTTCAATCTTAAAAACTTACAAAATAAGATAGGTTTGAAAGACCCTTTGTGAAACATAACAATACCAATTTTTTGTGGTCTTAAAGTAATTCAAACATGGGTTTGGATTATGCCTAGCACATCTCCATATGCATTTACAATAGGAACTCTTTGGCTATACCAAATGGAAGCAAAAAATTGATCCAAATCAACAAAGTATTTACTTTCCTCATGAAGGAAAATTAATACATATTTCAAATGACAACATTACTTCTTCTACTACCATGAAAAATGTGAGGAAGAACATGTTACCTTTTAAACCTATCCAATCATGATGCAAACAATGTAAAATATCCAACTTAAGGTTATAAGGTTCACAGTGGGGGAGGTAACTATGACCATCCATGGGATGGAATCATAGGATGATCTTTCCTCTTCAAAAATTCCAAAAAACATTTTCATCACCTACATGTTATATTAACTTCTTGGAACCTATGTGTTAATTCCATGTTGATGGATGGAATATTCATTTATTCTACATACACATATGTGTCACACTTATACCTGAGTGTGATGCAAGCATATATAGATACATTATACATTCATATTTCAAATGTTGGGATTTACCTATACTCATGCCATATGGACATTAGGGACATTTTATTTTTTATCTTGATACACACATGTTATATGATTCAATGATCACTCTACATTATCATGTTTGAGCTTACATATGTACTTATATATGCCTTTATCCATGATTATATCTTACACAGGGTACTTGATATGTTATACACTTGAATTTTTTTCTCCAATACATTGATCCATGGGCTAATATGACATGTTCATGTTGGTTATTTATGTTTTACCCTAAGCACTTCATTGAGTGTCTTGCCTTGCTATTGCATTCCTTATTCAAATATTTGAATATGTTCCTTTGCTTGCAACCCCTATGCCTATATATGCTTTTATTGACATTTGCATATGTAATTATTTGTTGTATGGACATTTGAATAGGTCACTCTTTATTTTATAGACATTTGACTAAGTCATGTCCCTTATATTAAGTGACATCTGAATATGTCCCTTTTTTGTGCTCTCCTTGGACCATTGCCTTTTAACTTGCTTTTGAGTGTACTTGTGTGTGTACTTATTTGCTTGTTGAGCTTGTATTATTACTATCTAGACGTTTCCATGATATTTATCATGCATATTAGGCATACATGTAATCACATTAATTTTATGTGATTCAATGCTACATCTACTTATACATGTTCCTTCTATATGCTACATGGTTACATTCACATATTATATAGTTGTCTTATCCTTTTGAGGTGAGGTAACTACCAGTTCTTATCTTTCTCTCACCTCAAAGGGGGGGAATATTAATGGGGGCATTATTTGGAAAAAATGTATCCACATTATTTTAGTATATGATACTTATATCAATTTCCAAATTCAATGGGGGCATGCTTTGAAAGTATGTTCTCCACACTCATTCAATATATGGTACTTATATCAGTTTCTAGATTTAGTGGGGGAATGCTTTGGAAGCATGTTACACACATTCATTCACTATGTGGTATTTATATTAGTTTTTATACTTATCAGGGGCATGTCATATGGGCATGTCTTCCACACATTCACAGTTCTCAAATTCAGTGGGGGCATGTTTTAGAAGCATGTTCTCCATGCTTATTCAATTTTTAAAATCTCTAGTTTATAGTGGAGGAATGTTTTAGAAACATGTCCTCCACTTTAGTAATTATATTATTTTTTAGATTTCTCCATATATAGTGGGGGCATGCTTTTTAATCATGTTCTCCACGCTTACATAATTTTTTGAATAGGTTAAAACACATAGTTATATGATCCAGATTCACAGTTGTGGCAAAACTCTATACATTGGTACTATTGTTATACATAGTTTCATCATAAGACATATATAAGGTGCATATGATATGAAACATGTGCCTAATATTTCAAAATCCAAGGTAGTTTTATATTCTAAAATTCTTTTTTGGACTGTTACCACATCATGGTCTTTTTCATAATGATACCCCACATACTTCTACAGACTTTATTGAGTCAATCTATTGTAGTAGTTGGTTCACCTTTTTGATATAGTTGAGGTGACAAAATCACTCAATCTTTCCATGTTTTTATTTGGACTTTATCATCTATTCTCATCTGAGTATAATTATCATTGGGTTGAACATTTGAGCTAATCTCAACTGCCAGGTGGAAACTCACTTTTGCTCCAAAGTTAGGGGCATGTGCCTCTCTCTCTCTCTCTCTCTCTCTCTCTCTCTCTCTCTCTATATATATATATATATATATATATATATATATATATATATATATATATATATATATATATATATATATATATATATATATATATATATATAGAGAGAGAGAGAGAGAGAGAGAGAGAGAGAGAGGCACATGCCCCTAAATTTGGAGCAAAAGTGAGTATATATATTTTCACTTTAAATATTTATTTATATTTATCCTAATCTTAGTTCTAGAACCTTATAATGATACATATTTTTCAAAATAACTTGCCAATAGGCAAGGTGGTTACATAACACACAAGTGTACTCCTAAACCTTGATATTTTTATTTTAATATATTTCAATTAATTTCAATTCTAAATTATATGCACTTATTGTATGCTATAACATGCTCTTGGTTTCAGGTCAGTTACTAGTAAAACGCTCAAGTTGGGCATACACAAAGACAAGGTGTGTATACACACCCAAGTACACATTCCTTTATTTTAAACTAGCAATCTCATTACTATATTAAAGGGGGGAAATGTAGATTATATTTTATGATTATATAGAACCTAAGTATTGTACATTTGTAAAATTTAGACCTTGGTTATCCCTCTTAGTTCTATACCTTTCCCACTTTTACAAGTCTCACATTTGCTCTATCTTTATGCCCCTTGGTTTATATCTCTTAGTCTAATAGTCTTATATCGATGACCCAAGTCTTATATCTTACCCAAAATTCTTAAAATATAATTATCTTCTATATTTTCAAGTTCTAACCCTGTACCTACTTTTCTACTCCCTAGACACTAATGTCTGGAATAGACACTAGCATCGATGGTAATGTCCTATCCTAACAAAAGTGTCAAGTGCTATAAATTCATCTAGTTTATAAATAAAATGTATCCTAATGGTCGGCCTAAGTGATTTATTTGAGTTATTACTCCAAAGGGATTGATATCAATATAAGATGAACCCTCATTCATTCCTCACCTAGCATTCAGACAAAAGAGCATTTATAGAGCATTCAATTGAGTAAAGATTCCTTATTTATACCTATTTCTATACCAATCATAAGGACTTCACATGTACATGTTATAAGTCCTAAAGGAACATCCCAAGAGCCTAATTTTCCAAGTTACAAGCTAGGTCACTATTGTACTTGGTTTTCACATATTACATGATTGCCCACAAACCAACATGTATGGGATAACTACATGAGTTTGAGGCCCTCTTTTGGAGTATTGGATATGTAGTTATTGCCCTCTGACATTAGGGCATTTGAGGTCAACTCGACACCATGTGGCCACTAATCCATTTTTCCCTAAGGTCACTATGATGATGAAAAACTAGGGTCTTGCCATTTCACAAGGAGCAATAGTCCATGACCCAATTTTGAACACACTAGAGTGAAGGTGAATCAAAACCTAGAATCATCTAAGTGTTCACATCCTATTTCAAAAGGTATTTTTTATAGGACACTTATGTCAAACTCAAATAGTATCATTGACACAACCATCCCAGTGTTACATTAGTGTCCAGATGTTAGAAGTTTTGGAGCCAAAATTTGACAACTATTTTAAAATCTCCTTACAGCCTACTTTCTACTTATTTTAGATCTATAACTACATTAACATCATAACAAGCTAAGTGCATCACTTATTTATCATTGATATATCTAGCATAGTTCTACTTTTCATATTTAAACTATCTCAGCATAATAAATTTAGTGTATGCGTATATTTGAGTTTAGCATCTAATTGGCTTGTTATAGATCTAATTATCACCCTTGTGCCATTTCATTTATATATACCCATTTAATGTAAAATATAGGGTTAACGATAAGATCACCTTAGATCAACATTTTAGGGTTAAACAAATACATACATTGTATATTACACATAATTAATATAATGTTTCTTTATTTTTTTATCTCTCTTGCCTAAATATTTTATGTTGAATTTATTTGTGTTGAAGATCCATGGGCTATGTTGAACACAATAAATTACATTTTTTTTCCATTTTTAATATTCATCTCAAGATGATCTACGGGAGCGGTTATACCCTAATGACTTTTTTTTCCAAAAAACAATATAAGGCTAGGTGACTCACTTAACACACAAACACCCTAAAATATTTTTTAATAAGAGAAGAAATGGTGAATATTTAAATTTTGGGCTCTCACTCTCCTCATTTTTATTCTATTTTTTTAGGTCTCTCCATTATTTGATTGTTCTTCTTAAACTACTTAATGTGGGAAGGATGTAATGAAAATGTAAAAATAGATAAATGGATTTCAATCAAATTATAATAAAAATAATATTGTGTT